>CM028139.1:9932795-10432795 GCA_016403345.1 Corylus heterophylla | reverse complement strand
AAAACCAACGGTCTACAAATCCATTAAAGCAAATCCATGAATTAAAGCAAACGGTCAACAACGGTCAACAAATCCATGTATTAAAACAAATCCATGAATTGAAGCCAACGGTCAACAACAGTCAACAAATCCATGTATTAAAACAAATCCATGAATTAAAGCCAATGGTCAACAACGGTCAACAAAGCCATTGAAGACAAAATGTTTTAGTTTAAGAAAACCAACGGTAAAAGTATTAAAACCATCAGTTAAAAACTTGTAAAAGGTTTTATTGCCCAACGGTCAAAAACTCATGAATAGATTTTATGTCAAATGGTCAAAAAAATTAATAGGTAAATAAAACCAATATTTGTAACATCACAACAATGGAATGACCAGACTCTTAAGGAAATAACACAAAGTCCTACTCCTACGACCCTCGCGCGAGCTTCGTTCCCCATGTAAAGGCTTACGTCTCCCTCACTTAGCTTCCTGAACCCCTTGAACCCCTGCAAAGAATTAGAGACATGGACCGAAGCCCCAGAGTCAATACACCAGGAGTTCTCAGGGCCAGAAATTAGGTTAGATTCAATGATGAAGAGAGAAGAGACGTTACCCTCAGATTTCTTCATTTGGAGAGAGGCTTTGAAGAGCCTGCAGTCCCTCTCTCTTGAAGTGGCCGGGTTTGCCCCAAAAGAAGCAGTGTTGCCAGAAGAACGCTTGTCTTGGGGTTTGGGCTTCTGGACTCCTCTAGGTGCACTAGGACCAGGTTTGGCTTTTCTAATGGAGCTGCCATCACCTACCCTCCAAAAAAGACCCTTCTTAAGCAGCTTCTTTGCATACCAAATGCTTATCCAAGCATAAGAAGGCTTATACCTGATGTGGTATTTTTGTGACAAAAAATATCAATAATAAAAATAATTACTTGTTATAGGACGAATCTTTGTAGGATACGGCTATAGAGAGGGTGTCGAACCTCCAGGATTGCAGGGGTTTGTTATCAAATTCGAAATATTAAAATTAACTTAATTAAAAAGATATTTGATTTGATTTTCTTTAAAACTAAAGTGCATGAAAATAAAAGAGATTTAAAATAAGAGAGAGAGTGTAGGGTATTGACTTCACCTCTATTCTCACAATAATGGTTAATTATAATTAATCCCAGAAATTCATTTTATGTATGTTATAAATAAACAAAAAACTACCTTATTAAAGAATAAACATAATCTATCTTCGGTTGGCATGGATCGTCCACCTAACCACTAAGATGCGGTACGACCTGTCTTCCCTAGGTATAAATTATCAAATTCTTTAACATGATACATACAATCAATGAATAAGTGTAACCCATCTTCGGTTGGCACGGACTGTCTACCTAAATTACACTAAACTAGGGTGTAGTACAATCCGTCTTCCCTAGGCATGGCCTATCAAATCCTATTGATCATATGTCAATTAAACCCATTGTATAACCATCATCCTCATAATCACAGAAAACAAGAATGATTTGATTTCAATAAAAGCAAAATACTTTCTAAGACAAGAGAAGAATTTCACAAATATTGATTTTGGAATTTAAGAACAATTGCATTTAATATGAAGAACATAAATTAATTGTAGCAATCCTCATAGTTATACAATCAACATGCATAAATTGAAAATCTAAAAATTAAATACAATCAAACCATTGTGCTTGGATAGGATTACATTAACACCCCACGAAGGGGTTTAGCCGCTCATAATCTTCTAAGCTCCAAAGACAAATTTCTGATTTCTAGCTTCAAGAAGCGGTGTGTCTTTTTTCTCAATGCTTAGAGGCCTATTTATAGGGCTTAAGAGAGTCCTAGAAGCCTTAGTAATCATAAAAATTTCAGAGATTTAAGTCCAAGTCCAATTAGGATAAAGAAAACCTAAGTCCAAATCGGAATAGGATTCGCCCAAAATTGCATTCTTATCTTGTGGGGCAATTTTGGCAATGCGACGCTCCGAATTAGGAAAATTCTATTTCACAATGATTTGTAGCAATTTGAGTTAACTTTCTAGTGCCGCTTGAATCACTGAAATCGGATATTTTAGATGAAAGTTATCGCCAAAATACCGATACATATGCAGAATCCAAATTTGAATCAAATCCGATTTTGATTCCAATTTGAGAAATTCCGAATTAATCATTTTCTTTATTTGATTAAACTTAACCACAACATATAGGTCCTCTGTTATGATTGGCTAAGCTTAATCATCTCAAAGTTCGCTTTTAAGCCCAAAATCAATGAAATTAATTGCATCTTTATTTATAACCTGAAAACACAAAAACAAAACAAAATCAAACAAATAACAACGCTAAGGAATTAACATATGCAAATTAAGGAGCTTGAATGTACAACATTCGGCGCTTATCAATACCCCAATTCTAAATCCAAGAAATCAACCTTAAAAAAATATTTTTCCTTCATAATTCTTGTAGCCAAGCCATTTGGATTTTGAAGAAAACGCCATCCTTGCTTAGCTAACAAAGCCAAATTGAAACACTCAAGATCTCTATAGCCCAAACCTCCCTTCTTTTTAGATCTTCCCATTTTGTCCCAACTCATCCAAGAGATGTTAGAATAATTATCTTTGTGCCCCCACCAAAACCTAGCCATCATAGAATTAATATTGGAACATAAGGCCTTAGGGAGCTTAAAGACACTCATGGTGTAAGTTGGAATAACTTGTACAACAGCTTTGAACAACACTTCCTTCCCAGCATGAGACAAAAACCTTTCCTTCCAACCATTAATCTTCGCCCAAATCCTTCCCTGCAGATTGGAAAATGAACTAATCTTTTCACAACCAATAAAAGAAGGCAATCCCAAATACTTTTCATAATGCTGAGTAGAATTCACCCATGCCACACCCAGAATAAGATCCTTAGCTTCTTCTCTAGTATTACTACTAAAGAATATAGAAGTTTTATCTCTGTTAAGCTTTTGTTTAGAAGCCTGCTTATAAAGTAGCAAGGTGTCTTGAAGAACCAGCCACTCAAAAATACTTGCCTTGCAGAACAATAGATAGTCATCCGCAAACAACAAGTGAGACATAGGAGTACCTCCCCTCGAAACAGTAATACCATGTATACTCTTATTCACTTCAACTTTGATAAGAAGAGAACTAAGACCTTCAGCACAAAGAATAAAGAAGTAAGGGGAAAGATGGTCTTCTTGCCTAATTCCCCGAGAAGGGAAAAAGGGATCATTCGGTTGGCCATTGACCAGAATTGAATAAAAAACAGATCTAACATACATCATAGCACAAGGTATCCATTTCTCTGCAAAACCTAACTTCCTCACAATAGCTTCCAAATAATCCCTTTCGATTCTATTATACGCCTTAGACATATCCAACTTTAAAGCCATAAAACCTATTTTGCCCTTCATCCTACCATCCATAGTATGAAGAGCCTCAAAGGCTACAAGAATATTATCAGTTACAAGCCTTTCTAGAACAAAGACGCTTTGATTTTGAGAAATAAGAGAGGGCAGAACCTTCTTTAGCCGATTGGCCAAAACCTTGGCAATAATCTTGTAAATTATGTTACAAAGACTTATAGGACAAAATTGTGATAGGCAATCAGGTTGCTTAACTTTGGGAATTAAAGCAATAAAAGTTTCATTTAAACCAGCCTCCATAACACCCAAATTTAGAAAGTTGAAAACCACCTTACATACCTCATTCTTCACAATATCCCACAACTGTTGATAGAAACAAGCTTCAAAACCATAAAGACCTGGCGACTTTAAAGGATGCATGGAAAACAAAGACTCTTCAATTTCTGCAACAGTGCAATCCTTAGTAAGCAAAAGGTTCATCTCCTCTATTACCTTCTCCCCCACCCCACTAAGACATTCTTTCAAGCAATTAACTGATTCAGTTGAGAAGAGGTTCTTATAAAAATCAACAAAAGCCATCCCAATATCAAAAGGCCTTTTCCATTCATGACCAACAGCATCTTTAATCTTATGAATAAGTTTTTTTGTCTTCTATGAGTAGCCCAAGAATGGACAAAAGGAGTGTTGTGATCCCATGTTGATACCAATTCTTCTTGGACCATTGTTTTCATTTAATGTTTTCTTGTTCCAATATGACATCAATCTCTGACTGCAAGCTTTTAATAACCTCCTTATTATCTCTACCCTCAACACACTGAAGCTCTTCCAACAACTAAGTCTTCGCTGCAATCTACGAAAATTATTCCCAAATTTCCTAGCACTCGAACTGGAAAGAATGGACTTACAACTTAGCAACCTCAGGGAAATAGTGGACGAAGAACCTTGAATCCTCATAGTATTTGCAGACCAGGCATTATTAGGAACTGGAAGATAGTCCTTGTCGACCAACCTGCTTGCTTCAAATTGAAATCCCCTCGTACAACATGGCCTTTCTTCCTCATGGAAAAGGAAAGAAATGACCAAAGGCTTATGATCTGAGGATCTAGCTACCAAAACATTAACCACCACCTCTTTGAACATTTGACACCATTCAACATTGGCAACAGCACGATCCAAACGCTCCTTAGTAAAAGAATCATCACTCCTCCCATTCGACCAAGTATATTTAGAACCTATGAAGCCTAAATCATTTAGATGACAGTCCAACAAAGCCTCACGAAACATGGCCATTTGCCGTTCCCTCTACAACACAACACCAAATTTTTCGTTACAAGTTGTTATCTCATTAAAGTCGCTACAACACAGCCAAGGACAAGGCTGAAATTCCTTGAGATGCTGAAGGAGGGCCCAAGACTCAAAATGTTTAGCACTTTCAGGATGACCATAAAATCCTGTAAATTTCTATTCAAAGGCTACATTAGGTTGCTTCACAATAGCATTTATATGCCTTCTCAAGAAATTTTGAATCTCAAGATCACAATCATCCTTCCATAACAACGCCAACCCACCACTACGACCAATAGGATCAACAACAAAGACCCCAGAAAAACCACATTAAACATGAATTCTTTCCATCAGAGTTTGCTTACTAATAGTCTCCATAAGAAACAGGATGGATGGTTTCTTCTCCTTCACCAAAAGGCGAAGGTCATGAACTGGACGTGGGTTTCCAAGCCCACAGCAGTTCTAACTTAAAACGATCATGGATCTTGGCGGGGCTGTGAGACAGCCTCCACCATATTGGAATCAGAAGAGTCAATGAGTTGAAACTTACCTCTTGCTTTCTTGTTATCTGTTGCCACACCAATAGGTCCAACCAAAAGCTTCTTACGCTTTCCCAAGCCCAAAGAAATAGGAGCAATAAGAGAATTATGCATAGAAACCTACCGTGCTTTCTTCTTCATGTTGATGAAAGAGCTTTCCCCTTGAACCTCAACCAAGACCTTTGCAAAGAAGCAACAAACATCAACAGATTGGGTACAATCCGCATCAAACATACCATCAACAAGAGTTTGAAGAGGTGCACATTTATTAACAGGACTCACAGCCAAGTCCGTATTCAGACCAAGAGAAGAGTTATCACAGCAATCAACTCATGCCACACCTTTAGACAACAAATAGGGAATCTCCTCAATTCCATTCTTTTTAAAAATAGAATCTATTCGACTAATAACAACATCGCACTTTTACGTGGCAGAATTATCATTAACCCTATGACGTGTCAAAATGCCCACACTTTTAATTGCTTCAATAGATTGTCCAATTAGTTGATAGTTACCATGGGAATGGTTACCCTGAGAAGAAAAATCGCCTCTTGCCAGCGATCTGGCCTGAAAATTATCACCACCATGAGAACAATGTTCCTCTTCAAACACATGACATGCTGCACTTCCCCTGTATCCAACAGAACCACCACCACCATGGCGCCTTGGATCCTCCGCACGTAACTTGACACCCCATTGTTTGTCAACCAAAGCAGAATTAAAACGCATAATCTGCTTGAGAGGACAGCCCTTCAAGCCATGCACAATACAGCCGCAGTTAAAACAAAATAGAGGAAGCTTCTCATACTTGAAGCTAACCCAAATAGCTTTCCCTTCCAATTGCAGTGATCTACCCTGTTCTAGAGGCTTGGTAATGTCAATAGACACGTGAATACGAAGACCTACCCTAGCCAGTGCCATCACTAGCCACATCCACGTCCTCTAGGGCTCCCAAGGATTTTCCAATTCTAGCACCAACCCCTTTGGTCATACAAAGAAGAGGTATATCATGAACCTAAATCCAGAAGGGAGAAGAGGAGAAATCCATTTGAGAAGGAGGAACTTGCCCATCAAACTCCTTAAGGACTAAAATCTGACGATCGAAAGACCAAGGCCTTCCCTCCAAAACTCTTCTTTTATCATTACTAGCAGCAAATTCAAAAAGCCATAAATTATCTTGTAATTACTTAGAAACCACATTGCCAACAATACACCAAAGCCTGGACAACATTGTTTTGAATGCCTCTTTATTAACTTTGTGATCAACTCGAAGACACCCAACCAGACAATTGGCACCTTTGCTACGAACTTCGGCAATTTCTCCTTCAGTGACAGAATTCTAGTCTTCTCACCATCAGTCAGCGAAACCTTCCCACACAATCTTTCCAAATCCTCCTCCTTAACTAACACCAGAAAACCAAAACAGAGACGAAGCACTCAAAATACTGTCAAAAAGGCACGAAAACTCCAAGATCTAACTGGCAGAAGGAGACGAACCCTTGACACCATAAATTACTCAGAGAGCATTCTAGACGAGGAATTACTTTATCATTTTTTTTCTTTAATATAAAACTTCAAATTTGTTAATTCAAATGATAAACAATGTTCATATTTCATAATATATGGTTAATTCAAACTACTAAAGTATTAAGGCCTTATAATGTTGCTATTATTTTATGAATATATTGAAATAACAAATGAAAATTTATATTATTTCTTGTGAACATGAGAAGAGTTGAATTTATTTAACTATTTTTAACAATGCAACCTATAATAACTGTATTAACAAACTCAACTGAATTATTAAAACAATTCTAAAAACTTTAATAAAGAAGTATATAATAAAGTGAAACTAGAAAGTAAGAACCTGCAAATGTCGCTTGCAAGAAATACTTGTATTGCTCGACAGCACTAAATTCTTCCTCTTTAGTTGCCAACACTCATGGGTTTCTTTCTCTTCCTAACCGATAATGCGTCCTATCTTCTTCTTCCACTTGTATTTATATCACTCTGGTTGGTCCCCGTCAAGATCAAGCCTCTTTAATATCTCTCTTCCAGTGATAAAAACACAAGGAAAAAAAAAATGCAAAATAAGTTCTTACGATTATGTTCAGTTACAATTAATTTTATGCCATATGAGAATTGGCTAGAAATTTCATGCAGTAAGCAAAAAATATATATTTCTTACAAATTGATTTGTAGGAAATTCAGTCTCTAAAAGTGATGTTATATTGCGACATAGATCTCTGCAACTAACTTTGGTTTAAAATTTTAATGAAAACCATTAGACTAATATGTTAGAACCAATCATACTGCTGCTAGAGATGCTAAAGATGTTCTAAGAACACCGATAGGAAGCAAAGTTAACTTTGGTTAACGTTAATTATTCAGAGAGAGATTCTGGTTAAGAACATAAATAGGAAGCTTAACTAATGAGTACTACTTTCAATACTTATTTCCTTTAATTATTCCAAAAGACATTCCTGGTACACTTTTTAATTATCATCTCTCTTTCTCTAAAGGAATGCCCATGAGATTTTTCTATTCCTTTCCTTTGTTGGAGTTACTTCTTTTTTTTTTTTAAATTCTTTTCTTTAGGTTGTTGGCAATAAACAACATGTTCGGGATGAATGACATGGAGACTTATACTTCAGAGTTAAGTTTGTTGATGAAGAATTTCAACATGAAGAAGACATTGAAGATCCTTCTCAATGTTTCTTGGATTTGAATTCTCCACCAACTTATGATATGTCGACGATGAAGATCTTATAGAGGTAGAGAAAAATTTTCTTTTTGAAGGGGAAGAAATAATTGATCATTTTTGGGAGATTTATATGCCGCATGAATGGGAGAAGATAAATAAATACTGTGTGAAGATTGGAGTATCTCAATATGATATGAAGAGTTTTCAAACTACTATTTGCAGTCATGTTGTGATGGGTTGTAAATTGTTTCTCTTTTGGTATCAAGTTTTATTGATGTTGAGAAGTACAAGATGGAAGGGATTAATTGGACATCAAAAAGATCGATGAAAAGATGATTTGAACTTGAGGGTGAATTCTTTCCAACCTGGAGAGATTGATGCAGGAGAAATTTGAGAAAATTGTTATTTTAATTATACATGTGTGTTTTAGTTTTCCTTCTTAATAAGGATTGAGTTTTTCATTTCCTATTAAGATTTGTTTTCCTTTTCCAATTAGATTTGTTTTTCCTTTTCCTTGTTAATTTGGGAGGTGCCTAGCCTATATAAAGGTATCTAGTCTTCGATATTTTATGGTTAATATAGGGAATTAAAGTTTAGTTTGTGCGTGACATTGACTACCCAACACAAAAATAAAATAAAATAAAATAAAATAAAATGTAATGAAATGAAATGAAGGGTCTTTAAGGAATATGATCCAAATGAATTGGAGAGTATCCAGTTCATTGTCAGGATCTCTTTAAAGAGATTCAACGATCACAACAATGCCACGTGTCCTATTAATAAAAAAATATTATTTAAAATTTTCTAAAAAAATAAAAAAAATAATTTTTTTTTTGTTTTTTTGATTTAACCCTTGAGGTGGCCGAAGTCACCCTTAGGCCCAACGGTGGCCCTCGGGGGTGGTACGGCCACCCCTAAGGGTCAAATCAAAAAAAAAAAAAAAAAAAGGCCCTTGGTGGTGGTATGGGGGTGGCCAAAGCCAGGATTTCTTTAAAGAGATCCAATAACCATAACGATGCCACGTGTCTCATTAATATAAAAAATTATATATTTTTATTATTTTGTTTTTTATTTTAAATATTATTTTATTATTATTTTTTTATTAGTAGGACATGTGGCATTGTTGCAGTCATTGGATCTCTTTAAAGAGACCTGACCATGAATTGAATACTTTTCTATCCAGTTTGAAAAGAGAATCCTATTCCCATAAAAAGACAATAAAAAGTTTTGGTCGGAAGGAGAAAATATATTATACCAAAGGGATCCAAAATTTCCTTTCAATACTGGGGAGAAGACAGCCAAGAAATCCATAGGTATGATTTGACCTGAATGCCCTTACCAATTATTCTGTCCGTTGAGAGTTTATAATTGGACGAGTAGTGATAGAACTTACGCCTGGCGTGCATCAACAGTGATGCACGCCAGGCCAAAAAAAAAAATTATTATTATTTTATTATTTTAATTTAAAAAAAAAATGCACGCTGCGTGCAAAATCTTTTTTTTTTTAAAAAAAAAAATATATATTTTTTTTTGCACGGGCGTGCCACGCTTGCGTGCTTTTTTGATCCATTTTATCAAAATCTAAGCTAATAAAGCTCGAGTCACGATTAGAAGACGCTGCGCGTGCGTGGCACGCGCACGCATTTGGCAAATTTTTTTTTTTTTTTAAATAAAATAATAATAAAATAATAATAAAAAAAAAATTTTGTGCCTGGCGTGCATCACTGTTGATGCACGCCAGGCGTGCATTCCATCATTACTCATAAAGTCTGTGGGCCTTCTCCTTTTCCTGGCGTTATCCTTGCACGTGCATTTTGCACTTGCTAGCTGTTGATAGTGACGTGGACCAGCATCCACGCTTTCCGCCTTTCCCACAGCGGTTGTTTGTATTTGGATTTATTGGAATTTTTAGTAAGCATTTTATTTTTTATTTAAGAGTTATTGTTCTGTCACGTATCTCACTATTAATAAAATAATAATTATTTATTATTTTATTAGTAGTGGGATATGTGACAGAACAATGATCTTTAAATGAAAATGAACGACTTGAATTTAAAATTTTAAAAACTGAACTTTCTTAAAAATTTCAGTAAATCCTCGGTCTCAATTAGAAAGACAAATTGCTTACTTATAAATAAAATAAAATAAAAAGACAAATAGCTTAATTTAAAAATTCAGCTACTGTTTTTTTTTTCAATCAAATCCTTCGGGCAGTAAACACAGATCCATAAGAGAAGAGAATGGTTAGGAACTTGGGAGCCTAAGATTTTTTTTAGCAAATAATATGAAAAAAATAAATATCTGAGTTATATAAGAATAGTAGAATATATATTAAGCCAATAAAAAACATTGCCAATGTAATACTCAATTGAAAACAGACAAAAAAGTCTAATTCAAGAGATATATACTCATATTACCTTTGTTGACTCCTCACGAATGAAATCTACTTTAATACATATGGATATGAACGAGCCTCCTATCTAACCAAAAAATCTCAACACCTAAAAAAAAATCAAATACTAAACACAACTATTTATTATTATTATTTACGGAATAAGGAAATTTAATGAAAAAGTCAAAGTATGAATGAGAAATATATTAAGATTGAAGATTAAATTAATATATAAAAATAAAATTACTATTTATACAGTACTTAACAAAATATAAATAAGAGAAAAGATATAAAATCTTAATATATTACAATTTTCTACTCAATTACCTATTAACTTAATAATTCTCTTTTCGATCATGTGTTATTTTTTGGCCGACTTAAAAATGGAAACTTGAAGCTGTAGCCTCATATTTAATCAAAGTCAGACAAATCTGGTGATGATTTTTTCTAACTTGTAAATTTCATCGTTATCAAACTAATTAACCTCAATAATGATAACATTTGAGGATGCCATGATGTGTCAATTCAAATCCCTTCTAACATTAATGAAAATAGACGTACATTACACTATTAGAGGGAGCAGAAATATCAAAATCTCAAATTATAATTTTTTTTTTTTTGGTAAAGTCCACATATATACCCACTCAAACTACCATCCAATTGACAATGTCCTCCTAAACTTTTAATTATGACAATGTCCCTCCCAAAGTATCAAAACATTGTCAATGTCTCCCTCAAAGCTAATCATACACTTAATGCCCCCCTTAATGTCCCCCTCAATGTCCCCCTCAAAGCTAAACATTGTCAATTTCGTAATCATACTAAGAAATTAATCATTTATTCTTGGGAAAATTACACTTTTCCCCTCCAAAGTTTGATGTGATTTTCAATTTGACATTCAATGTTTCAATTTTTGCAATGCATCTTACCCAAGTTCAACATTTTTGTAATTCAACCTATTCGTCAGTCAAAGCCTTTTTGACTAACGGAAAAGTGATCACCTGACGCGCACTTGATCATTGTTGCATTTTGTTCCCCAAAATGCCCCCCACCCACACGCACGCCTTTCTAGTGTGCTCGACTAGTTGCAATGGCAACCCCAACCTTGCAAGGCCCCAAGTAAGGTCCAATGAGATCGGGGTTGCAACGTTGAGTTGAAGTAGCTGAATTGGCCAGTGCCAGGAACCAAACTAGAGAGGTTGTTGTACAAAAAATCAATAGTGGTCAAACTTTGCATAAATGCTATCGAAGCAGGAATGCTTCCAACCAGATGGTTTCTCGAGAGGCTCAAGTAATTTAGGATTTCTCATAGCAGTGATCTTGTTTGGAATCTTGCCTTCGGCTAAGATCAACAAATGTCAAAAGCTTGCATTATCTACAAAAAAATCCGTACTAGTGACATGTTAATTTTTAGCAAGTCACTAAATTAGTGACGTGTTAATTTTAACTGCCACTAAAGTTTTTAGTGATGTATTACAGTTCACATGTCATCAATTGTGACATGTCAAATGTTGGCACATCACTAAAGTGGTGACGTGCCACTTTGGCATGTCACCAAAGTGGTGACGTGCCACTTATTCCAATAAGTGGCACGTCACCACTTTTTCATGTCACTAAAGTCTACATGGAGAACGAGCATATATGTTGTCTGTAGGCGTACGAAGATCATCTTTTATTTTTTATTTTTTCTTTGTCTCTTCTTCCTCTTCTTTCTTCTTCTTCTCTTCTTCTCTCCCTCTCCCTCTCCCAGCACGCAGTCACCTCTCCAGCGCCGTTCTCTCTCCCTCTTCGGTGATCTCTCTCCCCCTTGGGCAGTCGAGCTTTCTTCCTCCGGCCATCTCTCTCCAATAGGTATATACAAATAGGAAAAATTACACTTTACCCCCCCCCGGTGCAAAAAAAAAGTTTGGAGTGATTTTCAATTAACCTTCAATGTTTCAATTTTTGCAATGCACCTCCAAACTTGCAAATTTTTTTCAATTTGGCTAATGTTATCCCAAAATTTTCATACTGCTCCTACTTTTTTATTTTATTTTTATTTTATTTTTTATTTTTTTTATAAAAAAGAAGAAGAAACTTTAGGGGGGGTGCAAAAATGGCCAGGTGGTCAAAGTGGTGGCTACGGCCACCTCAAATTTTATTATTATTTTTTTAATTTTTTATAAAAAAGAAATAGGGGCAATATGGGAATTTTGGGATAACATTGGTCGAATTGAAAAAAATTTGCAAGTTTGGGGGTGCATTGCAAAAATTGAAACATTGGAGGTCGAATTGAAAATCGCCCCAAACTTTAGGGGGTAAAGTGTACTTTTCCCATACATATATATAACTTTGATTTTTTTATTTTTTTTTTTTTTTCTTCTAGGTTTGGGATTTTGATTCTTTTTGTTTGTTGCTGGGTTTGGGTTTTTAAATTTTCTGAGTCTGATTTTTCTGGTTGGTTTGGTTTGATTTTTCAGGTTGAATCCACTTGGGGAACAAACATCCTCTAGTCTAATGGGTATGCAATTTTTCCGGTTGATTTTTTTTGTTGCAGTTCCTGATTTTGTGTTAATGAGAATTTGTGTCAATACCAGTTTTTATCCTTTTGATGCCATGAAAAACAGAGGTTTCTGTAGCTACACGATAGATTTTGTCTTGCAACACAAATTAAAACTATTATTCACATTAACTTTTCACACCAATTTCATTCTAGTTCATGGTTTAGGCTTTGTTTGGTTCATTACTGAAATTTGAGTTCTGATATCATGACACCCTATAATGCAACACAAATAGCATTTCAAAGAAACATAAAGATATAAACAAATGGGCCATAGAGTTTGTTGTGGCTGAAGTCTACTTGCGATAGTTGTTGTAACCTCCCGGCCGTCGAGATTAAGCTTCCGAACCCCCCGAAAAGTTTCTGATACTCAGCAGTAACGCCCTGGAAAGTTGATTGTTGGAGAGAGTGATCTGGCCGAGACTCACCGAGATCGTATCAATCTCTGGAAATCTTCCAGCGAGATAGTTGTCCTACAGCTCCACTTGGGCGAGCATCGGTATCGACCAGTTAAGAAAGTTCTGACCCATTCGGATTCGATTTAGTGACTGGCACTAACCAAGTAACTCCGGGATCGAATCGGACAAGAAAGTCCTTGAGTAATCAGAGTTTGAAGCCGATTCCCCGAACACATATTGGGAGTCAGAGCTCCGGTCAACTTGTTTGACGAAAGATCTAGAAGCTGAAGCCTCCCATTCTTTCCAAGCCCTTGAGGAATGCTTCTATGAAGTTGTTCTCCCACAGCTGCAAGACCTCAAGCTCCGGCAAGTCTCCGATAAACTCAGGAATGGCGCCGTGGGTGGGCAAGGCATGCGTGTGGGTGTGGGGCATTCTGGGGAACAAAATGACAACAGTGATCACGTGCGAGTCACATGATCACTTTTCTCGTCAGTCAAAACGGCTTTGACTAACGGATAAGTCGAATTTGCAAAAATGTTGAATTTGAGTAGGGTGCATTGCAAAAATTGAAACATTGGAGGTCGAATTAAAATCGCTTAAACTTTGGGGGATAAAATGTAATTTTTCCTTTACTCTTATACTTTCCTTCTTGTCTCTTTCCATCTAAAACACTTTTTTAGAATTTTTTTTAGAGAAAAATATATATACTCTCCTCAAATTATTACTTCATCGTCAATGTCCCTCATTCCCAAACTACCTCCATAAACTATCAAATAATGTCAATGTCTCTCAAATGATAAAAATACCCTCCATAAAGCTTTTAAAAAATTCTTAAAATTATTAAACCCCCTCATTATTTAAATTTTTTAGTTTGTGTTTTTATGTTCCAAATTTATAAGAATATTTTGTCTTATTGAATTTTTTATTTTTATTTTTGACATTTGTTTTTGGCCGTTGAGAGATGTACATTGACATTGTTGGGTAGTTTAGGGGAGACCGACAACATTGACAATAAAATGGTACGTGCACTTTTTTTTTTTAAAAAAAAAAATTCTTTTGGTTTGTGTTTTTATGTTCCAATTTTATAAGAATATTTTGTGTTATTGACATTTTTTATTTGTCATTTTTTTTTGGGCCTTTGAGAGATGTACATTGACAATATTGTTGGGTAGTTTAGGGAAACAGACGACATTGACATGTACTTTTTTTTTAAAAAAAATTTCTTTTACTTTATGTTTTTATGTTCCAAATTTATAAGAATATTTTGTCTTATTGAAGATTTTTTTAAAGTTACTTTCATCTTTGTTTTTAGCCCTTTGAGGGATGTACATTGACATTGTTGGATAGTTTAGGGGAAACAGACCGCTTTGACAATAAAATGGTATGTGTACTTTTTTTCCTTCTTCTTTTTATTGCTTCCTTTTTCCTGATCATGCAGAAGTTGCTAAATATCATTCAACAGTGCCTGTCATTTCCTTTTCACACATGTCATAGTAGTTGCACATTTCTTTCCAGCTTGCTGCCCACTATATTCGTTCTTACCCTCTTACAAACCCCACCGTCCATTCCCACCGCCTATGTGGACTGCAAGTCAACTTAATTCCCAGTCAATTTTGAAACTCAATTATTTCTCATTTCCCAAATCCCCAACTCCCTTTAACTAAATATCCCTTTTACACGTATAATATTTGCATGAACTTCTGAAAAAATCCCCCTCCTCACACAAACAAGATGGCGGTGACGGAGCTCAGCGGCGGCAGTGGTTGGAGAGCCCTGAAGAGTTTTGGCTTGCGAGTGATTTTAGGCCGATGGTTCATGGTCTTCGCGTCCTTGTTAATCATGTCGGTCTCTGGTTCAACGTACATATTCGGCCTATACTCAAACGACATCAAAATATCCTTAGGCTACGACCAAACGACACTCAACTTGCTGAGCTTCTTCAAGGACATGGGCGGCAACCTTGGAATCTTCTCCGGGCTTATCAACGAGATAACGCCGCCGTGGGTGGTTTTATTAATCGGCGCGATCATGAACCTGTTCGGCTACTTGATGATATGGCTCTCTGTCACCGGCCGTATTGCTGAACCCCGGGTGTGGCAAATGTGCATGTACATATTCATCGGCGCCAACTCGCTGCTCGCAGACGTTCGCCAACACCGGCGCTCTCGTCACATGCGTCAAGAACTTCCCGGAAAGCCGAGGTAGCGTCATCGGACTTCTGAAGGGATTCGTGGGTCTAAGCGGCGCGATCATGACGCAACTCTACCACGCTCTTTATGGGAATAATTCAACGGCTTTGATTCTGCTAATCGCTTGGGTTCCAGCGGCGGTTTCGTTTGTGTTTCTCCGAACGGTTCGGATAATGAAAACTGTTCGGCAATCGAACGAGCTCAACGTTTTCTACAAATTTCTCTACATCTCCCTCGGCCTCGCCGGTTTTCTCATGGTTTTAATTATCATACAAAACCGGCTCCGGTTTTCCAGGATTGCGTATATTGGAGGCGCTTGTGTTGTTCTTGTGTTTGTGTTTCTCCCGGTTGCCATTGTTATAAGAGAAGAGCTCAAGCTGTTGAAGAGCAAGGCGGATGCCTTGAAATTGAATGATGTGAAACTAGGAACTGAAAATTCGTCAGTATTGGAGCAACCATTGGCGTCACCTGCAGAAGCTTCATCAAGTAAGCGGAAGGCAGATTCTTGCATGAGCAACATATTCAACCCGCCTGACAGAGGTGAAGACTACACCATCTTTCAAGCACTTTTCAGCATCGACATGTTCATTTTGTTCGTCGCCATAACTTTTGGTCTCGGCGGGACTTTGACGGCCATTGACAACTTGGGGCAGATTGGTAACTTTCAATTACTATTTATTCCGAAATTAAGGTTAATTATTTAAAGAGCATTCTTTTGCTAAAATCAGGGAAGCCAAAATATATATATATATATATATTTTCTCTCTCCTTCTTACTCCCAAATTTGGTGAAAAATTTGGTAGAGCATGAACGATGCTTCCCAAATGTTAAAACAAGTTAAAAATTTGACTATTTTCTCTCCCATTTTTATTATTATTATTTTTTTCATTTCTCTGTTCTTCTCAAAAAAAACTTTGGTTGAGTTGAATGAAAATTGGGGAGGAAATTGTCTTATTTATATTGAGTACATATGATAGTTAGGAAACAGAAAAATTTTGAAAAATATAATTGTTAGGAAAAATAATTTTTTTTTAAAAAATATGACCATTAAAAAAAAAACAAATTTTCAAATATATGAATATTGGAAAAATAGTAAAGAAATCTTTTAAAAAAATGAATATTTAACTAGAATTTTTAAAAATTACGTTTTTAAAATCACTAATTTTTACAATCATACAGGTTTTGATAAAACATATTAATATATATTATTTTTTTATTTTATCAATTGAGTGTTTTGATAACAGTAGCATATACGAAATTACCAATGATGTCATTTCTTTATATCCATTTTTTTTTGGTAAATCATTTCTTTATATCAGTAAAATAACTAACATTGTCTATAAGTCTCAATTTTTAATACCTCTGCAAACAAAAGTATGACTTATAATTTGATATTAACTTTGAGTTTTCTACTTAAACAATATATTTTGCTATATTACTTGTTTTTAAATGCTTTTTTTTTTTTTTGGTTCATGAAAACAAATATCACACCCTAAAAATTAAAAAAAAAAAAATTAATCATTTAATTTATATTTTACCAGGTAAATCACAAGGCTATTCGACTGACAGTATCACCACCTTTGTGTCGCTCGTGAGAATTTGGGGCTATCTCGGAGGAGCCTTGTCGGGTTTTGCTTCTGAAATATTCCTAGTCAAATACAAATTCCCCCGGCCATTAATGCTTACTTTGGTCCTCCTCTTCAGCTCTGTTGTACACATCTTGATTGCCTTCGCCGTCCCAAATTCTCTCTACTTCGCTTCGGTGATCATTGGATTCTGCTTTGGAGCACAGTGGTTGTTGGTTTTCGCGATCATCTCTGAGATCTTTGGCCTCAAGTATTACTCCACATTGTACAATCTCGGCTTCGTGGCAAGCCTGGTCGGGTCATACATCCTCAACGTGAGAGTCGTAGGCCGTTTGTATGACAAGGAGGCGGCGAAGCAAATCAGAGCATTGGGTGTCACCCGGAAGGCCAGGCAGGCGCTGACGTGCATCGGCGCGCACTGTTATCGGATGGCTTTTATCATTATTACGGCGGCAACGTTGTTCGGTTTCCTTGCTTCGATTGTTTTGGTGCTCCGGACGAGGACGTTTTACAAAGGTGACATCTACAAGAAGTTTAGAGAGGAAGCGGAGACAGAAATGAGTTCGAATGGAAATGGTGTTGGACCGTTGAAAGAGAGTGAAGCTGGAGCCAATACTGCCTCTTTCACAACCGTCGACACCAGTGGCAACAACGTCAAACCTGCATAGATTGATTAAAATAACACTTGGTTGGACTAAAGGTGCTTCTTCAGTGTTTGTGACATGTGCAATAATAATAATACCTAAGAAATTCTATAATAAATCAAAGTTAGTCCATATATATATATATATATGCCCATATGATTCATTGTTACATCGATTTGTAATTAACCCCATATGGTGTAAAAATTTATTGAGAACTCTTAATGGTAAGAAGAAGAAAAAAAGTTCATACTTTTAACTAGACAGTATCCATTAAAATGTCATGTTAGATTCAATTATATAACGACATGTGTTACTCACCATAGAAATTATAGAAAGTACAAAAGTATTTAGCCAATTTTAAAGTTTAATATACAAAAGAATCAATTATGCTAATTGTACTCCATGTTCTTTCAACTAATAAAAGTAATGTTATTTCCTATGACCAACTAATCACTCATTATAACTCAAAAACATTGCAGCTATTTTAAATTGGCATTTTTTTAAAAAAAATTTCTGTCAATATTATTAAAAAAAGATAATAGAATTAACATCAACGAGAAATAAACATGATTTATCAAACAAATAAATTAAATTAAGAATTGCGCAATGAAGAAATAGGAAAGGAAAAAAGAGAATGAAGATCAAACAAATGCACACAATTAAAAAAATAAAAAAATATCTTTAATTAGTCATATTTACCAAAAAAAAAAAAGAAAAAATCTCTTTCCTTAAGATATTCTAATTATGAAATTAAAATAATATAATAAAATAATAATAAAAATAAATTTATACTAGCTTACACGAGTCGACTGAGTTTATACGAGTATAGCTCATTTAATAATTGAGCCTAATTTTATATTCACGATCGGCTAGCTTATTTATTAAACCAAGTTCGAGTTGAGTTTATATGAATGGTTATTAAGCGGGTTCTCAAATGGACTTGTTCATTTACGGCCATAACCGTCATGAAACAACCATTGAAAAAGTAACAAAAAATCCCAAACTTGTTTGTTTTTTTTTTAATGTTTTGGGGTAGGAGGATGGTCCCCTTTCTCCCCTTTTTTTTTTTTTCGACCAAATGAAATACCTTTAACTTTTCTTTTTCCCTTTCAAATCTTTCGGGGAAGTGATCGAGCATGCAATATGGTCACTAGATCTGAAGACAACATCTAGTGACAAAAAACACTATCGCAATAACATGCATTAATATTTGTTAGTTCTTGTGTTGGCTTAATTTAGTTTCAAAATGCAAAGGCTACTGTTTACAGGCTCAAACACTGATATAGAATTCACAGAATCCAATCTCCACCGTTCATAATGTAAATTCATGTGTTATGAACGTCTCTGCAAAATTTCAGCTCAATCAGATCACAAACGTTCATCGATCGGAGCTGTTGATGAGACTGGACAGCATTTCCAGAATGCTGTTTCACCCATGTTTGGACATGCCTTCCCCGGGTCTGGATTGCATTTCCAGAAACTCAAATTTTGCTCCGCAAAGCCCTGTCCGGACAGCCCATTAACCTGTCCGGACACCCCGTACCTTTTAGGCCCAAAAATGTGATTTTAAGTGGGTTAGGTCTAGGGTTTTATCGGGGGTATATATACATCATTATAGAAGAGAGAGGTACGAATTTTTGCCCCCAGAGAGTTCGTCGGAAGCTGTGCTAAGAGAGATCATATGTGGTGAGCGTTAAATTGAATCTCTTAGAGTTTTAGTTATTCCTTTGATAAATCTACGGTTGAGACTATCGGAAGGGTCCGGTAAAGGAGAATCACATTGAAAAAGATTGTGAGCAAGGAGACGAGTTGTAGGCTTGTCGATCTTACAGAGCTAAGGTCTTGCAAAGGGTTGTAAGTGTTCCTAGTGTCTATAATCTCTGGATAATCTTTTGATAGTGATTTCCTAGGTTTGGCTGCCCCTGAGAGGTTTTACTTTTAGATCAGATTCTAAAAGGTTTCCTCTTCGTAACCAAAATATCTATGTCTGCCTCTTTATTGCTTTATATATTTTGGGCGATTGAATTGTTTATTGCTTCATAATATTAATTTCGCATAAATTGTGATAAACAAGTTTTTGGAGTCGGCAAAGCGTTTTTCAATATTGGAGTCATCCATTTCCTCAAGCATTATGTGAAACCTTTGCTCATTACCTTTCCTTTAATATCATCATCCTTTCAAACCTCCTAGGCTTTCAATCCACCAATTCTTCCTCCTTTTGCAATGATAGAGGTTAATTAGTATCACAATGGCATTGTCGTGATAACTTAAACTTAGGTGGTTCGGTTTAAGACCTACATCTACACATTAAAGCCTTATAGGTTACATCTTTATTGAATAAATGTATTGTACACAAGTGACCTCATTATATAGAGGCCAAAAGAGTCTAAAGAGAAGAGCTCCTTGTGTTTTTGGCAATGTGGGACAAAACCCACTTATATAGAAACAAAGGGAGAGGACCTCTTTGTAATTAAGCAATGTGGGACAAGCCCACATTGCTTCTCTAACACTCCCCCTTAAACTCAAGGTGGGAACTTGTGAAATCTTGAGTTTGCTTTCTTGATTTGTGATTGTGGAGACTGGGGAGGATGGTGCCGGAATTTGCAACATCAGCTGTTCTTGGATATCGACAACACTTGGCTGAAATGGGCCAACTATGAACCTTACATGAAAGCCAACTATGGGCTAAGAGAAGAGAAAATGGGTAACTATGGCCTCTTTTGATTTAAAAAAGAAAGAGCCAACAATAGGCTAAGCGGGGAGAAAGAGCCAACAAGGAGCTAAGAGGGGTAAAGAAATGGGCAACTATGGCCTCTTTAAAAGAAGGGAGCGCCAACTACGGGTTAGGAAAATGAAATGGGCAACTATGACCTCTTTAAAAGAAGGGTGAGCTAACTATGGGCTGGGAAAAATAATTGGGCAACTATGGCCTCTTTAAAACAAGTGAGAGCCAACTATGGGCTAAAACAAGAAAAGAAGTGGGCAACTTGGGCCTCAGGGAGAGCCAACTATGGGCTAAGGGGAGAAAAGAAGTGGGCAATGTGTGAGCTCAAAATCTCTTTTAAATTTTAAATGAGTGATATTCAACACTTAAAATATTTAATTTAAATGGAAGATGCATTAACAAATCAGCTATACTTTAATATCATGTAAAATCACCACTTATAACATGTAGGAGAGGTCATTATAGGTAGTGTGTTTATTCAATTTAGTTGAGCAAAAAAACGTAGTGTGTTTATTCACCACGTATAATAACAACTAATGATAGGGCATTCACAAATAAGAACAGATTCAAGGAAACGTGGGATTTCCACCAATACCATCTACAGAAAATCTCCATAATCATTCGAATTGGCTATCAAGAAAAAGAATGAACAACCCAAAAAATTTCAAGCAAAATTTCCCACGTCGACAAATTAGACCGCGGCAAAACCTTTCCTGGGTACCCAAACAGACAAATTTTCTTCCAAAAGAAACCCTTTTGCAGATGAGTGAACTGGCTAAACTACCACATAAACAGCAGTGAAAAGCAATATTCCCATATCTATATATATTTGCACATACACTACATATAAAGAAAGCTATACATATACCTATATATTTGGTATTTGGGTTTACCTGGTGAAGAAGCTTTGTGAGGTTTGGTGCTGTTGTTTTGTCGTCTCTCAGTCGGAGAGGAAACTAGCGGAGGAGGGCAGAAGGTAAACGGTGGCGAACCATAAGCCCAAAACCCTTCGGTGATGTGGTTTTTATTTTTTTATTTTATTTATTTTTTTCAGTTAATTATATTTTATGGGTAGTAGTCTACTTTGGACCTTTTCACTTCAAAACAAGTAATGTTTTTTAATCAGTCGGGAGGAAAATTTCTAAATATAATCTCTAATTCAATCGATAATATATTTTTAGTAATTTTTTTTAAACTTTTCAAATACTATTAAAAAATATTTTTGTATATATGTTTAAGAGATAAATAACAATTTCACAAAACGGAATTAAACAAATTTTCATTGATTCACTTTACTTGAACTCTCACACTCAATTGCATATTCATTACCGTGGCAGTGAAAATTACTATTTAATTAATTTTGGATGAATTATTTATTTTAAATCAACTAATAATTTTCACTCTCACATCAAAAAATGTATACTTAAAAGTGTGAGAATGAGAGTGGCCGGAAGTAGGATTTCTCGATAAGAGGAATGATTATATGATTTTTGTGCTTTATGTAATTTTGATATATATATATATATATATATATATATATATATATTTGAGCAATACAACAAAAGGAAAGGACAATTACAAAAAAAATTGATGGGCAAGCTAACAATAAACTTAAAAACAACCAAATCAGAGTAAGCAAACAAAAATTAAAAAAGAATGTGTCAAATGACACAATCTTATAGAAATTATTATTATTATTATTATTATTATGTACTTTTTAATCGGCTAATTATATTTTGAGTAGTCTACTTTTCACTTGCAGTTTGTATTTACATGAGAGATAAAACATGGAATGAGATCAGTTTTTTAAATATTGGACGTACGTAAGACCAATTAATAAAATTGTTGATTGTGGTATCTCTAGATCAAGATGTAATAGTGGCAAGAATGCCAAGAAGTATAATTTTTATAAATTTTATTTTATTTTATTTTTTTTAATGCTAGAATGAAGATTAGAGTTCTTTTTTGTCATCTCAAATGTGAAATGACTTTTAAAATTATTAATAATTCAAAATTCAATAATGATTATAATGATTTTACAAACTTAATTAAAAGAACGAAAAACTTTACTTTCCACCCATGATCTTTCATCAATTTTGCAATCACATCCTTAACGAAATTTGCAAAAATATCTACGCCTGAATATTTAAAAAATAATATATATATATATATATTAAAAAGGATGATATTTTAAGAATTTTAACAGGATTTAACGAAAAATTCTAACAAATGGGTGAAATTGAAAAATTTGAAAGATGAATATACTAAATTGACATTTTTAAAAGTTTAAGAATATAATTGTAAATGTAATAAAAAATCGAAAATAATAAGTAAATTTTTTCTAAAGTAATAGAATTCAATAGTAACCACCGCCACAGATAGAACTCTATTGCATTTTTGTATATATAGAACTCTATTGCAAGAATTTTGAGGGGGTGGCCGTCAAGGATTCTGGTGATTCGGGGGCCATGAAGTATTTAGTTTAGTTTTTTTTTTTAGCAAAAATGGTAGGCCGAGGAGATCAATTGTGGCTATCTTAGCAGGTACCAAGGTATCAATGAGAATTCAAGGTGGCTAATATTAATCAGGCATATGTGGAGATTCTCTATTGTGGAGATCATTCGAACCCACGCCTTAATACATGCTCTAACCACTTGAAAATTTTCTTGAGCTATTGATCCACCACCCTTGATGGTAAGTATTTAGTTTACTTGCTACAAAGAGTTTGTAGCTAATTATTATACTCCAAAAACCTCATTAATTACATCTTGGTAAAACTACATAGACGTACTGATTTTACAAATTTTTCCAAATCACAAATTTTAGCACATCGATCATGCTTTTTGCAAAACTTAATTATAATCGTACGTAAGATATATATATATTAATCACGATTTTAAACTATATATGTAATGTTTGGGAAGGTCAAGAAAGTTTGTTAGTTTAGGTTTTGGCTCATTCGGTTTACATGTATGGAGTTGAAAATGAGTATTTCAGGAAGCAGTTTCTAGAGCATGTTCGGACCACCAGAAGCCGGGTTCGGACACAAAAACCAGAAACAATGTTTTGAAGGATGGGTCCGAACCACCAGAAGTAGGGTCTGGACCCCATTTCCAGAAACTATCTTGAGAAGGGGAGGTCCGGACCGCCAGAAGCAGGGTTCGGACCCCATTTCTAGAAACGATCTTGTGAAGGAGAGGTCCGGACTGCCAGAAGTAGGGTCCGGACCCCATTTCCAGAAAGCTAGCTTTTAAGTAGCATGTCCGGACACATGCCTTTGGTGTCCGGACCCCATGTGGTTACGATCATGCAACCCTAACCATGTCCAGACACCAGATTGTTCATGTCCGGACATGGCTATTTTAATTTGTTTAATTTTCTATTTAAGCCAACTAATTTTGCCATTCATTGTACGTATTTTTGGAGAGAAAAATTAGAGAGCTTAGAGTGAGAGATTGTTCAAGATTATTAGTGAAGAGAAAATACGTGAAGCCAATCGGAGTTCCGGTGAAAGGAAATCTTTTAGAAGAATCGTGCCAAATATTCTGAAAAGGGCTACTGAGGTAGAAGTCAAGTGGGTCACTTGTCATGTGCAAGGAAGAGTCAAAGGTTTTGTTATTCTTCTTGTATTCCTTATTCTTCTATATAGTGAATTGATTTCCTAGGTTTGGCTGCCCCGGAGAGGTTTTACATTTAGAGAGTTCTCTAAATGGTTTCCTCTTCGTAACCAAATTTCTGTGTTCTTGATTGCATATTTCATATCAATATTTGGTTGATCTTTTAACTGCTAAGTTAGATCTTTTTCTGGATAATTTCTGTGAAACACCTAGACGTTTGGGTAGGTGTTATTTGGAGTCATTTTAGAATTTTCAATTGGTATCAGAACGGGTTCACTTTGTGAAGAAATTTTTTCCTGAGTGTGATCCAAGACTCCATATCAAATGTCTCTTACGGTTGCTCCTAATTCTTTTCCTGTCTTTGACGGAACAAATTATACGCTTTGGAAAATTCGTGTGAGAGCTTATTTTAAATCCATTAATGTTTGGCATATTGTTGAATCTGGATGGACACATCCAGACAAAGCAATAGCTGAATGGACAACGGAGGAAAAGAATAATGCTACTGCGAATGACAAAGCTATAAATGCTATTTACATCTTTGTTTCAAATGAGGAATTTTCTAGAATTTCTAGATGTGAAATAGCTAAGGAAGCTTGGGAAACTTTAGTAATTACACATGAAGGAACTAAGGTTGTTAGAACTTCAAAAATTCAAATGTTGGTTTCTCAGTTTGAGGAGATTAGAATGCAGGAAGATGAAACTTTTGATGAATTCTATTCAAAGCTTAGTGCCATTAGAAACTCTACCATTAATTTGGGAAAGAAAATGGATGATGCTAAAGTGGTGAAAAAAATCTTAAGATCTTTGCCTGAGAGGTTTATTCCCCAAATTGCTGCTATACAATAGAGCAAAGACTTGGATACTATGAGAGTAGAAGAACTTGTAGGTTCCCTTCAGACTTTTGAACTAATCCTACCCAAACTCAAGAAAACTAAAAACATTGCTCTCAAAGCAAAAAATGTTAAAGTCAATTCTTGTGGGTCGTCTGATGAGGATTCTAGGGATGATGAAGAATTTGCCCTGTTTGCTAAAAAATTTAGAAAATTTTTTAGACCTGTGAATGGAAGGTATAAAAATCGTGACTAAAAAATTCCTGTGAAACCTAAAGGTGAATTTAGAAATAATCCACGTGAGAACTTAGAGACTGATCAGAAAGATAAGTTCACTAGTGGACGAAAATGTCATGAATGTGGGGGTAGGGGTCATATTCGAATTGAATGTGCTAATCTGAAAAAATCCAAAGGTAAAGCTTTCAATGTCACTCAGAGTGATGAATTGGATGATGAAAAATCCGAAGAAGAAGTTGAAGAAGGAGTGAATTATTTAGCTTTTACTACTTCTTATGATAATTATTATAAGACTGTTAACTCACCTCACATGATAAATGAATCTGACATTAAATCTGATGATGAGGTAGATTTACAAACTGCTTATAATAACTTGTTTGTGGAATGTGATAAATTGAACAAGCTGAATAGGAAAAATCTGAAAAATCTGAAAGAAGCTGAACTTGAGAAAGAAAGATTAATGAAATCTATGGATGAATGTTTAGCTATTCGAAACATTTTGACTTCTAAAAATCTTATGTTGATTGCTAAAGTGAAATCTCTGGAAAAGGACTTGAATGATTCAAATGATCATTTAAAGAAGTTTTCTAGTGATAAATTGAATCAAATGTTAGGAAATGAGAAACATTCACATGATAGGACTGGATTGGGTTTTAATAAACATGTTAATTCATCTTCTTCAAATGTTGCAACCACTTCAAAAATCATGTTTGTGAAACCTAAAATGAAAGATGTGGAAATTGAGAATGCTTGCTTACCTCAAGAAAGTTCAGAAGATGTGACCAAGAAAAATAAGTTGAAATTCAAAGTTCCGGTAAGGACTAACTTCATCCCTACTTGTTTTCACTGTGGTGTCAAAGGTTATACTCGACCAAACTGTTTTCAAATTACGGCTAAACAACCATGGTCTCAGAAGAATATCCCTAGAATAGATGAACCTGGAATTGGAAATCAACTAAAAGTTTTAACTGCTCAAGTGAAACTTATTAGTGAAAAGTTAGCTGTTTTGTCAAATTCTGTTGATATAAAAGATATGTCTAATTTAATTGACAAAAATGTGTAAGTTCCTCCTCAAAAGAAACAGGTCTGGGTTAAAAAGAAAGATCATCTATGTCTTGTTGCCCATACTGCCTTAAGTGTGCTTAACTCGTGTTTGTGGTTTCTGGATAGTGGTTGTTCAAAACATATGACAAGTGGTAAGTCTCTATTCAAAGAGCTTAAAGAAGGCAAAGGAGGTGGAAGCATCACTAATGGAGATGGCAGCAAATCAAAGGTGATTGGTCAAGGAATTGTGAAAATTTTCGGTGCCCCTACTCCATAAGAAGTACTGTATGTTGATGGTCTTCGGGCAAATTTATTGAGCATCAGTCAATTTTGTGATTATGATTTAGTGGTCCAGTTTTCCAAGAAAGAATGCAGCATATTTGATTCTCAAGGAAAATGGTTGATGGGAGGAAAGCGCACTGTTGACAATTGCTATTGTCTCTCCTCAACTTCCCAAATAAAATGCAATAAGGTAACGCTGGACACTGGAGAATTGTGGCATCAATGGTTGGGGCATCTAAATTTTCATGATCTGGTCAGAATTTCGAAGACAGAAGCCATAGCTGATTTACCCAAGATTCATCAGGCTAATAAAGGAAAATGTGGCCCATGCCAATTGGGGAAACAAACTAGAACCCCTCACAAAAAGATCTCAGGTATTGTTACCTCTCGAAACTTAGAGCTTCTTCACATGGATCTTATGGGCCCTACACGGACAGCTAGTTTGGGAGGCAAGAAATACATTATGGTGATCGTAGATGACTTCTCTCGATACACATGGGTAATTCTGTTAAGAGAAAAATCTAAAGCCTTTGCACAAGCTCAGATCTTGTTTCAGAAAATCCAAAATGAACAAGACTGTCTCATCAAGCGGATCCGAAGCGATCATGGCAGAGAATTTGAGAATTCAAGTTTTGAAGATTATTGTGCTCAGCAAGGTATTAAACAATAATTCTTATCCCCCATAACTCCTCAACAAAATGGAGTAGTCGAACGGAAAAATCGAGTCATACAAGAAATGGCTAGAGTTATGATACATGCTAAGGATTTGGCACAACATTTTTGGGGAGAAGCAATCCATACATCATGTCATATTGTTAATCGAGTTTTTCTCAGACCTACAACTACCAAGACACCATATGAGCTATGGCGAGGAAAGAAACTCACTGTCAAATATTTTAGGGTGTTTGGAAGTACCTGTTACATTCTTCATGATAGGGAAAACTTGGGGAAGTTTGATGCAAAGAGTGACGAAGGAATTTTTCTTGGATACTCCAATACAAGTCGAGTCAGTCGTGTGTATAACAAAAGAACCGAGACAGTAATGGAATCAGTAAATGTTGTCATCGATGATGAAACTACCAATGAGCATTTTGCAGAAGAAGAGCCTCAGGTTGAGGGGGAGCAAGTTGATATGTCTGATAAATCTCATGAACCTCCTAGTCCGAATGTTTCAGCAATCCATCCATCAATACCTTCTGATGCAGAAGACATGACTCCTTCACCAGTTCCACACTTGGTCTCTCATGCACCATCCTCCAGAGTCAAACTTAATCATCCTAGAGAAAATTTGCTGGGAAATGTGAATGAAGGGCTACGACTGCGAAACAGGGTGGTCAATCAAGTCAATTACTCTTGTTATCTCTCTCAGTTTGAGCCAAAGAAGGTTAATGAGGCATTAGAAGATGAGAGTTGGGTGGCAGCTATGCATGATGAACTTAATCAGTTTGTTAGGAATGATGTTTGGAATTTGGTTCCAAAACCAAAAGATCAAAATATCATTGGCACTAAATGGATCTTCAAGAATAAATTTGACGAGCATGGTACAGTGGTAAGAAACAAAGCTCGATTGGTTGCTCAAGGATACACTCAAGTTGAAGGAGTGGATTTTGATGAGACGTTCGCACCAGTAGCCAGATTGGAATCTATCAAAATTTTGTTGAGCATCTCATGTCATCTCCAGATCAAATTGTATCAAATGGACGTCAAGAGTGCTTTTCTTAATGGCATTCTTCAAAAAGAAGTATATGTAGCTCAGCCAAAAGGGTTTTAGGATCTAACTTATTCGGATCATGTTTACAAGCTGAAAAAGGCGCTTTATGGATTGAAACAAGCTCCGAGAGCTTGGTATGAACGTCTGACAACATACCTTCTTGCACATGGGTTCATCCGAGGACAGGCTGACCGTACATTGTTCATTCGTAGGAAAGGCAGTCAACTTCTCATTGTCCAAATTTATGTAGATGACATTATCTTTGGCTCTACGGTTGACTCACAGGCTCATCAATTTTCTACAGAAATGAAATAAGAGTTTGAAATGAGTATGATTGGTGAATTGACCTATTTTTTAGGTTTTCAAGTTCAACAATCCAACAAAGGTATCTTTGTGTCTCAACCAAAGTATGCCAAAGATCTTGTAAAGAGATTTGGGTTGGATGAAAAAAGTCATGCTCGCACACCCATGAGTACGAGTATTAAGCTGAGTGCAGATGTGGCTGGGAAATCCGTTGACCAAACCTTATACAGAAGCATGATAGGTTGTCTCATTTATCTTAAAGCTAGTCGAGCAGATATATCTTTCAGTGTGGGTGTATGTGCTCGATTCCAAGCCAATCCAAAAGAATCCCATCTAACAGCTGTTAAACGGATCCTTAGGTATGTAAATGGCACAATCAATTTTGGAATTTATTTCTCTACTAATACAAATCTTGAACTTGCAGGATATTCTGATGCTGACTGGGCTGAAAATGCTGATGATCGAAAGAGTACATCAGGCGGATGTTTTTATGTGGGAACGAATTTGGTCACTTGGATGAGTAAGAAACAAAACTCCATCTCTCTTTCTACTGCTGAGGCCGAATATATAGCTGCTGGGAGCTGCTGTACACAGCTCATCTGGATGAAGCAATTTCTTGCGAACTATGGATTTGATCAAGGAAAAATGATTGTCTACTGTGACAATACGAGTGCCATCAACATCTCAAAGAATCCGGTTCAACATTCACGCACGAAACACATTGACATTCGTCATCATTTCATCCGTGACTTGGTCGAGACCCAGGTGGTATCTCTTGAATTTATTACTACTGAACACTAATTAGCTGACCTGTTTACAAAACCCCTAAATGGATCTAGGTTTGAGTATCTCAGGAATGCTATTGGTGTATGCGATCTCTCATGATTGTATACATAGAATATGCCTAGAAATTGCACATATTGATATTTGTCTATAGCTGTTCTAGGGCATTTTTGTTTGTTTTTAATTGTTTTTGTTTGCATTGTTTTTACTTCTTTTATTTTTTAGCTTGTTGGATACTTAGTTTCTCATGTCTTGTGTTCAAATGAATATTGTACATATGAGTGGGGTCAATATTTCTGTAATTTACATCTATTGCTCCATATGTTTCTGATATACCTTGTTTTTCTGAAGACTGTTAAAAGAGTAAGAGTCAGTTTGTCTCATGTTCGAAATTGTGCACTTTTTGCCCCCATTAGGTTTAGATTTTTGTTATGTGTTTGGGAATTTGGAGCAAACATTTTGCTTGGAAGATAGGTAGTGTCAGTTCTATCCACTTGACCAACTTGTTAGTTGAACCTAGCTCCTAAAAATTCCAACATTTTCCAAAAAAAAAAAAAAAAAAAAAGGGGGCATAAAATAAGCTCAAATGACTTAGTTTTGCTTCTGTCTGTCCCTAAAGAAAGAATCAGTGATCAAATCATTGCGGAAATAGATGATTACTAAAGGACATGGTAAAAGCGAATGATTAGTCTCAGGGGAAGTGTATCGGATGAGGGAATCTAGGTCTTAACATTATAAGGTTTTACTGTGGTTTGAATCAGACTGTTGGTCTTCCTTTACGAAATGTCTGCCTAGATTTACCTTTCATTGATGAAATCTTATTTAATGGGAGTTTTCACACACTACACCATCACATGAGATCTCTGATAATTGCTTACTTGACTGAATTCACAGAGTAAGGTTGTGTCTTGCATATGGTACATTTATGGTGTAAGTGTATTTTTTTGACCACTCCGAATTGTTAAGATTTCATAAGAACACACATGGGTTATTAGATATCTAAACAAGTTCTGTTTGTTTTTTTTTTTTTTTAAAAAAAAATTAATTAATTAATTAATTTTTTATTTTTTGGTTTTTAGTTTTTTTTTTTTAATTGTTGCGGTCCGGACACTGTGCTTACCTGTCCGGACACGCACACTGCATTGGTTGTATCGACCATTTTTATTAAAAACCTTGCATTTCCATTTTCATCTTTCTCTCTCGGCTGAACCATTTTTTCTCTCATTTTTTTCTTTCTTTGTGTTATTTCTTTTGTTTCTCCGTGTGTCCCTCTCCTTCACCTACATTCAACATTCAACAATCCACGGTATGTTTTTATTTCCCTTCTATGTTTTTCAGTTTTTGTGCTCAAATCAAAATTTCGGATGAACATGTTTGGGTTGGAATTTGAAACTCCGAATTACTGGTGTGGTTGATTAGATTTGATCTTTCTTTCTCTCTCACATAACTGTATCCAAACACATTACCTATGATGTATTTAGGATCCGGTTCCTCCTCTTGACATATGTTTGTCCATGCTCACATCTATATGCCTATCATGTGTTTGATAAAATGCCTAAAAGAATCCAATTTGCATGGTTGCTACAATTCTTTCAATTCCATTGCTCTAGTTCACTTTATTGGTCATTCAATATTGATTGGCATGGCACTAGAAACGTTCTTTTTCAAATTCATGGATTTTTTTTTTATCATGCTATATTCAATACTTCAATGCCTATAAACTGTTTGCTAGAATGTCTAAATGAAGTAGTGCTGCATTTATCTTCATTTTTCCTCATGCACTCAGTTATGTTTTTTTGTTGTTGTGTTCAACTTTCGTCATCTGGGTACTGTGCATTTGTCTCATTTGTGGGATAAATTTTCTAGTATGTCTCATTTGCCACATAATTTTTTTTGGGGGTGTCAATGTAGAAAATGGTGTATCCAATTTCTGAATCTACACCAAGGAGAAAGCGCACTCAAGAAGAAAAATCAGTCTTACAAGATAAGATTTTGACACAAAATTGTGATCGAGCGTGGAGTGGAGCAAAATGATCTTAAAGTGGAACCGGTTCGATTCATTCATGACATATTCCAGGCAAATCAATGGACCTCATTGTTTGTTCCTGTGAATGCCTACACTCGGTTAGTTCGGGAATTCTACTACAACATTGACGATATTGACTTGGTTGGTCCCCCGTCATTCAAGATCAAGGTCTCCAGGAAAACTCTCAATATCACGACTGAGCTGATCAGTCAAGTTACTGGGATCCCACTGACGAGTGAGAAGCCGCTTCCATTTTTGGAAGATGATCCACAACCAACAAAAGCTGAAATCATGGCGGTTCTTAATCCAAGTTGGCAGCTTGTATGGGATGAAGACCTGAACAAAATTTCGATTGGCCATGTACGGGCTCCAGAGAGGCTGCTAACTCGGATTGTACTGCAGAATATTTGGCCAATCTCTCGACATAGTCATGTGACTATCGAACGAGCAATGATGATTTATGGCATCATTACTCGTGCTGAGTTTTGTTTATGCACTCATCTAGTATTGACAATGATCGAGCTCCATGAAGATCATTCCATTGCATTACCTTATGGCGGTCTCATTACGAAGATTCTGCACGCCACTTTGCCAAAAATTGTTGCAAATGAACATATGGAAGCTCCTGAAGGTTACTTTGGAAAAGCAACTGTGATGAAGTCAAATGCCCAACTTCGGCTTCACGCTCTAGCTGTGCAGGCGCCTCCACTTGCTCAAGATTCTCCAGCTGCGTCATCCTCGGGATCATCAGATATTTCAAGTCAATTAACTAAAATAATTGACTTACTTCAAACTTAAGGCCAAAGCATTGAAGCCATCAACACTCGCCTAACGAATTTGGAGAAAGATGTGAAGTCCATCAAAGAAAGCTTTTGGCAAGAATAATTTTTCCCTCTTGCATTGGTTTGTTTCTGGCAAGAATAATTTTTTTGTGTTGTCTGGTTAAAACTTGGTTGTTGGTTTTCTTATTTAAAACTCTAGTTTATTTTTACTTCCTTCGTCCTTCCGAGACAAAAAAGGGGAGTTATTTTGATGTGTCATTTTCATGTACTACAATTATTTTTGTTCCCGAATGGCCAAAGGGGGAGTTTGTTAGTTTAGGTTTTGGCTCATTCAGTTTACATGTATGGAGTTGAAAATGAGTATTTCAGGAAGCAGTTTCTAGAGCATGTCCGGACCACCAGAAGCTGGGTTCGGACACAAAAACTAGAAACAATGTTTTGAAGGAGGGGTCCGGACCGCCAGAAGCAGGGTTCGGACCCCATTTCCAGAAAGCTAGCTTTTAAGTAGCATGTCCGGACACATGCCTTTGGTGTCCGAACCCCATGTGGTTACGATCATGCAACCCTAACCATGTCCGGACACCAGATTGTTCATGTCCGGACATGGCTATTTTAATTTGTTTAATTTTCTATTTAAGCCAACTAATTTTGCCATTCATTGTACATATTTTTGGAGAGAAAAATTAGAGAGCTTAGAGTGAGAGATTGTTCAAGATTATTGGTGAAGAGAAAATACGTGAAGCCAATCGGAGTTCCGGTGAAAGGAAATCTTTCAGAAGAATCGTGCCAGATGTTCTGGAAAGGGCTACTGAGGTAGAAGTCAAGTGGGTCACTTGTCGTGTGCAAGGAAGAGTCAAAGGTTTTGTTATTCTTCTTGTATTCCTTATTCTTCTATATAGTGAATTGATTTCCTGGGTTTGGCTGCCCCGGAGAGGTTTTACATTTAGAGAGTTCTCTAAATGGTTTCCTCTTTGTAACCAAATTTCTGTGTTCTTGATTGCATATTTCATATCAATATTTGGTTGATCTTTTAACTGCTAAGTTAGATCTTTTTCTAGATAATTTCTGTGAAACACCTAGACGTTTGGGTAGGTGTTATTTGGAGTCGTTTTAGAATTTTCAAAGTTATCAAATTTAAACAAATTAATCATTTTATATTTCTATTCTTTGTTTCCCTGTAATTTGGATATATATATATATATATTGGCTGAAATACAGACACTCAATGGATGATAAAACACACAAACTTTCCACAAATTTTGTTGCTGAAATATCATAAGCCACTTACAAAGTTGAAGATTACAAGCCATATATTAAGACGGGGAGGATATCACAAGCTAAACAGGATTACAAGGTTCAGATGCCATGCATCCATATATAATAATAGAGCATAAAGCTTCATGTACTGATCGAAGTAGACACTCTCAACATATATATGCTGAAACAACATGAAACATACAAAATGGAAATAATTGGTAAAACCTCTAAAGATGGAGAGGATATCATAAACCAAATAGGAATAGAAAGTAGTTTAGATGCAATCCATAGCAACTAAAAGCAAGGTACTTCAACAAACACTAGTGACATTTGCTTCCATTATTTTTTGAGAAAAGGAGTAAAGAGACCCACCAAAGTGAGTAGTACGGCCACAGTTGCGATGCCTCTCCCAAAATCACGGAAATACGTACGTTTAATGGATGCCATGATGCGGTTCAAACAGTTATCACAGTACCGATTAATCGCACGACTTAGATCAGAGTAACAGGATGTAGTTTCAAAAATCTGAATGCAGTGTTCGCTAAATAGAGTCGCCACTCTAGCGTTGCTGCCGATATAGTTAACAATGACATTTTTCTCAACAAGCAAATCCACATCTTGTTCGGTGTTGATTAGATAGTTCATTAGCAAAACATAACTGAAAATATAAGTGTTAGATGGATAATGACACTGCTCCAGGGTCATGAGGTTTCGGAAAACAACTTCAGTATTATCCTCTATCACAAGTTGTGGGATTGTCAAGATAGACTGCACACGCTCCAAGCACGGAAACGGCAGTTTCAAGCATTGTAAGCAAGCCAGGAGCCATGACAATTTGAGGCACTTATTCCCAGATAATGTTATGTCAAGTAATCTCCTGATACGGTCTGGTTTGATTTTCAATCCTGCGAAGTCAAGCTTTGTGGAACTTTATAGACTACCCGTATATACTCTAGGTGTCATTCTCAGCGTTGGTACTGAACAAAACAAATATCTTAGCAAATCTGTTAATTGTTTTACTTCTCGCTTATAATGGACTTTGTGTCATAATCATAGTATCCAAAGTAATTGCGAGAAAGCTCGACAAATGGACTATCCTTAACTCGCTGGCCTTCTTGGTGATGGTTGCAACCGGAAGAGTACTCATTGAATGCGAACATATATAACTTCTCAAGAACAAAAAAAGGGAGCTGATTCTCAAGTAATATCAAGTCACGTAGTATACCATTTTGTAGCCATGGTTTACTTAATATGTAATCATCTTCTTCTCTCTTGGTTTTTAAGAAGAGCTCAATTATAAAGATGGCATCTAATAGAATCATTTTCACAAAATCATCACTTTCGAGTCCACAATATTCTGAATAGCAATGAGGGATTTTTACTTCGTTGTCTTTAATGATCTTTAGAAAATCTACCTGGCTTTTCGTAGTGCGTTGCAAGAAATTATCCAAATATTCCAGTTTGTGCATTTCCATGTCCTTCAAGTCATCTTTGCCGTGATGAAAGGGTCCTATAGGGGGTGTAGGCTTCTTCATTTACCATGCGCAGTTGCTTGGGAACCCTATAGATACAATGTTCCCGCCACTCCGCATGGGGCAGGTAAGGCGGAATGTTAATGACAAAGTTCTCCCATTCAGCTTCTTTTGCAATGGAATCACTGTCCATCTTTTCCATCCCACAAATTTGTTTTCCTAGTGACAAATAATTAAGCAACAATCAAATAGAATCCAATCAGTTGCAGATCACTTATTTCAATGAGAAACCATTTTTGTGTCAGGCCCCCACCCCAATTTTGTCAAAGCAATTGGAGGTGCGACGATTCAACCCAACTGGAACACGTACATGATCACCATACGCAACATTGAATATATATATTTTTTTTTGGGGAAAAGGCTCTTGTTCATATATAGTATGAAATTCAATTACAGCAATAGTTTCTTAAATTTATTTTTCCCATCATTACTGATGATATAGATAAGTATTTCCTATAAGAAATTATCATTGTTGAAATTAAAGCACAACCTCTGGACACCAAGATCCTTGAATTTTGACCTGTTATACATCATTATCTAAGTTTTTATCTCTCTATTTATTAAGTCATAAATTTTCATATTCAATCATTAACCAATTTTTGATAATTATATCTGAATTTGAACTTCAAAGCTAATATTTAAAATTTACCAGTCTTCCAATCCTTTTTTTTTTTTTAATTTTTTATTTTTAATATTAGTTTTGAATTAATTTTAAATTTTCAAAATTTTCAAATTTTTATTTTTTTCTGTTGAAAAATTTTTAGGGGTATTTTTTTCATTTTTGTTGGACAAAATGAGTACATTGCAAAATTTTAGTAGTTTGGAGAGACATTGATGCAATCTTTAATTTGAGAAGAGTATGTATACTTTAAGTCACGTGCATCGCATGCGACACATATTTTTTTCGAATTTAACGAAAAATTCTAATTGAGATAGCTAATTGAAAGAGCTAAAAATTTAAAAGGGGTACCTCGATTGTAACTTTTTAAAGTTCAAAAAATGTCACAAATATGGTGTAACCTAGAAGGGCTAAGAGTAGTTTACCAAAAACAAAAGATCGGATGTTTCTTTTTGATAGATTTATATTTTCTTTTCTCTATAATATGATGCAGAATATCGGAACAAACAACGCAAATGGCTAGCTAGGCAGCTATATCTTGAGGATAACGTAGTAAACACATCGCAGTGGGTGGGATATATATATATATATATATATATATATATATATATATATATATATATATATATATATATAATGGTAGGAAATCTCCTACAATGGCATGAAACACTTCAAAGCAAACAAAATTTTACTCTACCTCAACCAAGTATATACTGATAATATTAATCTCTAATCAATGTTATTATTACAAGATATTTGTATACATATATGTAATTTTTTTTTTATTATTTTATGAATATATTGAAATAAAAAAAAATGAAGATCTATATTATTTCTTGTGAACTTGTGAATACTTGAATTTATTTAATTATTTTTTTAACAATGAATCTGTTGAAATATATATAAAATATAAAATACTAAAATATAAAAGAAAAAGAAAAGAGAGCGGAAGCGAAAAGAGACGTATGGGCTACATCTTGTATATTCACTATATCAAACATTAATACTACATAACTTTCTATTTATAGAGAGAGAATGAGTAGTGAACAAGAACTCTAAAGTAGACCTAAACTAATTAAGGAAGAGAATAAATCTTACAAGGAAATATAATGACGAAGAATAAAAAAATTCTATCATAAAGAGAAATAACATATTAAAGAAAATATCAATAAACCTAATTTATAAAATATTCCAACACAATTAACAAAGTATTAATAAACCTATAATCAAAGTATTAACAAACTCAACTGGATTATTAAAACAATTCTATAAAATTTTGTCCAAAAGTTAAATAATAAAGTGAAACGAGAAAGTAAGAACCTACAAATTTCGCTTGCAAGAAATGCTTGATAGCACCAAGTCTTCCGCTAATAATAATAATGCAATGTCAACACCAACTCTTCCTTGCTGATATATAATGCATCCACTCTTCTTCTTCCAATTGTACTGCAATGTCAACACCAATTATCTTGTTACACGTGTCATTAAAATAAAATAAAATAAAAATAAATATATAAATAAAAGGAAAAAAAAAAAAAAGAAGAAGAATTTTGAGGGGGTGGTCAAGGATTCTGGTGATTAATTCGGGGCCATGAAGTATTTAATTTACTTACTACGTACAAAGAGTTTCTCGCTAATTTTTATACTCCAAAGACCTAATTACATCTTGGTAAAACTTCGTCCAAATACTGATTTTACAATTTTTTCCAAATCACAAAGCACATCATGCTTTTTGCAAAACTTATATATAGTCGTACATAAGAGAGATTTTCTTTAGCACGATTTTCAACTATATATGTCAAATTTATAGTTGTCAAATTTAAACAAATTAATCATTTTCTTTTTATGTTCCTTTTTTTTTTGTAATTTGGATGATGCATCGAACTCTCACCATTTAATCAAAATCTAATATTGATTAATTACAAATCTAAGGTTAATTGGAGAGATACAAGAAATATTTCTAACATTACTCATAAAAAAGACAAATCTTGAAATACGGAATGAAATAGTAATTAATAGTGAGGATATTGAGGAAATCCAGGCCACTGTCACTTAGTGCTCCTACGTACGTACACTTCTTATGAGAGAGAGAGAGAGAGAGAGAGCCTTTTTTATGATTAATTATACCCAATGCATCGAGTAAATTGCATGTAGTATTCTCAGTATTTAAGGAAGTTACAAAGAAGCTGTTGCATGAAGATTTTCGTGATTTTTTTGTTTTTTAAAAAAAATTTCTCTAAAATTAAGGAAGAGAAACAGCTTTAAGATATAGTTTTTGTGAATGCTCCAAGGCAGGGGTGCAACTAAGCACAAAGTTGGAGGCAAGAGCCCTCTTAAGATTTTATGTTTTTATTATGAGATAAATTCTTAATTTTTTTTTTCCTTCTTAAAAATTCTTATTTCGTCATTGCTGTGAGGTTATCCATTATTTTATATATTGTTGAAAAGTAATATGAATACCAGCCAAGACCTATAATTGTGTCAATTTTCTTTATTCTCTCTCTAATATTACTACTTAATTAATTAATTAATGCCAACCTTTAATCCCCATGTAATGGTTCATTGTCATGCCTCACGCAACATTCACATTTGAGTGATGAATGCTTATCTTACGTCATTGAATGGAACATTTTCCTTGGCATTCACTCGTTTCACAGAAAACTAAAATGTGAAATGAAGACTTTTGTTAGCTCCCAACTCATTGGAGAATTAGTTGGGACCATGTGTTTATCATCTAGTTATTGGTTTGTTGGAGGATAGAGAGTGTTATTTGCAGGAATGTGATCCTATATATCCATTTGTTTTGTTAGGCCTAAAAATATTAATATTGGGACATTTTTGTTCTCATCATTTTAAATTGAGACTTAACCCTTTCCTCTTCATTTCAAATCCTAATTCATATTTGCATCCTCATAATTAATGAGGCAAATTTCACCTCTTGGTATTCGTGGTAACGTACGTAGAAGAGATAAATCTTGAATTAATACCTAATCTAAATGGTAATAGCAATGATATATATATATATATATTTTTTTTTTTTGAAGCAATGATATTAAACAAATCTTAAAATCATTTAAAATGTTAAATTTTAATGACTACATTATGATTTAATTTCAAAATATTTTGACAAAAAATATAAATATTAATAACAAAAAAGAATATAAAAAGGTGAGTCATTCGACGACGGTTGGGTAGATCGAATTAAGCCAACATTAAACCACAAAAAATAGTCATAAAATACTATTTGTAACGCATTTCGCCACCCTAAAACAATTTTATATATTAAAATTTTGAGAAAAATACACACTTCTCCTAAACTATTACCTCATTGTCAATGTTCCCCACAAGCTATATAGTTAAAGAGGGTCGATTCTAACTTTTTAGAGTTTGAAAACACCACAAATATGGTGTAAGCTGAAAGGGGAAAGAGTAGTTTGCCAAAAATAAACGATATTTCTGTGATAGATTTATTTTTCTATAATATAATGTAGACTATTGGAACAAACAATGCAAATGGCTAGCTAGGCAGTTGATGTAGTGTGGATTCCAATCAGACCTTAAAAAGATCATATCTCGAATTTCAGACATCGTACAGAGGCAATCTCGGTGGTGTTAGAAAGTTGGTTCAAATGTCTACAAGGACATGTTATGAAGATTTCTAATTCCAACGTTTAATATTGGATCAAAATGGGCTGCAAAGAGAAGAGTGGATGATTGGGCAAAATGACTTGTTTGCAATTGCATTCGAATGAGCTAGACAAAGTTGCTTATTTGCAAATGCACTCGAACGAGATTGCAAACGAGCCACGCCCAATTTTGTAAATTGACTTATTACGATGTTCTACTAGGTTTAAGGGGTTTTTTTTTTTTTTTTTTTTTTTAAATAACAATAAGTACATGTTATAAAGACCATGATAGAATATTAGAAACAATTGGATAGTATTTTTTATCCCTTTTGCCTCAATTCCTTGATAAAATATTGGCTTGAGAAGAATTGCAATTCTATTCTTGTTTATTTTTACGAATCTTGATGATAACACGGTAGAAAACACATGACATGTACAGCAGGTGGGATGTACGATAGGAAATCTCTTACAATGGCATGAAACACTTCAAAGATAACAAAAATTTTCTCTACATCAACCAATTTCGTTGCCAACACTCGTGGGTTTCTTTCTCTTCCTTACCGATAATGCATATTCTCTCTTCTTCTTCCACTTCTATTTATAGCACACCGGTTGGTCCCTGTCAAGATCAAGCCTTTTCAAAATCTCTTTTCCGGTGATAAAAACACAGGAAAAAAAACAATGCAAAATAAGTTCTTACGATTTTGTTCAGTTACAATAAAATTTATGCCATATAAAAAATTGGCTAGAAATTTCATGCAGTAAGCAAAAAATACATATTTCTTACAAATTTATTTGTAGGAAATTTCTCATAAATCAGTCTCTAAAAGTAATGTTATATCTCTGCCCCTAACTTTGGTGTAAAATTTTAATGAAAACCATTAGACTAATATGTTAACACCAATTAATCATATTGCGCTAAGTGTCATTTTTAATAATATATATATATATATATATATATATATATATATATATATATATATATATATATATATGAAAGAAAAGAGGAGTTTGAGTTTAGGTGTCACTTCTTTTCAACTATGTCTGGGAAGGTCAAGAAAATTGCCAAATTTAAACAAATTAATCATTTTTTATTTTCTATGATTTGTTGACTCACGTGGATCACACAAAAATTCAATGGTAGATTCAGGCATTCACTATACGGAAGTGGTTGAGAGAATGATTTTTATCATTTCTCGTCAAGTAATCTAAGTAACGTATTTGAACACCAAATTTGCATCCTCATAAATGAGGTTGAAGTTAGGAATTAATCTCAAATTTCACCTCCTCGTATCATTGAAAGAAGAGTAATTCTAAAAGTCCTTATTGTGTTCCTAAAAAATGAGGTAGCTTTTAAAATCATCATTTGATCAAAATCTAATATTGATCCATACAAGTCCAAAGTTAATTTTAAGAACCACATCATTCTTTGAGAAATACAAGAAGAACTTCTATTAATTGTGAAAGAAACAATTCTTGAAATATGGAATGAAGTAGTAATAGTGAGGATATTGAGGAAATCCACTTAATTTCACTTAGTGCTCCTACATTTCTTTAGTGAGATAGAGTGCCCTTTTTTGTGATTATACTCAATGAATCGGCTAGAATTGCATGTAGTATTCTCAATATTTAACGAAGTTACGAAGAAGCTGCTGCATGAAGTTTTTTCGTGATTTTTAATTTTTTTTAATTTTTTTTTTCCTATATTTAAGGAAGAGAAGCAACTTTAAAATAGCTGTTGTGAACGCGCGCAATAAGGCAGGGGTGCAATTAGGTACAAAGTCGGAGGCAAGAGCCCTCTTAAAATTTTATGTTTTTATTAGATAAAGTACTCTTAAAGTTAATTTTTTGCCTCCCATAAAAGATTTTTTTTTTCTTAACTTCTTAAAAATTCTTATTTTGCCATTGCTGTGAGGTTATCCATTGTTTTATATCTTGTTGAAAAAGAATATGAATTCCACCCTAGGCCTGAAATTGTGTCAATTTTCTTTATTCTCTGTCTAATCTTACTACTTAATTAATTAAGTCCATCCTTTAGAATCCCCATGTAATGGTTCATTGATGATCTCATGCCTCACGCAACATTCATATTTAAGTGATATATGCTTATCTTATGTCATTGAATGGAACGTTTCCTTTGGCACTTTGTTTGTTGGAGAGTGTTATTTATTGATGGACATCTCCATTTCAAATAAAATTGTACTGTTTTTATTTTATCCAACTAGATTTAAAATTGAATTTGGAAACCCTCATAATTAATGAGGAAAATTTCACCACTTCGTATTTGTGCAAGAGATAAATCTTTGAATTAATACCTAATCCAAATGGTAATTGTGAGGATGTTAAAAAATCCTAAAATTATTTAAAATGTTAAATTTTAGTTATTGGGAGAGAATAGAGCAACATGGGCAAGATAAACTTTACAGGTGACATAATATTTTCATGCTTGGGCAAATCATAGACGAAAAATAAACCACATCAGGAAAATCCTGTATGAAGAAGGAAATTTATGGATGGAGCTCGAAGACAATAGTTGAGCGTTCATTTAGTATTACCAGAGTCTATTCACCACGACGAGCCTTATTGGGGTTGAAGCTTGTATTTTTGCGTTCATGTTGTATGCCACTCGTAAAGTCTCCACCCCATATACTTCTTATAGAAATGATATAATTAATTCATTTTTTAACCATCTTTTAACTATCTATATAGTGAATGGATAAATCCACCATTAAATTTGTGTAGGGTCCACATGAGTCCACAAATCTAATAATTAATCTATTAAATTTGTTGGATGAGATAGAAAAAAGATAGAAAAAATATTGACGTGAATAATTTTTCTACTTCTTATAATCACAATACCGCCTATAATTGTCCTCATTTTCAGCCACTATGTTGGATTTTATTTTGGCCTATAGTTGGCCTTTTTTGGGCATATTGTATTCAATGCCTATCTCCGATGAACGTTGTTGACCGCCTCTAGTCTCCATTGACAGCTACCACCAACTCTAGTGAGTTTTCGGCCATCATCTCCAGTCTCCACCGCCAACTGGTGTCATCTCCAACACAAGAAAAAATAAAAAATCTTTTCAAGCTCAAGTTTGCAGAATCTTCTACCTCCAGTTTGAGAGGATGTTAGATTATATTTTAGAGATTTGATTATAATAAGATTTTTAATGCTAATCAAATCTAATTTATTTGATAACCATACTTATCTGCCTTAATTCTCTTATAAATATAAGAGAAATGTTAGGTGTTCTTCTAGTATTCTCCAAACTGTGATGTGACTTTTAAAATTACCATTGAATTTGAGGTTATCATTATTGACTTTTAATCTATTGGTGATTTTAAAAGCCACATCACAGTTGGGAGAACACTAGAAAAACACAAAGCATTTCCCTAAATATAAATCTTTACATTCTAAGGTTACAGAAAAAATAAAAGCAAAGTGTAGTCCTCTTTTAGTCTTCGTTCCACATATTTGCATGTGATAAAACACGTGAGTGGGGTGATCCATCCTCCTATGAAGGAAATAGTACCATTTTCTTCAAGTGTATATTATAGAGTAATGTTACGGGTCCCTCTTTTGGTCCTCTTGAGTTTCTCCAAGAATGGTGTGACTATTAAAATTATTATTGAGTTTATGATTGATCATTATTGAATTTTGATCAAATGATGATTTTAATAGCCACATCATTCTTGAAGGGATTTAAGAGGAACACAAGAGAGACTTCTAGAATTACTCGTATAGGAGTAGCATCCTACTCTTAGAAAAAAAAGAAAATCATGCCTCTTACAATTACGTAAGAAATGCCAACATCACTGTACGTGTGATTGGGAGAGATCAAGATACGTGATTCAATTCATATCATAATCTAGCCCTCTGTTGGCCTTTAATGTGAACCATTCACCCTTATCACTGAGAATCAACCATTAAATGTGGAAGATAGACTTATTACATCTGCTTAGATTTGATTTGTTTTTTTCCTAACCAATGGAACTCTCACAATTTAATCTCTCGAAAGGAATGGATGGTTCTTCTTTTTATAAGCTGATATATATCATATATCAGTAACCTAACAAATCCCTTTTTTGTATTTCTTTCAAGGGAATACGAAAATTAAATGAATTTAGGCTATATTTGTTAATGTGTAAAATATTCTGATGTGACATAAAGTGATTTTTTTTAATTGTTTTTTTTTTTTAATTGTTTTTAATTTAATTTAATTTAATTTTATTGTGTTTTTAAAGTATTTTGTGTTTACATTATAATTCTAAGGATAAGTGACCAATCTCTCACGGGTCTTCTCTTGCTTACCATGCTTGAAATCCTTTGGGTAATTGCAATCTATCTTGAAAGTCCCACAACTTGTGATTGACAACCAAACGAAAGTTTAGTTCTAATGGATTGTATCACAACTTAATTTGTAATCCTTTTTTAGCTTTTGATATGCTTAATGCTCTCGTCCTAATAGGCTTTACCAAATAATTTTATTTGTAAGTTTGTCACATTGTTTTAGAATTCGTGGTGTCTTGCAATTAGAATTTTATGCTATGGTATTAGTGCTATATATATCCTATGACATATCCAAATATCATTCTTTCGCTGTTGTCGGGTAGATTATTAATTAAATTTATACTTCTTTTATCGATTAAACTTTTTAAAATAAGTAATAATTTAATACGGTATCTCTAATATTGTCTTTCTAATTCACTTCACATATATAAATTCTTTCTAAAGAGTTGAAATTTATCCCAAGCGAGATAGCCATAACAATTGGTTAAGTCCTTGTTCTTTAGATGAACCTCATTTATGAGTATGCTTAAGTTGGTGTTGAAAAAACTCTCTAATTAAGGAATCCTCTATGAGTAAATAGATCAGGAAAGAGGTATAACAATACATGATGTAAATTTATATCCGCATTATGTGTGCGAATATCACTTTTAGGTAACTGCATACGCATTAAGCGATTATTAACCACTATCCACACTGTTATCAATTGCTATCCGTATATTAGGTAATGGTTGTCCTATTTAAGGGCTAAGGATGAGATTCTAGAACCATTTTTCCCTTCTTCGGAGCCCTATTGACCCATAGAAGTTTTATGCACGAGCATTGTGGTAAAATAAAGATAAATCTTATGTTAATTCAGAGTCTCAACGAAATAATGGTAAGAAGGGGTTGAACTACAGTCTCATTAGCCTTAGTAGTATTTCACTACGTATTGAAAGAGTAGAAGAATCGCACCTCAAATAAAACATACTTTTATTTATTAATTTTAATCTCTCTCCATAGGAGTACAAATGTTCACTTAAATAGACACTAACAAAATATCCAACCCTAATTTGACGTAAGACACATGAGTGGGGTCCTCCGTCCTCCAATGAAGGAAATGGTACCATTTTCTTCAGGTGTATTAGCATCCTGCTCTTTTTTTTAAAAAAAAAAAAAAAATTAAAAGAAAATCATGCCTCTTACTAGAGGTGTAAAAGCTGCACGCTAACTGTTAACCGCTATAACCGCTTAACTGCTAACTGCTATAACTGTTTAACACCGCTATAACCACTTAGTTGTTTTTGAGTTTACTAACCGTAACCGCTAACTACTTTTTTATATAATATATTTTTGTAATTATAATTATAATAATATTTATATATTTAATATAATCAATTGATCATTAATAATTAAATCACATTTTTGTTTTAGATAATTAAATCACAATGATAATGTTAAAGGACAATTCAAATACTTTATTCAAATTAATCATATTATATTATTATTAATGTACAATGATAATGTGATTCGTGTAATATCAAATTAAATAATTGACATTGGATTAAAGAATGTGTTATTTATAAGCACAATTGAAGTATTAATGTATTATCATTCTAATTTTAGTAATTTATATATTATCACTATAATTGATATGATTATATCACATAATGAATTGATCATTAAATCATATAATTATATAATAACAAATAATATATATATAATGAGATCATATGATTATATAATATCAAATTAAGTAATTGACATTATATTCAACAATGTGTTACATATAAGCACAATTGAAGTATTAATGCGTATTTTTTGAACAATGTTTTCACCATTTTTTGAAAAAAAAAAAAAAATTAACCATTTAAGATAACCTTTATAACCATATATAACGAAATTATTGATTGAGTTGCTAAACTAGAAATAGAAATTTATAAAGACATAAGTTTGTAATTGAATAAAATATTTTTAAACTGTATAGTTTATATCTTCTAGCATTTATTTATTTAATTTTTCCATAATGAAAGCAATTGATTGTGGGAAATTCACCAAGCTGACATATTAATGTATTTTTAGAACACTGTTTTGACCATTTTTTTTACCATTTTCTGAAAAAGAAATTGAACAAATTTTTTTAACAATTTTTTGATATGTGTGCATGCCTATGCCTTAATATTATTATGTTTAAATTTATAACTTTTTATCTTTTGATATCCACAGGATTTGGTAGAGGACCAAATGAGAGTATATTATGTATAAGAATTGATGAACTTTTAATGTTTTATTTATATCATTTATTGTTTTATTTGAACTTTTTTATTTTTATTTTTTTTATATGTTGTCTTGAACTTTGTTTTTTATACGTTGTTTTTTTTTTTTGTTAACCGGTTATGATTTAATATTTAAGGAATTTTTTTTTTTTAAAGTACAAGTAAATGTAAATTTGGGGTCAAATATTTTTTATTTTTCAATATGGGCTCTTTTTATAGCAATTTGGCCCAAGAAGACACAAAAAATACAAAAAACAAATGAGGATAAAAAATACTACAGTAATAAATAAAAAAAGCCCAAAAAGCAATTTTGAAAAAGCGGTTATAACGGGTGGTTATCTATTTTACTAACCGCCAACCAGCGGTTTTTGCCAATAACCACTAACCGTAACCGCCTTGATACCCCTACCTCTTACAATTACATAAGAAATGCATACATCACTCATGTGTGATTGGGAGAGATCAAGATAATCTGGCCCTCTGTTGGCCTTTAATGTGAACCATTCATCCTTGATCACTAGGAAATCGACCATTAAATGTGAAAGATGGACTTATTACATTTGCTTATATTTGGTTTGTTTTTTTCCTAAGCAATGGAGCTCTCACAATTTAATCTCTCGAAAGGAATTGATGGTTCTTCTTTTTACAAGTTGATATCAGATATCAGTAACCTAACAAATCATATTTTTGTGTTTCTCTTCTTTTAATACAAGTTACTTACCATTCGACTTTCGAGGAAACAGGGCCGGCTCAATGGCTAGACCACTAAGGCGGTCACCTAGGGCCCCTAGTTAGTAAGGCCCAATTTTTTTTTTAATATGGCCCAAAAAAAATTTTAATAAGGCCTAAAAAAATTTTAAATTTTATTTTAAGTTAAGGCCTAATTATTTTTAAAAGAAAAATAAGGCCAAAAATTTTTTCCCATAAAAATTTAAGGCCTCTAAAATAAGGCCACAATATAATAAGCCCATTGTAAAATAAAATCAATTAACCAAAAAAAAAAATATGCCACATCAATTTTTTTGGGCAACTAGTTAAAAGTTAAACTTAAAAGTCTTGAAACAACAATTTGAATGAAAATAATAATAATATTATAAAAATAAATATTATTTAATTAATATTTAAATATTAAAAAAAATAACGTCCAACTTCAAAATTTCACCTAAGACCCCCAAATACATTGAGCCAGCCCTACGAGGAAACAAAAATTAAATGAATTTATGCTATATTTGGTAATGTGTCTTGGAGAATATTTTTTTATTTAAAAAAAGTTCTGATATGACATAAAAGTGATTATTTTATTTTTGAGTTTTTCGAAGTATTTTGTGCTTTGTTTATAATTCTAAGGATAAGTTGATCAATCTTTCATGGGTTTTCTCTTGCTTACCATGCCTGAAATTATTTGGTTACCGTAAGAGTGTGCAATCAATCTTGAAAGTCCCACAAGCTTAATTTGCTATTGGAGATCTCTAGGGGTGAAAAGTCGGACAGTTAATAACTGTCAACTAACCTCACTAACCGCTAACCGTACTATACTAATCACTAACTGTACTAACCATTAACCGCTTTTGAAGGCGGTTAGGAAAAACCTATATATATGAGACGATGTTTTTTTTCTGTTTAAAATTTTAAATATATATAAAAATGTATAAAAATTTAGAAACGATGTCGTATGTAATATGATATTATCGTATTACCATAGAAACGACATCGTTTTGATTTTTTTTTTAAAAAAATTAAAATAAAATAAAAAATCTTTTAAAAAGTCTTTAGCGGTTAACCGCTTAGGCGGTTAGTGAATTTTACTAACCGCCTAAGTAGTTACGGTTAGCGGTTTTAGTCACTAACCGTTAACTATAACCGCCTTTTCATCCCTACCCACAACTTGTGATAGACACCAAATGGAAGTTCTTTTCCAAAACCTTGGGGCCCTAGACCAGTGTCATTATCCACCGAACACTAACATTTGCTATTATGTTTTGCTATTGGATTCTCTTATCACAGTTAAAGCAGATGTGCATTTGTTTGTTGCGAAAAGGTCATTCTCAACATATGTGGTACCAGTGCTGCAGTGTAAATTATCTTTTGTTACGACAATCTCTATCAATAGATTAATGACCATTAATGTGATGGTTTTCGAACCGTCTCTTGGCAACCATGACAAGTGTGTATGTTGCAGAGCTTTGCATTTAGCTCTAATGGATTGTATCACAACTTAATTTGTAATCCTTTGTAGCTTATGATATGCTCTCGTCCTAATAGCTTTTACCAAATAATTTTATTTGCAAGTTTGCCACAATATTGTTTTAGAATTCGTGGAGTCTTTATTTCAGCAATTAGAATTTATGCTATTGTGTTAGCACTATATCTGATGACATATCTAAATATCATTATTTCAGTGTTGTCGGGTAGATTATTAATTAAATTCATAATTTTTATTGACTTTAACATTTTAAAATAAGCAATAATTTAATATAGTATTAGAACAAATTAAGGTCTTGACTTCTAATATTGTCTCTCTAATTCACCTCCCATTTATGAATTCTTTCTTAAATATTAGAGTTCAAATTGGTCAAGTCCTTGTTCTTCAGATCGATGAGCCTCATCTATGAGGATGCTTAAGCTGGTGTTGAAAAAACTCTCTATAATTAAGGAATCTTCCATGAGTGAATAGATCCAGAAAGAGGTAGCAATACATGATGTGATGTCTAATCTTAATCTTATCACTTTGGTTCACATTTTTGTGTGGAGTGAAACAAATCTACGTCAATGGTCCTAACAGTGCTGTCTTCCTCAAGCACATGCAGTGTTTTGGTATCATTAAAAGATTCTCATAAAGAACTCTCATTTATTTGATGCAAACAAAACAAAGGTTGGTACTCAAATAACACTACCCTATAATTAAGCATTTCTCCACGAGTGTTCTTTGTCTAATGCAAAGATCAACCAAAAGGGTCAACTTCACCTCATTTATGAGATGCATACAAACGAAACAAAGGTTGTTGGCACTGAAATGACACTACCTTAACATTTCTCCACAAGCTATTAAGGTTTATTACACAAATAAGCCAAATGGGAGGGAAAATAGCAAGGTAGAGGAACAAGCTAAATTTAGAAATCTGGTTACACAAATAAGTCAAAAAATGTTTCATTTTTTTAACCCTTGGATATAATTAATGGACAGTCAAATTTAGAAATCTAGTTACTCAAATTCTCTAAAAATTCGAGGGGATCCGGATCCCATCACATGAGAGAGATTGACTCTACATGTTACATGAAATCAAACATTTATCATGAATGATTTATATCCTTGACAATTTTCACTCCTCAACAAAAAAGGAAATTTATGAACAGAGCCGGGATCTCCCGGCTCTGTAATACTAGAGCCTATTCACCACGGCAAGCCTTATTGGGGTTGAAGCTTGTATTCCTACATTCATATGTATGGCACTTGTAAAGTCTGATGACGTATCTTGGATATTTCTTTCCATTTTTAGAGAAAACATATACTTTAACTCCCTAAACTATTTTTCATTTTTCAATTATACCTCAAAATTTTAAGAAATGAAAATGAGGCCCCACATACTACTTTTGTGTGTCAAATTATACACTTTAGTATTTTTCTTTCCAAAATATCCTTCAAGTTATTAATTGATAAAATTTAAAAATATGTAAAAATAACCATTTGAAAAAAAAAATAAAAAAAATTAAGGGGACTAATATGAAAAAGGGCCACCCCTTTTGGTGTTTTAAGTTTTTTTTTTTGGTTTAATTTTTTAATAATTATAATTTTTTTCAAATCATTATATTTTTTTCAATCCAAACAAGAGAGGAAACGCTTGCTTGCTGTAGCCTTTTCTCATCATTATTGATGATACGAGTGATACCTATAAGAACTCTTTTTTTTTTTTTTTTTGAGTTTTGCCTCCTAAAATTTTTGATTTCTTCCTTGTTGTGAAATGAATATATGAATTCCAGGCGTGAGGTCAAATTAAGAGAGTTTACAAAAAAAAAACTATCAGCAGTACTAATGAAGACCTAAAACTATATTGCTTTATCCGTCAACTTGTTTATAATTTTATTTTTTAATTTTGAGGTTTGTTTTATTCCTTTATAAAATCAAAGAAATCTTTTTTTTTTTTTTTTTCTGAGCAAATTACAAACAAAGGGAAGGGGAAAAAAAATCAAAGAATTGGAAAGTGTAGGAACAATTCTTAAAACATTTCAAGTACGTACTTAGAACCGAAAATAGTTTACGAAGACTTTCTCCAAACATGTCATAGTTTATGGCCCATAGTTGGCCTCATTTCAGCCCATAATCGGCTTTCATTACAGCTTATAGTTGGCTCTCATTTAAGGCTTATAATTGGCCTCGTTTTCAACCATTTTGTTAGCTTTTATTTTTGCCCATAGTTGGCCATTTTTTGGCATATTTTTATTCAAGGCCCATCTCCAATGAACGTTGTTGACTACCACTAGTCTACACTGACGGCTGCCACCAAGTCTAGCGAGTTTCCAGCCATCATCTTTGGTCTTCTACTTCGATTTTTAGGGATGTTAGACTATATTTGATTATCATATGAGATTTGATTATATTAATTTCATTGATTTGATTGCAATAAGATTTTCATACTCAAGCTTTCAGTATCTTCTACCTTGAGTTTAACAGTTAGAGTATATTTGATTATCCTATGGGATTTGATTGTATTAATTTCAAAGATTTGATTGTAATCGTATTTTAAAGGTAATCAAATCTAATTGATTTGATAACGATATTTATATGCCTCAATTATCTTATAAATATGAGCATTTTGTGTTGTAAGGTTATAAAAAGAATAAGAGTAAAATGTAGTCCTTTAGCCTTCGTTGCACATTTTTGCATGCGGTAAAACACGTGAGTGGCCTATGAAGGAAAGGAAAAATGTGCACATTTTGCACATTTTTCCTTTATCACTAGAGACTTGACCATTAAATGGGAAAGATACACTTATTACACCTGCTTAGATTTTATTTGTTTTTAACCTAAGCAAAGGAGCTCTCACAATTTAATCTCTTGAAAGGAATTGATGGTTCCTTTTTTTTTGTATTTCTTTTAATACAAGTTACGCACCATTCTAGTACTTTCAAGGAAACAAAAATTAAATATAAAATTAAATGAATTTAGGCTATATTTGTTAATGTGTTTTACAAAGTTGTTTTTTTGAAAAAAAAAAAAGTTCTAATGTGATATAAAAATAATTATTTTATTTTATTTTTGTGTTTTCAAAGTATTTTGTATTTTGTATATAATTCTAAGGATAAGTTGATCAATCTAATTTTATGGGTCTGCAATTATGTTTTGCTATAGGTATCAGAATAAAGGTTCTGACTTTTAACCTTATCTTTGTAATTCACCTCCCATTTATGAATTATTTCTTAAGAGTTCAAATTCATCCCCAGCTAGATTGCCAGAACAATTGGTCAAGTCTTTTTTCTTCAGATCAGCCTCATTTATGAGGATGTTTAAGCTAGTATCAAAATAACTTTCTCTAATTAAGCAATCCCCCATCAGTGAGTAGAAAGAGGTAGCATGATGTGATGGTTCATATTTTTGTGTGGAGTAAAACAAATGTAAGTGAATCGTCCTACGAAAGAAAGGTACTCATACATTGTTGTCTTCCTCAGGCATATATGCAGTACCTTAATTGTATCATTAAAAGATTCTCATACACAACTCTCATTTATTAGATGCAAACAAAACAAAGGTTGGTACTCAAATAACACTAAACATTTCTCCAGAAGTGTTTTTCTCTCATGCAAAGATCAACCAAAAGGATCAAGTTCGCCTCATTTATGAGATACATGCAAACGAAACAAAGGTTGTTGGTACTGAAATAACATGTCTCCACGAGTGATTAAGGTTTATTAAAGAAGATAGGACAAAAGATTACTATTAATGAATAGAATACAAGTACGCCTAAAGGGCGGGAAAACAGCAAGCCAAGCATCAGAAATCACCTAATGTACACCATCAGAGAAACCCCACGACCATTTATTTGGAAGAGAGATATAAACCCCAGATAAAGAATTAGCCCTTGCTCTGATCCACAAGATGATGCATGCATGTTAGAGAGCGCATAATCTACGTATACTTGTAAAGTAATTATAATGGAATTAAGCCCAAACCCAAATGCCATGTAATAGACTAGCTAGCCACCAAAGTTTCTTTAAAAAAAAAAAGTCATAGGTTGGCCCAACCTATGAAAAAAATAAATTATATAGAATGACTTTTCAAAACATGACATGATACAATTTCATACCTTTTTATTTTTTATTTTTTATTTTTTTAATAATGCTACATACACTTACACTTCCCCATACATACCCATAAGTGGCATTTAAAAACTCTATTGGATTTGAGATGGATCTTTATAGGATTTTAATTCAATTGTGGTTTTAAAAGCCACCTATATATATATATATGTGCGTCAAAAGTGGGAGTATGTAAAGCATTATTTAATTTATTTATTTTATTTTTACCTAAAAAGATTAAAAGAGAGAGAGAAATACTTATTTTAAATATTTTCTTCATTAGAAGAAGAAATTTGACTCTCAACGACAAGAAATTTTTAGATCGGTGACCAAAATTGGGAACCATAGGGCTTGAGAAAGGGGAAAGTCGATCCCCACTAGCTTCAAACAACACTTCTCAGAGTTTTTAACTACTGAAGATGTGATATAATTCAGAAGGTAATAACCACATAGCATAGAACTCTATTGGTTCAAATACACATGCACTCCATGGATACTAAACCATACAGACTTCCCACATTAATTTTTTGTTACTGAAATATTAGAAACCACTTAGAAAGTTTAGGATTACTAGCTATTAAGACAAGAAGGATATCACAATCCAAACAGCATTACAAAGTTCAGATGCCATGCATCCATTGCAACTAAAAGCAAACACTAAAACAGGATTACCAAGTTTAGATACTTTTGGCAAAAAACTTAAGGAAATTCCAAAAAGTGAAACCCAAGATAACAAGTCCAACAATAGTTGCAGTACCTCTCCAAAAATCACAAAAATACACTTTTGTCAGGGTTACCAAGATATGGTTTAAGGGGTACTCATAGTGCTGATTAAGCTTTTTAGCGAGATCATAGTAACATGATTTATCCTCCACAATCTGATCGCCAAGTTTGTTAATTAGAGTCTTCACCGCAGCGTTGCAACAGAGATATTGTTAATAATGACCTTTTCATCAACAAGCAAATCTACATATTTTTCAGTGTTCATTACATAGTCCAATACTGCAGCATAATTGCAAATGTAATGGATACACTACAAGAAATTAGCTCTTTAGGGGCGACTTTAAGTCGCCTAAAGACTTAAAGTGACGCTGCTGGCAACAGGCACCACTTTTCGACCTAAAAGTGTAAACCTAATAGTCCGACCTAATGATCAATGTTCGATCATCGTGGTCCACTTAAAAGTCGACCCTAATGATCACTTTTAGCGCCCACTTTATCGCCCTAAAAGTCGCAATGTTTGGACCCTAAAGATGATGTAAACGAAGCTAAAGTCGACCCTAATAGTCAAGCAATAGCGCCCACTTTTAGTTAACCATTAGCGCCGACTTTATGGACCCTAATATCCCTTTTAAAAAATAATAATAATAACTATTAGCGCCCAAATAAAAGTGGACGCTGATGGTTAAACCATTAGCGCCCACTTTTGTGGACGCTAATGGTCCTAAAAATTAAAAAAACTAACTATCGCGCTCACTTAGAGTCGACTTAATGATGACTTTTAGCGCCCACTTTATCGACCCTAAAAGATACATGTGTTTGACTCTAAAGATCGATGATGTACACAAAAGAATTAGTCGACGCTAATAGTTGACCATTAGCGCCCACAATCGCTGACGCTAATGGTCCAAAAATTAAAAAAATTGATTATCGCCCACTTTGAAGTGGACGCCGATTAGTTGACCATTAGGGTCGACAATTGTTGACCCTAATGGTCCTTAAAAAAAAAAAAAAAATTGCGATCGATCGCACACAAGTGTGCGATCGATCGCATCATCGAGGTTTTCAAAATTTGGAGATCGATCGCACTTGGAGTGAGATCGATCGATTTTTTCGAAAACCTCGACGATCGCGATCGATCGCGACTTGGAGTGCGATCGATCGCAAAGATCGTAGGTTTTCGAAATTTTGGGATCGATCGCACTCGGGTGCGATCGATCGCAAAGATCGTCGACGTTTTCTAATGATTTCCAGTTCAAGTGATTCTCAATTCACACAAAGAACATCAAAAAGCAACCGACTAGTCTTAGCAAAAGAGTCACTAATAGAGTAAGATCTTGATGGCTTAAAATATATCATATTTGTAACTCGACAAATGACAACTAAAACGCCAAAGTGCAGTCCATTCTTATCCATGCAACACATATCAATGATGTTAAAAATTAGACTTTTAGTCACTCATTATTTATCAACCCACTTAACTTGTCTCAAGAGTCATGGAGAGATGAAGACCACATGAAATTAGTCAAAATACAACCACCAACCTCTTGTTGAATGTGGACACCAAAATCTCCAAATACAATGTTCCTGCACGCATCTTTAGCATTAGTTTTCTGAATAAAATTCTGCATCAAAAACAATAACATACTGAATTTTACTCTTCATCTTGGGGAAAAATATAATGAAGAAGTTATAAGATCTATGCAATGCAATGAAATGAACACAGTGCTTTTTCAAAGATTTTCAAGCCAAAAAGAATCGCACAATTTAAATCTCCGATCAATTAATAGTATTCAACCCAAAAGCGAAAATATGAATTCCTTACGTAACTCACCCGCCGTGCTCCTCTCGCGACACAAATAACAACAACCCTTTGTCTCAATCGTGTATTTCAGATGACTCAAAACACCATGAGGCCCGTGCAAATTAAAAGATACCTTAGATGTGCATATCAAGAGAATCAAGAATACTCACAAAGATAACTATCCAATTAATTGCTAGTAATAAGTACCTCATGAATCAAACATATGTCAATTTGTCCACTAGCTAGGGATGCATGCATAGCTATATATCTACTGCTATGCCCATCAATTTGACAATGCCAACACCATGATAAGCATTGTGCGCTAACAAGATTGAGGCCAAAAAAAGTTCACTATGAAGAAACCAACACTAAAAGAATTCAGCAGAAAACTTATCCGAGAAACATAACTCCATGCATGGGCAAATAAAATGCACGTAGAGTACCTCTATAAGAAACATTGCATTTATGTTTAAGTACACAACAACATTCTTTGATGAATCAATTAATATATGAAATAATCAAACTAATCTAAATGCCCACAAGAAACATAACTCAAAATGACTAACCTCATCAAAATCATAAAAATATGTGAGAACGCCCCATTAACCAAACTCGCCAAGGAGAAAACTATTAAATATATGTTTTACAATTCATGGGCAGCAAAATTCCAAAACCCAAAATAAAGTACTTATCTGCATTCTCTTCCTTGCCAATTCATCCTCATAAGCAATTTGAGTAATCTACCACAATGAACCAATATATAATATCAAAGACAATGAAAATGAAACCCAAAATGATAGAGAAAGAGATACTAAAAATGTGTTTCTTCATGAAATATATTAAAGCGAGAACCTGCTTAGGCGGTTTAACTTTCTTGTACTCTTGTCATCCTGCATACACTTAAAAATAAAATTTAGAAAGATATTATTACTCCCTTGCATTGTTTACTCAAAGTTCTTTAACCTTGATAACCATGTCAAGGAGATTTACTAACTCAAAAGTTGTTGAACCAAAAATTTTGCGAATATCTTAATATAATATAAACCAAATAAAAAGTACCAACAGATATACATTACCAAACAGATCACGATCAACAAATAGTCAAATACACATTAGCAAATAGAAAGTACCAACAACTATCCAAATACATAGTATCAAAAAATATATCACAAATAGATGCTATCAAAGAGTACATCCTAAATAAAGTTATTCCAAAGCTCCCTTAATTGTTGGCTTCACTTGATGCACCTCCAAGCAAGCTCCCTCCAGACCTAATAGAATAAAATTTCATATAATGATCAATAAGCTTTTTAACGATTACTTAGTATGTGTGTTTTTGTAAAATTAATGCATAGGTAAAGTTTCACTAACCCTCCAATACGTGACATTAAGAACTCAACGGTGGCTTTTAATTTGTTCGCTTCCTCAACGTTGGCTTGCAAATTCTCTCTGCATCGTGAAGTTCAATTCTAGTCCGTTGAAGCTCGCTTTGAGTATCTTCTTGTCTTTTCCTACACTCATCGTGGTTGTCGAAGTGGGTGAACGCTGAGATGAAGTTCTTAAAGGGGTAGGAATAAGACCGCATCCCATTCCTCTAACGTGCCCAGTTCGCCGCGCCCCTAGTACTTGTGTGACTATTTCTTGCATTCGGTCATCCACACTTGTTCCTCCACATCGCCTTCCTCTAAGGCCTCACGGTTATTAATTCTTGCATTTGAAGCTGCACAAGTCATAGTTGGCCTTAGTTTAACATATACTTCATGCAAGTTTACTATTCATGTTCTTCACTAATCAACTTAATGATCGGAGCGTAAACAATTACTTACATATAGACTTTTGCATTTGTCGCTCATAAACTGTTTATCCTTTTTCTTGTATGGGTAACCTCATACAGTTCAACAGATTAGGCTTCACTTTTGTTTCTTGTTCCTACACATAATACATATAATCAAAGTTTACACTAAATAACGTTACTTTCATTAAATTATGGTACAAGATACTTACCTTTTGTAAATGACATTGACAAATGAACAAGTCCCACTGTGTGATTTGTTTCCAATTTGCTTCGTTTAGGTATTTCGTTCGGACTTTTCTATGAAATTTGGAAAGAAAAAAACACAATTATTCATAAAATGTCTTCAAGTGCATGCAAATTATATCAATTTGAATATTCTAATCAGTATAATAATATATATTTACCTTCCATTTACCGTCATCAAATGAGTCACATATTAGGTTCCACTGTTGAGGACCATACCCTGCTGGCACGTTTTCCCTCCCAATAGCCTTAGCCTTGGCAATCCCCTCATCATTGTCTTTATCAATGCCGTCAAAATATTTCTTGTAATGATCCCTATACAAGTTCGAACGAAGCCTAGCATATGCACGACCCAATTTATTTTCAACAGCTTTGATGTGCTCGTATCGTTCCATATTCAGTGCGAAGTTTGACTGATACATAATAGATAAGAAAACAATGGTAAAAAATGTGTCACATTAATTTTCCATACGAAACATATTATTAAACATTACATTGATATTCATACCTGAACATGAAACAACAACTTGCTCTTTTCTTCAGCTGGGACCTTTTTCCATTCACTGTGATGGAGTTCGCACATGTTACGAATAATCTCCCCAATCTTGCTTGCAAACCATGATGCATTCTCGCCTACAGGTGCCCGGTGTCTATTTGGGATGTTTAGCACTACGGGACCATGCTTAAGTACGTGGTCACTCAACTTCTTACACTTGGCCTTACCCCTTACACTTCTGAGACGTGGTAGTCAGTTATGCAAAACATGGTAACGTAGTGTTATATTTGGAAAAGTATATTGTCAAATGTCTATAACAAACCAAAATAATACAAAAATAACAGTTCATAAATATAAAATTCATGAACTTACAAAATGCAGTAGGGGCGGCTCCCTGTGAATCCAATCCTGCCACGAGTGAGTAGGATTATTAGACTCATGCGAAGGATGCCCATCCACTGACTCGAGGAGGAGGGGGGGCGAGGGCGACACATGCATATCTGTATCACCAAACCCAGAATTGAGAGTCGGACTCTCATGCTCGTCAATAAGGCCCCGGCCTTGACCTTGGCCTCGGCCTCGGCCTCGTCGTCTTTGGAACACGCTTTGCGTCTGTTGTTGTCATTGTTATGATCAACTGCTAACAAGTCAAAACCACAAAATTATATTAGTCAATTTATAACCATATAGCATGTTCAATATTTTTGACAAACATACAATAATCATGCTAGTAAAAATAAAAATAAAAACACCACAATATATATATATATATATATAGAGAGAGAGAGAGAGCATCAATTTCATTAAATATGCTAATACACTTTGTACTTACACCAAATTTGAGCTTATGTGTTCAACACATTTCATCATCAGATTCATATTCAGAATCTGTAGCACTGTTACTTGAAGATGATTGTTCGTGTTCAGAGTCCTCTTCGTGTTCAGAGTCCTCTTCGTGTTCAGAGTCTATATCGTTATCGCTACATAACTCCTCTTCCTCATCAAAGTTTGTATAATGGTCCTCGCCGGCAAGTTATCGTTGGCAAACATGCTTGCATCAAGTTGAATATATAATTCGTCAATTGCTATTGTCGCATCATCTCTACGTAATTGAGTGGAGGCTTCAACATTCGCTTCATCAACAAAGACCATATTACCCCCAACACATTCACCTTCCTGGTATACGTCATCACTGAGTCTTTGGTCATCTTCAGATTATCTCCTTTTGTACTGTTGGAATATCATAGATGTCTCTATTGATCCACTTCTGCACCACTTTCCAATTACCACCCAATTTGGGATCATCCAAGTAAAACACTTGCGAAGCTTGACATGCTAAGATGAACGGGTCGGATTCACACCATTTACAAGAAGTATTCACAATCGTGAAGCCTTGGTCCATTCGTACTCCTGTTGCACTCCCAGTGTCCCACCAATCACACTCAAACAAGTACACGAGATTTTGGCCAGGGTAACGTAACTCTAGAATATTTTTTAACTCACCATAATACTCCGTTATTGAGGTTTCGTCCTCACCTGAAACAGAAACACCACTGCATTCGAGTAGTACGAAGTTTCGCACATTCTTTTGTGTGATACCTAACCCCATTCACGATGCAACCTCTATACGAATGAACATGACGATCGGCCCACATGCAAGATCATATAAGTGTTTTGAGTCATTGGCTGCAGACGCCCACTATTGTATAAACGTTTATGGAACCAACGCTCAAAGTTAGCTTCATGCTTTTATCAATGTCACGCCGCCTTCTCTTTTGATCATATTATAATGTTCATCGCATGAAAAATAAACGTATTGGTAAATGATCATCAACCCTACAATTATAACATGTCGTAACAAGTAAAATACAAAGGCCATTACTAAACTTACTCCAAATATGAGGCCGTTAGTTACAATTGGTAAGCACATACCATCGTGCCTAGCAAAATCATTAGCATCCGTGTTACTAATTTTGCCGCTCCTAACGGCTGAACTCGTTGGGAGAACACATCCAAGCTCGGCTCAATTCTACAACATCAACGCCAACATTTCTCCGCTCACGGTTCCATCTTGTCTCAATCCCGAAGGTACCGGAACAGAAGGTCAAGCTCTCCTCGCTAAGTAACACTCGACAATAGACCCCTCGGACGCGCTTTGTTACGCGCCCACTTCTTATATCTTCCAAGTTCTCTTCGAACGGATACATCCAACGGTTTTGTACGGACCAGCAAGCTCGGCCTCCCGAGGTAAATGAAGTGCTAGATGGATCATAACATCAAAAAAGTCATGGAAATAATTTTTCCATTTTGCATAAAATTGTTACAATGTCGACTTTCATTTGCTTTAGGATATCAACTTTCAACGTCCGTGCACATAACTGCGTAAAAATGTACTGAACTCGGTCAATGTTGTTCGTATTTCGACGAGAAAATTTCGAATTGCAACAGAAGCAAGCTACTGTAAGAAGACATGACAATCGTGGCTTTTCATACCCAAAATTTTACCAGAAGCTTGTTCACACATCGACCAATGTTAGATGCATACCCGTCAGAAATTTAACACCTTTCAACCACTCACATAAACTCTTCTTCTCATCTCTTGTCAAGGTGTACTTCGCAAGTGGCATCCTATAAGTTTCACCATTTGGCTGCACATGCAATTCTTTACGATACCCATCAATCTGTAAATCTCTTCGTGCCTTGATGTGTCCTTGGTCTTCCCATCGATATTCATCAACGTATCTAAGATACTTTCACATATGTTCTTCTCAATATGCATTACATCTAAATTATGACGTAGTTTCAAGCTTGACCAGTAAGGCAACTCAAAGAAAATACTTTCTTCTTCCAATTCAACACAACATCGTGTTCTTTCTCTTTCTCCCGCTTGTTTTTCAAATTGCAAACCCTCAAGATCTCTTAGCTATTTCAACAATTGACTTCGGACAATTCTTGAGTTGCAATCTATGCTCCTCTGCACCATCGAACAAATCTCCTCTTTGCGCCATGGATGCTCTTGAGGAAGCCACCGACGATGACACATGAAGCACACCTTATGCCCATACTTCAAATACCGAACGATGTATCCTTATTACATACTGGACATGCAAGCTTTCCAATTGTAGACCACCCAGATAATTTTTCATATGCAGGAAAATCATTTATAGTCCATAGTAATGTCGCATGCAATTGAAATGTCTCTTTCTTTGATGCATCGTACACGCGTATGCCTTCATTCCATAAATCTTTCAAGTCATCAACCAATGGCCGCAAATATACATCAATATTCTTTCCGTGATCCAAGGCCCGGGATAATAAGGGCAACATCAAATTTGGACTCTTCATACACATCCACGGAGGGAGATTGTACACCGTTAACATTACTGCCCATATGCTATATGTTGTATTCATATTACCATATGGGTTGAAACCATCACTTGCTAAGCCAAGCCGCACGTTGCGGGAATCACTTGCAAACCACTCATGTCTTTTATCAAACTCTTTCCATACAATAGAATCGCGGGTGTCCGAGAGTATTGCCATCATCTTCTCGACCTTCTTTGTGCCACCGCATTTCCTTGGCCATTTCTTTTGTCATAAACAACCGTTGTAACCTCGATTTTATTGGGAAATACCGTAAGACCTTTTGAGGAATATTACTTTTTCTGCCTTTGCCATCAATCCATCTTGAATTGTTGCACTTTGGGCATACCACTTTGTCTGCATGTTCTTTCCAAAAAAGCACACAACCATTCTTGCATGCGTGTATCTTATCGTAACCGAATCCCAAGTGTCGCCTAAACTGTATTGCTTCTCTATACGAGCGTGGCAATGTCTCTCCATCTGGAGGGCCGTCTTTATCAAGTCAATCATCATATCAAACGCCTTGTTACTCATGTTGCGTAACGCCTTTATATGAAGCATCTTGAGATAAAAGCAATTCGTAAATTTCTTGCAGCTGGATAAAGTTCTCGTAAACCATCTTCCCAAAATTGGTAGAAGGAGCTTGTTTGTTCGTGATTATCGTTGTGGGGCCTCGTGAAGTAGAGGATTCTCCGATGTTAGCATCAACAAATGTCCCCATACATACATCGTCTAACAATTCTTCAACTGCATCAACCTCCTCCATCATTTCACTTGTATGTGTGTGCATGTTTGTAGAAGTGTTTTCCCTAAAATGATCTTCCCCGTGAAATATCCATCTAGTGTATGTCTGAGTAAATCCATTCATATACAAGTGACCCTTCACCTCGCTAATATGAGAATAATATCGATTTGCACAATCACGGCATGGACACTTTGTCATATCACGTGAATCAACTGATTTAACTGCCATTCCCATGAATTCTTCCACACCTTTTTGAAATCGCTCTGAACATCGCGTACTTTCCCGCATCCAACTCCTATCCATATTGATGTCCCTATTAAAGGTTATTCGTTACGTACATGTACGCACACAAGGGAATTAGAAGATCAGATTCTTAAGAATTGAATTAATAGAATTAAATGGGAGGTCTGTTCTCAAATATTAAGAGAGGGAAAGTTTAAAAGGAGCATGAGTAATGAGAGAATTCTAGAAGTGGGTTACTAGTTTAGAACAAATATATACGAAATGATGCTAGCTCAATGCGATGTTACCTAACAAAATATTCTAGAAGTGGGTTACTAGTTTAGAACAAATATATACGAAATGATGCTAGCTCAATGCGATGTTACCTAACAAAATATTCTAGAAGTGGGTTACTAGTTTAGAACAAATTTCTATTTGTAATTTATTTACTAGTTTAGCTCAATGACAGTTTTACATTTTTTAGAGAAATGTTAGCGGTCAATAAGTTTTTGATATTTGGCTTATATTCTCTTACACACTCAAGAGATCAACTATTAGACTTATGTAGTCCACCATTGATTTATGTGGAGTCAACATAAGTCCACAAATATAATATTTGATTTGTAAGATTAAATTGACTAAATATGGGAAGAATGGCAATGCTAGGGCAACGAGGATGGGTTAGGTGTGAAAGAAACCCATCCATGTGGAGCTAGGGACAAGATGAAAAATTGATTTGGAAGTATTTGATTATTGTCGGGAAATGATTATGCGGAGATAGTACACATAACACAACGTGATTTGATCAATTGATTTTTTTGACACGTGACAAATGGCCCACTAACGAAAATACATAGAAAGATTGATTTTAAAGTGTCAAAAAATACAAGGACTAATTTTACCATTTTTAAAAACTCAAAAACACATGGGCCACTTTCGTATTTAACCCTAATTTTAAAGCCTAATATTAGCAATTACATGAGCAAAGTTCCAATAAACTTTACTTTACTTTAATCCATTAATCCATTAAACTTTACTTTAATCCATTAAACTTAACTAATCGGAATCAGAGCAAACTGCGATCGATCGCAGGATCGATCGCAGTACCAGACACCCAATGTGAGGAACAAAGCAAACTGCGATCGATCGCAGGATCGATCGCAGGATCGATCGCAGGATCAGAAGCTGAAACTGAGAATCAGAGTACCCTGCGATCGATCGCAGGCCTGATGCGATCGATGGCAGATAGGCGTTTGCAGAACATCTTCCTGCTTCTGTGGACACAAATGGAGGACCTTATACACCAGACATAGAGGACCTTATACACAAATAGAGGACCTTATTTTTGAATTTTAATCGTATTGATTAGGGAAGAAAACAAGAAGAAGAAGAAGTTGTAATGCATATTAGGGCCATGATTTCTAAATGAAAGGTCATCTAACATATATGCAATAACCTTTATTTATACAAAAGATTAATTTCATAAAATTAATCAAAATCCAGTTCAATTATTTGATGTGTTTGAGAAGAGAAAATAAATATATAATCAAAGGTCATCTAATGATGTGTTTGAGAAGAGAAAATTGCAAAGATTAATTTCATCCAATTCCATTTCCTCCGGTTTAGTTAACACTTTAGAAAAAAAAAAAAACATACTCATACGAAAAAGAAATCATGGGACTTAATCCAACATCAGCTAAGGACATAGAGTATGGTGTGCTCTTAAGAATTGTTGAGTCCTCTTCAAGCAAACAATTGCCTAAAATAGAATGCTTTCAGAGATCCCGCTTTGAGCCTCTCTCTCCTATGCAATTCCGATAGTATCGTTTCTCCAAGAGCTACCACAAAGCTCTTGGACTCCTCATCTAAACCAGAATCATTGGCCATAATTCTATCCATTAACTTGCACCACCAACACTAAAACCTCTACCACAAAGATAATCCACAAAGTCAGAAAGAGGTACCACACTCTCACCATACTTCTCAAAGCCATCCATTCTCGCTGGCCTTGGCCCTAAGCTCCTCTGCTACCTCCATTGCCTTTCATTTATTGGGTATTAGGGGCCTCTCACAATAGCTATGGACTGCAACTGATAGGAGATTGTAGCCACTAGCTACATCCCAAAACTCAATCGAACGCTTGTCATGATTCTTCTTAATTTCCCAATATATAAAAGGGTGGAAAGTAATATCTTAAACTCAAATCTTTCAAAATAGGAAAAGCAAACCCTTTTGTAATTTGCTCGTGTAATGTGAGAGGGTGACCAAGATCCCTAGTGATAGCTTCACATGCACACCATGGTGGCTCCTGCTTGGCTTGTGATTCAAACCCTAGAGAGAGAGAGAGAGAGATAGAATCTTTCTATTGGGGAAAGATAAGAAAAGATGATGTTGGGGCATGTCTAGTGTATAAGGATCAAAGCCATCATAAAGACTGTTTGTGTAATGAGAAAAGGGGGGAATTGGACTCTCTCATGGTACATAAAGATTAAAGGGTCCTCTAATACCCAAGTAGTAACTTTGCTTTTTTCCTTTTGTGATTCTTTTGACTGCCTTCAAAATTCTCGTAGGGATATACAACTCTTTTAAGTTTCTTATTATTTTCGTCCATGAATATAAGTTTGTTAAGACGAATAATGTAAATCTTAGTATGTTTTATGAACTTATTTTATTCTTTATTTTCTACTTGTGATATGAAACATCAATTTGTCACAACATTCTATAAGTTGAGATAAACGAACCCACCTAATTTCTAAAAGGCAATGGAGGTAGCAGAGGAGCTTATACAAAAAAAAAAAGCTTCATTTAAGTGATTTTTTTTTTTTAATTTTCTAAATGAAAGGTCATCTAACATCCAATTTTTAAATGAAAGGTCATCTAACATTGATATAAGTTGGCCGCTTTAAAGTTTCTGCTTCATCTTTGTGAGTTGTAAAAGTTTATTAATATTATTTACTTAAGAAATACTAAAACTACACTCTCATCCCACCAAGTTGATATGACATTTCCATCGATCCTTAATTTTCGTTTCTTTGTTACCAAGGATTTATTGGTTGATGAACACTACCAAGTTAGCCTAAATGAAATGAAAATTGTATTTCTTAAGTAAATTATCAATAATTTTTTACATCAATGAATATCAATAATTTCAAATTTTAAGCACGAAATAACATCCAAGATCTCACAACATTTGTGCAAATTATCACAATCAACCAACCAACCACTATAAGTCCAATAGTCCACTATCTATCTTCCAATTAAATGTATATAGAGGTTCATGAGAAATGAAGCAATATTATAAGATGGTGTAAAAAAATATAAGATGGTGTAAAAAGCAACAAGTAGACAATCAAACGTACCATCTAGAACCTCTATTAGAGTTTGAATTTACAAGCAATTTCATGAGAAATGAAGCAATATTGTGAAACTAATTTATTATTTACCCATTCTTGAGCTATTAGAGTTTGCATTTACAAGCAATTTCATGATAAATGAAGCAATATTGTGAAACTAATTCATTTGAGAATGGGTAAAGAAATATTGTGAAACTAATTCATTATTAACCCATTCTTGAGCTATTAGAGTGTGAATTTATAAGAATTGTGATAACTTTCTTTACCCATTCTTGCTCCTTTTCTTTACCCATTTCTTCAAATCACAATTCATGGATATTATTGAGTGATTGAGAGGCATTTAAGGTTTGCAAGGGTTTAGGAGAAACTCATACCTGAGAGAGCTACAAGAGAGTTGATGAACACTGGAGTGAGAGCTGGCAGTGAGAGAGGTGCGCCGGAAACAGCTGCCGGAGAGAGAGAAACTTGCGTGGAGTGAGTGAGAGAGAGAGAGAGCTCGAGAGAGAGGGAGGGAGAGAGTGAGAGTGAGCTCGAGAGAGTGAGAGAGTGAGATTGAGAGACAGCATGAGAGTGAGAGTGAGAGTGAGAGTGAGAGACAGCTAGCTAGCGTGAGAGTGGGGAACTAAAAGTGGCGGGAGGTCTTCAGATTGGTGAAAATAAACAGTGCCCAAAATTTTAGAACCCCCGCCACTTTTAGTTCTGAAATTCTTTTGTGAACAATTAGACAGATACCACTTTTAGTTCTGCAAAATTTAGTTCACAAAAAAGCTATTGGTAAACTTTTTTGTGCAACTAAATATTTGAGGTATTTTATTTACAAAAAAAAAAAGAGAAAAATATAAATAACTACAGTAGCCTGTCAAACTATCAAATTGTATCAAAAAGTCTACTTATTTTGTTATATTTTTATAATACCCCTATTCTTTTAACAAAGTAAAATCAAATGTACGGTTCTTTAGATATTTTAAAAAAATAAACAGTTTATTCCCTGAAGTCAAATTTTGTACCTTTAATTTTACTTTAATACGATATGAAGAAATTTGTAATTTAGGTAAACTACAATGATTAATTATTTATTATTTCTTCCAAAAAACATTTAATAAAAATAACACACGGATATCCTACGTGAATCAATTCTATTGCAATTTACAAGATGATGCAAAAGCAATCCCGAATAAAAAAAAAAAAAAAAAAAGATTAAAAAATAATATTTAATAAAATAAAGAATATGGAGTTGGTATTAAAAAATTAGTAGCTAAAATATAGAATTGTGCTTTGACTAGGTAGAATACATCTTACTGCTGAAGATGCTCTTGAAAGTTCATTGTAGCAGTAATAGGAAAATCTTCTATTTTACAGTGTCTATTGGAGCAAGAAAAGTTAACAAAATAGCTAAATTTAACTAAAAAGCTAGTTTAAAAATACTACTGGAGATGCTCTAAATTTTAATATTTTTTAAAATGTGTGTGTGTGTGTTTTATTTTTTTGCTTTGGTTGTAATATAATATAAAATTAAGGTTTTAGTATTTTATATATTGAGATATTTTGTTATTGTTTTTAAATTTTTGTTAAAAAAATAAAAAAATGGCTCGATACGTGGACGCTTGAATATTAGATTAGTGTTGGAGACAGATGCCTGATTTGTCAATAAAGGAAATTCAAAAGAAAAGAAAAATTGCACTAGAATTATAGAATGAGAGAAGTGAAAAATAATAAAAAATGAAGTAAATAAATATGACACTAATTTGTATGTTTATTAGGATCGATCGGATCGGATGTTTGATAGATCAAAAATGAAGTAAATAAATTATAACACTAATAGGATATCCGTGCGATCAATCGAACTAATTCATTAGGATGGACCGGATGTTTGATCGATCATTTAATCATATCGCGATCAATCGAACTAATTCATTAGGATCGACCGGATGTTTGATCGATCATTTAATCATATCGCGATCAATCGAACTAATTCATTAGGATGGACCGGATGTTTAATCGATCATTTAATCATATCGCGATCAATCGAACTAATTCATTAGGATCGACCGGATGTTTGATCGATCATTTAATCATATCGCGATCAATCGAACTAATTCATTAGGATCGACCGGATGTTTGATCGATCATTTAATCATGTCAAGTTTTATTGATCATATCCCGATCAATTTAAGTAATGCACTAATATAATAGAAAATGCTTAGAGTTCAATTAAATGTTCGATCGAACATTTAATTTGTTTGAATTTTGTTCGATTATTTGATGTTATCACGATCGATCTTACGAATGCACTAGGTTGGACCAATTGGATGTCTAATCAAACATTCAATTTCAATTGTTTCAAGTTTGATCTCACATTTGATCATATCATAATCGGTTGTTGTACATTATGCAATAAAAATTAAAAAAATAATAATTGCATAAAAATATATATATATATATATATATATATATATATATATATATATATATATATATATATATATATATATATATATATAGTGATTCGTGATTGCGATCGATCGCACATTGTGCGATCGATCGCAATCACGTAATCAACACGCTGATCCTTGGCGAGTGCGATCGATCGCACTATGTGTGCGATCGATCGCACTCGACAGCACACCACGTGACCTATTTTAGGTCACTTTCCCCACCCCACAAAAATTTTCTTCTCCCCATCTGCGCGTACACCTCTCCAAGGCTTGGTCCACGCACCTCCGGCACAACCGATTCGCCCACCATTGCCAATCACTTCTACCACACAACCACCACACGGTTGTCTTCTCCGCAACCATACCAGGTACTTTTCACCACCTCTAGTACTTTACACCCCATTCCCATTCCCATCAACACCCCAACCACGAGCACCTTCACGAGATTTTTTTCTCATATTTCTGCAATTGTGGTGTTCATCCACCCACATTGCTTTGTTGTGGTTGGGTTTGGATGTTTTTGGGGTTTTGAGCGAAGTTGTGTTGTTTTGCAATTTTACCTATCTCTAGTGCACGCGGTGTTCGACAAAGTCCCCAATCACGCTCATCATGCCAAGAACTCGAGCCGTCCTCCCGAGGGTCCGATACCGAGCCACTTCTCCCGCCCACTTTTGAGGAACGGAGCTGCTATTTGAGACCACTTTCGCCATTCGCGAAGACTTTGAAAATCTTGAGGGGACTCAATGGGCGGTCGCCGAGTTCAAGCGACGGGGGCTAAAGAAGCTTTTCAAGCCGGTCACCCCCACTGCTTACAGAAAATTGGTGATCGAGTTTTATGTCCACCTATATCATGACTGCGCAGAACATAGCTGCCCTCTCTTCGAAAGTGCAAGGCAAAGCTATTGACATAACACGGGCCGACATTGCTGCTGCCCTTCAATGCAATGATGAGCAACCTCCAGAAGCCGCACAACTTGCTGACCAACCGGACAGCTTCTACGTGGCGGAAATTATTGACGACATGTGCGAAGGGATGTATGCCGATGCCCACCATAATGCCGCCAGCCGATCAAAGCTACCTCAACGGCTTTGGTTTGTGGACTCCGTATTACACCGTAATGCGTTTCCCTTGGGGCACAAAAGTCAGAGGCGGGATCAATTTCTTCAAGCACTCTACGCCTTCCATAAAGGTGCTTGGTACTCCATTCCCGACATAATTTGGAGGCAAATTTACAAATTTTGGAATGGGGTGCACGTTGGAGGAGCGGGGTCCACACATTCATGGGGGTTGCCTTTCCCATACTTAATCTCCTACATCCTCCGGAAGAAAGGCGTCAAGGGTACCGCAGCTGATGAACCAGTCACTAGTACTCCCATATTTGGCATTCGCCAATGGAACAAGAGCCTCTCCCACATGCCCCAGGTAGCTCCAGCACCAGCAGCTGCTGCGGAAGAGTATGAGGCCGAGCCAATGGCCGAAGATGAACCAATAGTTGATTCAGAGGCAGCTGAGGAGGAGGCCCCGAGAATTTTTCGTGAAGCACGAAACCGCTCAGTTAGTGAAGAAATAGCGGGCCTTCGGAGAGAGTTGGCTGGCCAAAGAAAGGAGGCTCGGAAAAATTACGAATCAATGGACAAACGCCTAGGCGCCTTAGAAGAATTGATGCAGTCCATTGTCAACCGGTTGCCACCACCATCTGCAGGAGCATCATCTTCTAGACAACAGTAAGCAGGGACTATCGTCTGGCTGAAGACATTAAACTTAGCGCTCATGGGAGGCACCCCATAGTTTACCCTTTTTATTTTGTTTAGTATGTTTTAAGTTAATCTTTTTATTTGTCTTTAGTTTTGTTTCTTTTGACTTGCTTTTGTGTTTTCTTATGGGAATGACCCCGTATTTGCACATCATAGATGGTTTTTGAATTGCAAGGTATCAATATATTTTCACTTAAAACTGAGATGAATTATTTTACGGTTTAGATTTTATTTTGTTATATTTAACAGTGTAAAATCTTTCCATAAGGTATCAATATATTCATCATATAATATATATACACTATTAGATCTGTAAAATTTAATATGAATTATGAAATGAGAATTAACTCTTCAAATTAGTCCATATGTAACAACTAACCAAATGGCAAATATATACAATTTAAAATCTTTCTTTAGGAGGATGGAATCGACGATTGCATATTGTGTCACTTTATTTAAAAATTTTAAATAATGCAGTGATATATATATACACAATTTTAGTAGATGTTATTGGGCAGCAATAAAATATATATACATATTTGAGCTTTTCGCATGGGTGCGGTCGATTGCAATAATAAAGTTGGAATCAAACTTTACATCTGCGATCGATCGCACCTTGTGTGCGATCGATCGCAATAATGAAAGTTTGATTCCAACTTTCGCATTATGCGATCGATCGCACAATGTGCGATCGATCGCAGTAATGTAAAGTTTGATTCCAACTCGTTGTTGCGATCGATCGCATTCATGGTTACGATCGATCGCAGAATCGAATATTGATTTCAACATTCTGTTACTGCGATCGATCGCACATTGTGTGCGATCGATCGCAATAACAGATGGATTTTTTTTTTTTATTTTACTACGGACTCTTTAGGGTCGACTTTGGTCGACCCTAATACATAAGCATTAGGGTCGACTATTAAAGTCGACCCTAATGAGGTATCTTCAGCGTCCACTTGGAGTGGACGGTATTAGTCATCTATTTTAATTTTATTTTTTATTTTTTATTTACTACCGACTCTTTACGGTCGACAAAAGTCGACCCTAATACATAAGCATTAGGGTCGACTTTTAGAGTCGACCCTAATGATGTATCTTCAGCGTCCACTTAGAGTGGACGCTATTAGTCATCTATTTTAATTTTTTTAATTTTTTTTTTTATTTTACTACGGACTCTTTAGGGTCGACTTTTGTCGACCCTAATACATAAGCATTAGGGTCGACTTTTAGAGTCGACCCTAATGATGTATCTTCAGCGTCCACTTAGAGTGGACGCTATTAGTCATCTATTTTAATTTTTTTAATTTTTTTTTATTTTACTACGGACTCTTTAGGGTCGACTTTTAGAGTCGACCCTAATGATGTATCTTCAGCGTCCACTTAGAGTGGACGCTATTAGTCATCTATTTTAATTTTTTAAATTTTTTTTTATTTTACTACGGACTCTTTAGGGTCGACTTTTGTCGACCCTAATACATAAGCATTAGGGTCGACTTTTAGAGTCGACCCTAATGATGTATCTTCAGCGTCGACTTGGAGTGGACGCTATTAGTCATCTATTTTAATTTTTTTAATTTTTTTTTATTTTACTACGGACTCTTTAGGGTCGACTTTGTCAAACCTAATACATAGCATTAGGGTCGACTTTTGAGTCGACCCTAATGATGTATCTTCAGCATCCACTTAGAGTGGGACGCTATTAGTCATCTATTTTAATTTTTTAATTTTTTTATTTTACTACGGACTCTTTAGGGTCGACTTTTGTCGACCTAATAAATAGCATTAGGTCGACTTTTAGAGTCGACCCTAATGATATCTTCAGCGTCCACTTGGAGTGGACGCTATTAGTCATCTATTTTAATTTTTTAATTTTTTTATTTTACTACGGACTCTTTAGGGTCGACTTTTGTCGACCCTAATACATAAGCATTAGGGTCGACTTTTAGAGTTGACCCTAATGATGTATCTTCAGCCCACTTAGAGTGGACGCTATTTGTCATCTATTTTAATTTTTTTAATTTTTTTATTTTACTACGGACTCTTTAGGGTCAACTTTTGTCGACCTAATACATAGCATTAAATTCGACTTTTAGAGTCGACCCTAATGATGTATCTTCAGCGTCCACTTAGAGTGGACGCTATTAGTCATCTATTTTAATTTTTTAATTTTTTTTTATTTTACTACGGACTCTTTAGGGTCGACTTTTGTCGACCCTAATACATAAGCATTAGGGTCGACTCTAAAAGTCGACCCTAATGATGTATCTTCAGCGTCTACTTATAGTGGACGCTATTAGTTATCTATTTTAATTTTTTTTTTTTTTATTTACTACTTACTCTTTAGGGTCGACTTTTGTCGACCCTAATAACTAACTATTAGGGTCGACGATGAAAGTCGACCCTATTGAACTTTTTTGTGATTTTTTTTTTTTTTTCCCAGCTTATAGCGTCCACTTAAGTGGACGCTATTTGTTAATTATTAGGGTCGACTATTATGGACCCTAAAAGTTTTTTTTTTGCCGCTTAAATTTTTCCCGCCCCTCGGATAATTCCCGCGCGTGTATTAGGGTCGACTTATTAGCGTCCACTATAAAGTGGACGCTAATAGTGCAATTTTCGACCCATTATTAGCGTCGGCTATTAGGTGGACGCTAATACTGAACTATTAGGGACGACTTTCAAAGTCGCCCCTAATAGTTGAGTATTAGGGGCGACTTTTTAGTCGCCCCTAATAAGTCGCCCCTAATGAACAACTTTCTTGTAGTGATAATGGCACTGCTCCAAGGCCATGAGATTTCGGAAATGAGCTTTAGTATCATCGTCTATCAAAAGTTGTGGGACTTCCAAGATATGTTGCCTACTCGCCAAGCAAGGAAAGACCTTATCATACTAGGGCCTAACCACTCTCATCCTATATATTTCTCTTCGTAAAATATTTTGCACAAGTTTGATACAGTGAAATAAATTCATTTTGGAATATGAGCTTTTAATTTTATTTGTTTCACTATTTTGTTTATTTTTCTCTTTGAGAAAGTGTCTTTAAACTTTTGGTGCTTATCACAAAAGAGAAAGCAGGAATTTTTAAGCTCTAGGTTCAACTAGTATATGGTCAATTTGAAAAAAAATGAGTAGTCAAAAACCTCATATGGTTACCTAACAAACCTCACAAATAAAGTGAAACAAAACCTCAATTTAAGCTTAAATGTGCACAAGATATAAAGCGTAGGCAAAATGTACCACATAAGCTCAGGCTTTAGGTAACCACAAAAATAAGTCTTGACACAAATTTTCATCTCATGCGTGTTAAGAACATTCCAAGACACAAGGAATTACATCCATGAAAGAAACATGAGAAATTAATGGACTATCTAAGTGCGTAAGACAAAAAAAATCAAAGTAACATATTTTTGTCTTTTTGAAATTTTTCACAAAAGAAATGCAAAACAAACAAAAATGCAATGCATAAAGAAAAAAAACAACATGCTTGAATTGAGATTACAACAGGCAATACATGAACACTACAAAAATTATGTTGATTAATAACGTGTTAATTATTCATTACTTTTTGGCACGTTACAAATTAGTAACGTGTGAAATTCTACACGTTACCAATTAGTAACGTGTCGATTTTGACACGTTACAAATTAGTAACGTGTCGGTTTGACACGTTACAAATTTGTAACGTGTCAAACCGACACGTTACTAATTTTTGTCAAATTAATTAATTCCATTAATATTATTTAGTTACATATTGGTTATTTTAAAATATATATATGTATTTAGAAAAATACTAGCAACTCTGTATATAGTTTAGAATATTATTTCTAAAAATCACAATGTTATTTTTTAATAACATTGAATAGTTTAATTATCATTACAATATGATAAATATATCAAATGGAAAGCTTTATATATATACTAGTGCAGTAATATGAATAATTTAATTTGTACTTGAGCAACAATTGAATCTCTTCGTAGCTACTTTAGTATATGTTATTATAAAATATAACAAAATTATTATGAAAACTAAATAAATCATTTTAGTATATGCATGTTGTCAATTTATTTAAAAATTTGAAAGAAAAAAAAAAACAAATCTTGAAACTAGCTAACACTCACTTTTTAATATCTCTCAAATTAAATATTGCATTAATATCTACTCAAACTACAAAAAAAGTTTGCAAGGTAACCCTCTTTGAACTAAAATGATAAAAATACCCCTATACTTCCTCTTTTCTTCCTTTTAGCTTTTTTTTTTTTTTTCATTAAAAAAAAATTATCTCATATGTTTATTTATGTGTTTTTTGAAGCTCAGAATCTTTTAGACCTTGGAGCAGTAAAATTTGGCATAATGAGTGTGCCATCAATTGGGTGCTGCCCATACCAACGTTCTTTGAATGATACTGGTGGGTGCATGGAGGGATTGAATGCGTGTGCTTAAGTTTTCCACATGGAATTGGAAGGCCTCTTGCAAAATTTAAGCTCAGAGTACCCAGCAATGCACTACTCTCTTGCAAACTCATATGAAATGACACAGACTATTATTAACGGCTCTCAGCGATCCCGTAAGTTTTCGCCCTCTAAACAAATCAGAAAATTATCAAACAGATGGCGTGCATATATGATGTGAAAGTTCTTATGAAGCGTATCTATTTGAACAGATAGATGGACCTTATAAAAGGCTCTCTCACATTTACTAACAATCAGACATCACAATTGTTGGAAATTCGGATTCAAACACATGCATTTACTTATAGATTTCCTTCACACAACTTTCATTTAAAAATGATTTATGGTTCCGAATAATGCAAAATTTGTAGCTTTTAAGGAGATCCAACAAGCTTGTTGCGGAAAAGGGAGGTTCAATGCTACTACACGATGCGAGCCGGATGCCAATTTATGTCCGAAGCGCGATGACTACATGTTCTGGGACCAGTACCATCCCACAGAATTCGCTTCTCGGCTCGCAGCTGCTCTTCTATGTTCAGGTCCACAGCAAATGGTGGCGCCAATGAATTTCTGCCAACTCTATATGCTTGATAACTAAAAATAATATTCCACCATTTTCCTCATTTTCTTTTATGGATTAAATTTGAAAGGTTCAGTAATCTTCAATGTATAATTAAGCTCTTTGATATACAGTACTGTTTGGTGTAGATCAATGAACCCCTTGAGGGCTTTGGGCTCAATGCCATTTTGATAGTAGTTGTGTCATGTGTGGACGAGCATCTGATCTCTTGCAAAGTTGATTAATGTGCCACCGATGCATAAGTCTTGGAAATTATGTGTACGTAGATACCATATGAAATAATGTAAAATGAATTTACATAAAACTTTCATTAAACTTTAGCATTAAACTTTCATCACATCTTATAGGTCCCACTACAAAATAATAATTTAGTTTAATAACTACTTCTAGGTCTTTACAAGACATTACACATTCATGAACATTTGATTAGCAAGTAGACAAAAATCTTGATGGTTCGCACACAACATCTCATCTATAAGCCTTTCAAAGATCATGATATATGAATGTCTTGAATAGTCCTTTATGAATATGCCTCGAAACAAGAATTCCAAAACAACCATGTATACACTCTTCATACAAAAAGTGTAACAAAAAAAAAAAAAATTGCAATGTATAAACTAGAAAGCAAAAAAAAATGCAAAGCAAAGAAAAACAACATGCTCTAGGATTTTCAAAAATAAGCAAAACAACCAATCTTAGGCATGTTATTGACTCACCTAAATTAATGTGAGATCACCACTACTCCCCTTCAATAAGTGAATGGTATCATCCTTCCTTAGGGGTGTCAATGCGGGCGGTTAAAAACCGTCCGCTAACCGCTAACCGTTATAACCGTTAACCGCCTAACCGTCTAACCGCCTAACCGTCTAACCGCTTAACCGCATTAACCGCTAACCGCCTAACCGCTATAACAGCCTAGCGGTTAGCGGTTTGCGGTTATTGGGTCTACTAACTGCAACCGCTAACCGCCTTTTTATATAATATATTTTTATAATCATAATTATAAAAATATTTATACATATAACATAATCACTTGATCATTAAATCACAATTTTTTTTAAAAATAATTAAATCACAATTTGAGTATTAATATATTATCACTATAATTTATATGATTATATCATATAATCACTTGATCATTAAATCACAATTTTTTTAAAAATAATTAAATCACAATTTGAGTATTAATATATTATTACTATAATTTATATGATTATATCACATGATCAATTGATCATTAAATCATTTGATTATATAATAATAAATTATACATATATAATTTGACATAACTCATAAGTATACCAATTCATACTAATACAACAATTAAATATCTAGAGACTTATTTCTAATGTATGTTATAAACTTATAAGTCTATATATGTTATAAGTATATATAAGTCTACATATGCATTTGAATAATATAAATGTATAATATCAATACTTAATCATATGATTCAATGACAATTCAAATACTTTATTCAAGACTTCAAGTGAATCATATTATTAATGTAAAATGATGATATGATTCGTATAATATCAAATTAAGTAATTGACATTGGATTAAACAACGTGTTACTTATAAACAAAATTTAAGTATTAATGTATTATCATTAAAATTTTAGTAATTTATATATTATCACTATAATTGATATGATTATATCACATGATGACTTGATCATTAAATCATATGATTATATAATAATAAATAATACATATATAATATGACATAACTCATAAGTCATAAGTTTACAAGTTAATCATATGATTCATGTACAATGATAATCACAATTGATTCAATTGAATTAAACAATATATTACTTATAACTACAATTTAATTAAAGCATTATTAGATACTTTAGGAATTTAGGATTCAGGAGTTTGAATATTACCATTTACCATTAGATATTAAGTTCAATTCAAAGAAAAAAGATTATAAGTAAATATGATAATAATTTAAATAATTAATCATATGATATAATTTAATGAGATTATATGATTATATAATATCAAATTAAGTAATTGACATTAGATTCAACAATGTGTTACTTATAATCACAATTGAAATAACAAATTGACCCTAAATAATACTACATAACACAATTTTTATTCCTAATTCCTAAATTTTGAATTTTGAATTTTTTATTGAATTTAATCATAGCTGAATTTGAATTTGATCTATGGTATATAAGTGTAATCGTAGCCGTCCAAAATGTTTTGATGATCTAATAGCCGTTGGGTGATATTAATGGAGGACAACTATCAAGCATTTACTAAGAAGTATGTATATGGTGTAACAGAGACACCGTAAGCTTGTCTTGTTTGATCTAATCTAACGAGTAATATTAAATGTTGAAAACGTATATATAATCAATGGATCATATTGAACAAGCACACCAGATCTAAGTAGAGACAGCCACATGGGATAAACTTTTGGTAAAACGAATTAAACCGTTAATATTTAAAATTTAATTATTTTTCCAAATCCAACGGTTGCAAATTAGTTATTTGCAACTTCATTTAGTTTTCATTATTTATTAATTTATTCTAATTATTTATTCATAAATGTGACTCAACCTTCAAGTTCAAGTGCTGCTTCATCTTTTGCCTAGAGGTTTGTTAGTAACAAAGATTATCATTTTTTGAATTGTCATAGTATTTTAATTACAATACAATTATATTAAGCACGTTTTGATATGTGTACATGCTTGTGCCTTAATATTATTATGTTTAAGTTTATAATTTTTCTTCTTTTGATGTCTACAGGATTTGCTAGAGGACCAAATGAGAGGATTGAGGAAGTTTTAATGTTTTATTTGTATCATTTAATGTTTTATTTGAACTTATTTTATATGCTTGGTGTTGAACTTTTTTTATATGTTTGTTTTTATATGTTGTGACAGTTGTCTGAATTCTGAATTTTTTTTTATATGTTGTGTTGATTTTTTTTTTTTTTTATATGTTGTTTTTAAAAAAAAAAAAAAAAAAAAAAAAGTTAACTGGTTATGATTTAATATTTAAGTAAATTTTTTTAAAGTACAAGAAAATGTAAATTTTGGGTCAAATATTTTTTATTTTTTAATATGGGCTCTTTTTATAGCAATTGGGCTCAAGAAGACACTAAAAAAATGCCCAAAAAAGCCCAATTTTGAAAAAGCGGTTAGCGGGCGGTTATCTATTTCATTAACCGCTAACCGGCGGTTAACCGCTAACCGGCGGTTAACCGCTAACCGCTAACCGCTAAGCAGTTAGCGGTTGCGGTTAGTGAAATTTACTAACCGCTAAGGCGGTTACGGTTAGCGGTTATTGCCAATAACCGCTAACCGTAACCGCCTTGACACCCCTATCCTTCCTAACCCACTCTTGTACAATCTTAAGACCAAATTTATGACACATATGGGGTCTCAATTTAAAACAATTTAGTCAAATATGACCAATTTTGCCACAATGATGACAGGTATGAACAAACCTTTGATAATGTTGTCTTTTATGAGGAGGAATATATTTAGACTTTGATCTAGGCAAACCCGACTCTATATCACATTTTTCTTTCTTAGGAGAAGCCGAGTCTGTCCAAAGTCTTTGGGATTTAGACTGAAAACAGTTTGGTCTGATGTGACAAATAATCCCACAATGGTGGCATGTCGGAACAAACTTATCTTGAGTTTGTTTCTTAGAAGAAGTCTTCGATTTGGGCTTCACACAATTATTCAAACAAGAGGTTTTGCCCTTATCCAAACAGATTGTATTAGCCTTGACTTCTTTAACGTTTAAAGGCTTAACAAACAAGGTCTTTCTTTCAGATTTAGAAGCATGCGAAGTAGAGCAAACACCATTATCAACAATCATACTATGCTTGTTGTTTACACAAAAAAAACTTTTCAAATTATCACTAGAGAATTTTTGTGAGAGTTCTTTCAAATCATTCTCATGTGATATATTCGTTTTAACAAGCACAGACATCTCAGAATTTAAAGAATCAATCAAGGCATGTGATTTAGACAATTCATTCGTCAAAGACTCTTTTTCCTGTTCTACAGTTTTAAAATTCTTACAAATCTTTTTGTATCTGTAGGACAGTTGACTATACTCATTAGAGGGGATCTTGTACACATCGTCAAGATCATCAAAACCAAAAGAGTCAATGACAAGGGACTGAGATTTATTCATAGCAAACAGGAGTAAACAGATCTCACTCAGGAATTTAAACCAAACAGAGTGAACCCGCTCTGATACCAAATGAAAAACACTATGCCGACTCTAAAAACTTGTTTATCACAATTTATCCGGAATTAATACTATGAAGGAATAAACAATTCAATGACTCAAAATATATAAAGCAATCAAGAGGCAGACACATATATTTTGGTTACGAAGAGGAAACCTTTTAGAAACTGATCTAAGAGTAAAACCTCTCCGGGGCAGCTAAACCCAGGAAATCACTATCAAAAGATTATCCAGAGATTACAGACACTAGGAACACTTACAACCCTTTGCAAGACCTTGGCTCTGTAAGATCGACAAGCCTACAACTTGTCTCCTTGCTCACAATTTTCTTCAACGTGATTCTCCTTTACCAGATCCTTCCGATAGACTTTTACACTATAGATTTATCAAATGAATAACTAAAACTCTAAGAGATTCAATTTAACGCTCACCACATATGATTTCTCTTAGCACAGCCTCCGACGAACTCTTTGGGGGTGAAAATTCGTACCTCTCTCTTCTATAATAATGTATATATATCAGTACATCAAACCCTAAACCTTGGCCAACTAAAAACACGTTTTTGGGCATAATAGGTACAGGGTGTCCGGACAGGTTAATGGGCTGTCCGGACAGGGCCTTGCGAAGCAAAATTGAGTTTCTGGAAATGCGGTCCGGACACGGGGAAGGCCTGTCCAGACTGGGCATGCAATGGGTGAAACAACATTCTGGAAATGATGTCTAGTCTTGATCAACAGCTCCAATCGATGGGCGTTTGTGGTCCAATTGAGTTGAAATTTTGTAGGAACATTCATGACACATGAATCTACATTATGAACGGTGAAGATTTGATTATGAGTATTCTATATCAGTGTTTGAGCTCGTGAACAGTAGCCTCTGCATTTTGGAACTGAATTAAGTCAACACAAGAACTAACAATAAATATGGGGAGATGATGGGATTGGCTTGGCATTTTAGTTTTGTTACTGAATTGCCAAAGGGGGAGTTTGTTAGTTCTTGTATTGGCTTAATTCAGTTCCAAAATGTAGAGACTACTGTTCATAAGCTCAAACACTGATATAGAGTACTTAGAATCAAATCTCTACCATTAATAATGTAGATTCATATGTCATGAATGTCCCTGCAAAATTTCAGCTCAATCAGACCACAAAAGCCCATTGATCGGAGCTGTTGATCAAGACTAGACAACATTTTTAGAATGTTGTTTCACCCATTGCATGCCCGGTCCGGACAAGCCTTCCCCGTGTCCGGACTGCATTTCCAGAAACTCAATTTTGCTCCACAAGGCCCTGTCCGGACAGCCCATTAACCTGTCCGGACACCCCGTACATATTATGCCAAAAAATGTGTTTTTAGTAGGTCTAGGTCTAGGGTTTGATGTACTGATATATATACATCATTATAGAAGAGAGATGTACGAATTTTCACCCCTAGAGACTTCGTCAGAGGCTATGCTAAGAGAAATCATATGTGGTGAGCGTTAAATTAAATCTCTTAGAGTTTTAGTTATTCATTTGATAAATTTATAGTTGAGAAGTTTATCGGAAGGATCCGGTAAAGGAGAATCACGTTGAAGAAAATTGTGAGCAAGGAGACGAGTTGTAGGCTTGTCGATCTTACAGAGCCAAGGTCTTGCAAATGGTTGTAAGTGTTCCTAGTGTATGTAATCTCTGGAAAATCTTTTGATAATGATTTCTTGGGTTTGGCTGCCTCGGAGGTTTTACTTTTAGATCAGTTTCTAAAAAGTTTCATCTTCATAACCAAAATATATGTGTCTGCCTCTTGATTGCTTTATATATTTTGGGTCATTGAATTGTTTATTGCTTCATAGTATTAATTCCGCATAAATTGTGATAAAGAAGTTTTTAGAGTCGGCATAGTGTTTTTCATTTGGTATCAGAGCGGGTTTACACTGTTTGGTTTAAATTCCTGAGTGAGATCTGTTTATATTTTGGTGATTGTTTGGTTTGCTAAATATCTCTTAATTCCACATAAACTGTGATATTCATCTGTTTAGAGTTTTCAATAGACATCATTTCCAGAATGTTGTTTCACCCATTGCATGCCCGGTTCGGACAAGCCTTCCCTGTGTCCGGACAGGCCTTCCCCGTGTCCGGACCGCATTTTTAGAAACTCAATTTTGCTCTGCAAAGCCCTGTCCGGACAGCCCATTAACCTGTCCATACACCCCGTACCTATTATGCCCAAAAACGTGTTTTTAGTGGGCCCAGGTCTAGGGTTTGATGTACTGATATATATACATCATTATAGAAAAAAGAAGTACGAATTTTCACCCCCAGAGAGTTTGTCGGAGGCTGTGCTAAGAGAAATCATATGTGGTGAGCGTTAAATTGAATCTCTTAGAGTTTTAGTTATTCCTTTGATAAATCTATAGTTGAAAAGTCTATCGGAAAGATCCAGTAAAGGAGAATCACGTTGAAGAAGATTGTGAGTAAGGAAACAAGTTGTAGGCTTATCGATCTTACAGAGCCAAGGTCTTGCAAAGGGTTGTAAGTGTTCTTAGTGTCTATAATCTCTGAATAATCTTTTGATAGTGATTTCCTGGGTTTGGCTGCTCTGAAAAGGTTTTACTTTTAGATCAATTTCTAAAAGGTTTCCTCTTCGTAACAAAAATATATGTGTTTGCCTCTTGTTTGCTTTATATATTTTGGGTGATTGAATTGTTTATTGCTTCATAATATTAATTTCGCATAAATTGTGATAAACAAATTTTTAAAGTCGGCATAGTGTTTTTCACATTTCAAGCATGGTAAGCAAGTAAGGTGACATGAACAATGAAAGGACAGTGTCCAAAACACCCTTTCTCAGAGAATTTGATTTTGAAGTAAACATTTTTTTTTAACCCTTTTGAATTTCAATCCTGCTTCGTCAAGCTTTGTGGCACAATATCAACTTATACCATTAACTGCTTTGAATTCCAATCCTGCGGTGTCAAGCTTTGAATAGAAAAAAGATCTTATCAAATATTTTCTCAGCTCCAACTCATTGGAGAATTAATTGGTTTATCGTCCTACTGTTGTAGGTATGTGTGTTTTCGTTTAACCATACAAATGGACACCTGCACACGGGCGCTATTTGGGGAAATCGTTTCGTTCATGAGTTAGCTCGATCTGTTAATGGGCATAATTTGCGTTCGAGTTTCTGTATTGGATCACTTAATACTGGTTCATTTTGCTAGATATATACAGCAGCAAGCATCTCCAACAAATAGAGCAACATCCGATTATCATTTTTTTCAGTATTTTTACAAGTATCTCAAATTGGCGGTATATCATACAAGGTATGTGTTTCACTTGGTATATATCTTGATGGTACTCCCTTTTCCCTCTACTAGATATAGCCAAAAAATATCAATTAAGGCTGTTTTTCTGGAAAAAATTGAATTCTTATGAAAGAATTTATACGTAATTCCAGCATAAAAAAACTGATATTGGCATAGATGTGTTAGATTTCAATACAAGCCAGATAGCATAGAAATCTATTCGCTGAAATATAGACACTTCACGTACGGATGCTAAAACACACAGAGGTCCCACATTTTTTTTATTGCTGAAATATTATAAACCACTTACAGAGTTCAGGATTACAAGCTATTAAGACGAGGGGATATGACAAGCTAATTAAACATGATTACAAAGTTCAGATGTCATCCATTGCAACTAAAAGCAAAGCACTCCAATGCAGAAAACAAAAACTAAACCACACATACTTCAAACCTACAGAATTTTTAATGGGGGAACAAAACGAAAAAGAAAACTTTTTTTGGGGATTGAAAACATTTGTAAAGGATTATAGAGGTATTTAAAAAAAAAATGGAAAAAAGCCCCCAAGCCTCAATGTAGTAGATAACAAAGGCGCAACGAAATTCCATAAAGTGAAAACCAGAACCACAAGTCCAACAACAGTTGCGGAGCCTCTCCAAAAATCACGGAAGTAAACCCTTTTCATGGATGCCATGATTTGGTTCCAAGGGTTATCACGGTACTTAACAATATCTTTACATAGAGCCGAGTAACAGGATCCATCAAACACAATCCCCTTGCAGAGTTCGTTAATTAGAGTCGCCACTGCAGTGTTGCTACCGAGGTGGTTAACAATGACCTTCTTATCAACAAGCAAAGCCACATCCTTTTCAGTATTGATAAGATCGTCCAACAGCGAAACATAATTGCAAATGTAAGCATTCAATGGATAATGACACTGCTCCAGGGCCATGAGGTTTCGAAAAAGACATTCAGTACTGTCGTCAATTGCAAAGCGTGGGACTTCCAATAAACGTTCCATACCCTCCAAGCATGGAAAGGATTTTTTCAAGCATGGTAAGCAAGCCAAGAGCCATGACAAATTGAAGCACGGACAATATTTCAAAAACTTATTCTCATGGAATGTTATGTCAAGTAAGCGTCGACGTTGTTCTTCAACTTCTTTGAATATCCATCCTTTGAATATCAATCCTGCCTCGTCAAGCTCTGTGGCACTACATAGATGATCAAAAGATCCTGTAGGTTCCAGCGGTGTTGAATAATAAAAGTACCTTACCAAATCTGTGAAGTGTTTTACTTCCCCACCGATGTTGGACATTTTCGTCTCATTATAAAAAGAAAAGTAAATCTGGGAAAGCTTAAGAAAGTCTCCTTTGTGTTTCTTAATTTCCTGGTCTTCTTGATGCTGGCTGAGCTTGGAAGCGTCGCAGAAGGCAGCTATATATAAGTCCTCAAGAACGAAAAAAGGAAGTTGGTTCTCAAGTAATATCAAGTCATCACGTATACCACTTTCCAACCATGGTTTATGTAGAATGTAATCTTCTTCAACATTTTTTCTTTCTCTCTGAACCTCTTCTGATTCTTCTTCTTTTTTTTTTCCTTTCCTCTGAGCCTCTTCTTCATCTTCTGATTCCTCTTTTTCTTTCCCTTTCCTCTGATCCTCTTCTTCATCTTCTTCTTCCCCTTTTTTTCTTTTCTTCTTATCCTCTTCTTCTTTTTTATTGACAATGTATTCAACCTTTAAGAAGAGCTCAATTATAAAGATGGCATCTAATAGAATCATTTGCACAAAAGCACCACTTTCGAGTCCACAGTCTTCTGAATAGGAATGACTGATTTTTACTCGTTTGTCTTCAATGATCTTTCGAAGATCCTGCTCCTTACTCTTCTGGGTCGGGCGTTTCAAGAAATGCATCAAATATCTCAGTTTGTGCTTTTCCATGTTCTTCAAGTCATCTTTGCCGTGATGAAAGGGTCCTATTGAGACTAGCTTAGGGGTGTAGGCGTCTCTATTTACCTTTCGCAGTTGCTTGGGAACTCTGTAGATACACCATTCTAGCCACTGATCCGGATGTTCTCGTGGAATGTTAATTACAAAGTTCTCGCATTTAGGTTCTTTTTCAATGGAATCACACGCCATCTTTTCCATCCCACAAGTTTCGTTTCCTAGTGACAAATAAGTAAGAATCATTTGCAATTTAATAGATAGATCATTCATATCTTATTATTTTTTATTTAACAATGCCTAATAATTAGTACATGATTTTAAAATCATCATTGGGAAAACCAACCATACAAATATCTGATTTTACCTCCTATAAGGTGAATATACCATATTTACTATATAATAATATCCAAGTCCAAGACAAGTACTGTTGGTGTATTTTAATAAAAGTATATAATAAAATAATTAATTTTGAAAAATGTACTATTATGAGATATTATACCTCCTTATGTAAAATGAGATAATAGTTATACACTTATAAAAAAGTTATATGGGGTTTGTTTGGGTTTGTGATATTTTTGTATTCTTTTTCAATTTCGTTTTATGTTTTTAAATTTTAAAAACAGAAAAAGTTTTAAAATCATGCTTGGATTAGAAAACATAAAGCAAAATAGGATAAAACATGTGTTTTATGTGAATTAAATTGAATATAATACAAAATTTATGTTTGTGTGATAGTAATTCTTGGTGGGAAAAAGAAGGCCATCACAGCTGTAGGCCCGTATTATATGAGATCAAATGGCTAAGGATGAGGATGTTGAGTTCCTATTGCTACTAGAATTAGGTTTACTTTTTCTGCAAGTATTTCTCTTAAATTATTATCAAGTTAGAGAATTTCTTTCAAACACTCTGCGAAGTTTATTTTTCTTTTAAGCCTACGGGCTTATTTTATCTTTTGGTCAGAAGACGCAGATGCTTCTGGTTGGTGTTACTAAGTCTTCTTCTAAGTTGCTAAGTGATTGGACAAGTACTATAATGAGGGTTTGACTCCCGCAATGGGAATCCCCAAACTTGATTAATATTAGTTACTTTAGGTCTCACTGATGTTCTGTAGAATTGGGTCATGTTATAGTTCAATCGGACTTGAGGGAGCATTTACAGTTCCTACCATCTAGGCCCCTCTTATACGGTTTCCAGCTGCAAATGTTATCCTGGTCATACCTACGTATAATAGCCACTCTAGTCACCCCTTGTGCCTTTTTTGCTTAGAGAAAAGAAAAAGACCCACAGTTTGGCTGTGGATCTTCATGCCTAGAGATCAGATGCTTTTTTTATTTTTAAACAAAGAGCGTAATTTTATATTTAGATGTCAGATATAATGTGACTTTTTAATATTGTGACAAAAAAAAAAAACATTATAATAGATATGACTAGTTAAGTGAAAGTGGGTTGATTCTAACTTTTTAAAGTTTGGAAAACATCACATAGTTTGCCAAAAAATAAAAGGTGTTTCTTGGATAGAGATTAATTTATGTTCTGTAATATAATGCATGCAGACTATTGGAAGAAACAACGCAAATGGCTAGGGCGCAGCTCCATCTTGAGGATAATATAGTATGTAGTAATTAAACACATAACATGGGTGCGAAATGTACTGATAATATTTATCTCCAATCAATCTTATTATTACTAGATATTTATATACATATAATTTTGTTATTATTTTATGAATATTTATGAAATAACAAATAAAAATTTAAATTATTTTGGAGTTTTTGGAGTGTAGGTATTCCTCAGAATTGTTCATGGAGTTGGAGGAAAATTTTGAAGCTGAGATCTATTGCTAAAAGGTTCTTGAAGTTTGAAGTTGGGAATGGGGATGGCATTCATATGTGGCATCCTGCATGAGTTTTAATTGAGCAATATGGCTTTAGGGTTGTTTATGATGCTCAAAGTAATATTGAAGCTAAGCTGTCTTCTGTCATTTGCAATGGAGATTGGTTTTGGAGACTTGTAAGATCAGAAGCTCTAGTTGATATTCAAGCTAGGCTTTCTGAAGTTTGTTTAGGCCAATGTGATAAGCCAGTTTGGACTGTTTCTAAAAAGGGTGTCTATGTTAGTTCAGAGACTTGAGAAACCATTAGAAAGAAGAATGTAGAGGTTATTTGGTGGAAGTTAGTTTGGTTTCCTCTTGCTATTCCTAAGCAGGCTTTTATTTTGTGGCTTGCTATGAAGGATAGGCTACTTGCAGGTGAGAGGTTACTCAAATGGGGTTATAAGGGTGAGGTTCAATGTTGTTTCTGCCATTCTCAACTAGAAACTCGTGATCATATTTTCTTTGAATGCAGCTTTAGTTCGAGAGTTTGGAAATATTGCATGATTCGTTATAAAATTGATATGCCTCCTGTGATTTGGGATGAACTTGTGCAGCTTGGTTGCAATAAGTGGGGAAAGAACTCTTTTAAGTCCTTGATATGTCAATTGGTTCTTGGTTCTGTTGTTTATAATCTCTGGCGTATTAGAAATGAACTTAGACATGATGCTGTTCCAAAAGCAAGAGCGACCATCAAGCGCATTTTCTAGGAAATCGTGGTTAGAAATCTTTGTAAAAGAGGTTTTCCTAGAACTAGGGAGAATCTTTTGTTGTGTTTATTGTGGAACTTGCCTTCTACCATCCTCTGTAATGTTGGCCTGTAGTTTTTTTTTTTTTTTTTTTATTAATATGTAAGGGTTGTAAGGGGCTGTTTTGGTGTTGAGTGGTTGCTGGTTTGTAGGTTTTTGTTTTCCCCTGTTTTTGCTTTGTAAGGGGTTGTATTTGTGTTTCAGTGTTGCTCTGTTTTGAGCTTTGGTTTAATGAAATGCTTATTCATCAACAAAAAATTAAATTAAATTAAATTATTTCTTGTGAACTTGTGTATACTTGAATTTATTTAATTATTTTTTAACAATGAAACCCAATGTATTAGAAAATTCAACTGGATTATTAAAACAATTCAAAAAACTTTAATAAAAAAAAGTACATAATAAATTGAAACGAGAAAGTAAGAACCTGAAAACTTCGATTGCAAGAAAGGCTTGTATTGCTTGATAGCAATAAATTCTTCCTCTTTACTGATAAATGCATCCACTCTTCTCCTTGCACATGTATTTATAGTTCTCGGGGTTGGTCCTCGTCAATATCAGGCCTCTTTAATATATATCTTCTAATGATAAAAACACAGAAAAATGCAAAATCAGTCACTAAAAATTTAGTCTCAGTAGCAGTTAACTTCATAGGATATAAAAAATTGACTAGAAAGTAAGAAACTAGATGTGGTTAAAAAACAAATACAAATAGGTCTTTCCATCCCACTTTGGTATAAAATGTTAACGAAAACTGCTAGTGTTCCAAGTCAACAATAATCATATTGCAACAAATGTCATTTACAATAAATAAAAAATAAAAGGGGTAATTATCTTTTTCTCTCATCAACTACAACGTGTTGTCAATTTCTTTCCATGAATTGCCAACCTTACTGCTCAACCCTATCATACTACAATGTTCTTCCAAAAACCCTCATTCCGTCAATCAAACTCATTAAATTGGATGGAATATTCTATTTTAAATGCTATATTTCATTAAAAGATATAAATTCCCCCATATAAAAAATTCAAACAAAAATACAAATATATATTAATTTTAAAAAGAAAACAACAAAAAGAAAAAGAAAAATAGGGGGTGGCTCCTTAGCCACCCCCAGAAGTGGTAGGAGTGGTGCGCGGCCACCCCCAGCCACTCGGGGGTTGCTCGCGTGCCACCCCTCAGGCGGGGTTGCCGTTGGGCCACGAGCAAATCTGGCTGGGGGTGCGCGGCCAACCCCCAACCAGATCAAGGGTAGCCCGAAGGCCACCCCCACCTCAGGGGGTCAGAGGGTGGCGACAGGCCACACTCGGCCATTTCTAGGGGTGGCTCGTTGACCACACCCTCCCCCAATGGCATCTAACCCTTAATTTTTTTTTTAAAAAAAAAAAAAAATTATTTTAATTACTTTTAATTAAGAATGACACGTATCATCATTCTATTGGTGATGATGTGATACATCTGTCAAGTATTTTGACGGAATTTGATTACAGAGACTAAATTGTAATTTTGTCCTATCCCGATAATCTCTGAGTTATTTTTGTTTTTATATCACACATATGGATTTTTAATTTAGATAATCAAATTGACTAATTTTGCATTTATATTATTTTTAGTTTAATTCTTTTTTAACTATTTTTTAGTTTTTTATAATGACTTTTTTATTCTCATAAATTAATTTATAAGTGTTTTTTTATTTTAATATATTTATATATTTTTTGATTTTTATTTAGTTTTTTAATTTTGATTTTTGATTTGTTTTATTTTAAAGGTATTATATGTAATTTTTGTTTATAAAGTTAGAGTATTTAGGTCATTTTAAAGTTTTTAACGAATTTGACTGATGAAATAGAAGTTTTTGAAAGAAAATGGTAGTATTATAAGGTAAGACAATAAAGTTGACAGTTCATAAGAAAAAATTGGCAATGCATTGTAGTTGATGGGAGAAAAAGTAATTACCCCAAAATAAAAAATAAAAAAGTGGAAAAAGCAATATATATATATATATATATATATTTGCATCCCCATAAATGAGGCTGAACGTAGGAATTAATCTAAAATTTTACCACCTCGTATTTGGGAAAGTGACAAATCTTAAAATACCGAGGCTCTATTTGCCAATAGTCCAAAAAAAAAAAAAAAAAGCCTTATAATATTTATCTCAAAATCAATCTCCAATTTTCTTATTTTTTACATCACAATAATTATTTATTATTATTATTTAAATAAAAAAATTACTATAAAACAATTTTTTTTTTCTCACATCAGTTAAATGAGCTAAAGTTTGTGTCCATTTTCTTTTGTAAGGCTAATAGCAAACATAGCCGAATGAAATTGTAAAAGTGAGGATATTGAGGAAATCCACGTACCGTCACTTGGTGCTCGATCATGCACTTCCCCAGAGCGAGAGAGAGAGAGAGAAATCCAATTTGATTTGCTAGTTTATTTTTTATTTTAGGCAAAAACAGGGAAGAAGGGGGGCGGACTGCTAAGCAAGAGAACAAAACAGAAACGACCCAAAACCAAAATAATGTAAAGGTTTAAAGCCATTGAAGAATGGTAATGGTCGAGGCCTTTCATTGACCAGAAACAAAAACCCAAGTGCCACAAAGTCCAAAAGAGGTTCACTATGATTATACTATTATTTTTTCAATTCATATTTGAAAATAATAAAATAAATAAAAATCTGAAAAAAAAATGTAAGAGATTAGTAATTTTCACGGGAATTACTATTATTAGGAATAAATTATTATCAAACAAAAAAATGACTATTCCATAAGAATAACTATTTTATTTTTGGAATCTTTTCCACAAACAAAACGGGTCATAAGTGAAAGAGCAAAGTAATTAAAAGGTCGAGTAATTTAACTTTTTAAAGTTTTAAAAATATCACAAATATTGTGTAAGCGTAGGGGTAAGAATATTTTGCCAAAAATAAAAGATAATTCTTTGATATATTTATTATTTTATAATATAATGCTGACTATTGGAATAAACAATTAATGCAAATGGCTGGCCGGCTAGTGTATCTTGAGGATGACACGTACAGTAGTAAACATGTCACAGTGGCTACGTAGGATATATGATAGGAAATCAATCCATTAAGAAACTCATTTGGATTATTAAAACAATTCTAAAACCTCTTATAAAAAGTTTATAATAAATAAAGTGAAATGAGAAAGTAAGAACTAAGAACCTGTAAATTTCGCTTGTAAGAATTGCTTGTATTGCTTGAGAGCACCAAATTCTTCTTCCATCTCTTCCTTAGTGTTAATGCATGCATCTGCTCTTTTTGCACTTGTATTTATAGTACTTGTGGTTGGTACCCATCAATATCAGACCTCTTTAATCTCTCTTTAATATATATATTAAAAATAAAAAAGTAAAATCAGTCACTAAAGTTTTAGTCAGTTGCAATTATATATAGTTTCATTGGAATAAAACTTGGTTAGAAACTCTATGTGGTTAACCACAAATACAACTTTCATCTAAAATTTTAACCATTTAATCAAAACTGTTAGTGTGAAAGTCAACATCAATCATATTGCAACACATGTTATTTACAAAAAATTTTACATATTTTTTTCCAAATCACAAAGCACATCATACATGCTTTTTCCAAAACGGAAGGACCCAAATATTCCTTTTCAACTCCCATGAGCTGTCAGCCTGTCAAGAGGTTATCCATTATCTTATTCTTGTTGATTAAATATATATGAATTCCAGCCAAGACCTGAAATTGTGTCAATTATTCTTTATTCTCTCGATCTCTAATATTACTAGCTACTTAATTAAGTCCATCCTTTAAAGTTTAATCCCCATGCATGCATGTGATGGTTCATTGCAGGTGGTTGGACGTTGGAGGAGCAAATGATGTCATGCCTTACACAACATTAACATTTGAGTGATGTATGCTTCTCTTACGTCATTGAATGGAACGTTTCCCTTGGCATACATTCCTTTCACATGCAGAAAACTAAAATGTGAAATGAAGACTTTTCTTAGCTTCCAACTCATTGGAGAATTAGTTGGGACCATGTCTTTATGATCTACTTATTGGTTTGTTGGAGGATGGAGACTGTTATTTCAACACTCCATTTAGTTGGGACCATTTCTTTCGAGACAAAATTGTTCTCATCTTTCTAAATTGAGACAATTTTGTCTCCAATTTTGACTTAACCCGCTCCTCTCCGTTTCAAATTCTAATTTATATTTATATCCTCATGAAATGAAGACTTTTCTTAGCTTCCAACTCATTGGAGAATTAGTTGGGACCAAGTCTTTATGATCTACTTACTGGTTTGTTGGAGGATGGAGACTGTTATTTCAACACTCCATTTAGTTGGAACCATTTCTTTTGAGACAAAATTGTTCTCATCGTTTTAAATTGAGACAATTTTGTCTCCAATTTTGACTTAACCCGCTCCTCTCCATTTCAAATTCTAAATCATATTTATATCCTCATGAAATGAAGACTTTTCTTAGCGTCCAACTCATTGGAGAATTAGTTGGGACCATGTCTTTTTGATCTACTTATTGGTTTGTTGGAGGATGGAGACTGTTATTTCAACACTCAATTTAGTTGGGACCATTTCTTTTGAGACAAAATTGTTCTCATCGTTTTAAATTGAGACAATTTTGTCTCCAATTTTGACTTAACCCGCTCCTCTCCGTTTCAAATTCTAATTCATATTTATATCCTTATGAAATGAAGACTTTTCTTAGCTTCCAACTCATTGGAGAATTAGTTGGGACCATGGCTTTATGATCTACGTATTGGTTTGTTGGAGGATGGAGACTGTTATTTCAACACTCCATTTAGTTGGGACCATTTCTTTTGAGACAAAATTGTTCTCATTGTTTTAAATTGAGACAATTTTGTCTCCAATTTTGACTTAACCCGTTCCTCTCCGTTTCAAATTCTAATTTATATTTATATCCTCATGAAATGAAGACTTTTCTTAGCTTCCAACTCATTGGAGAATTAGTTGGGACCATGTCTTTTTGATCTACTTATTGGTTTGTTGGAGGATGGAGACTGTTATTTCAACACTCCATTTAGTTGGGACCATTTCTTTCGAGACAAAATTGTTCTCATCGTTTTAAATTGAGACAATTTTTTCTCCAATTTTGACTTATCCCGCTCCTCTCCATTTCAAATTCTAAATCATATTTATATCCTCATGAAATGAAGACTTTTCTTAGCTTCCAACTCATTGGAGAATTAGTTGGGACCATGTCTTTTTGATCTACTTATTGGTTTGTTGGAGGATGGAGACTGTTATTTCAACACTCCATTTAGTTGGGACCATTTCTTTCGAGACAAAATTGTTCTCATCGTTTTAAATTGAGAAAATTTTGTCTCCAATTTTGACTTAACCCGCTCCTCTCCATTTCAAATTCTACATCATATTTATATCCTCATGAAATGAAGACTTTTCTTAGCTTCCAACTCATTGGAGAATTAGTTGGGACCATGTCCTTTTGATCTACTTATTGGTTTGTTGGAGGATGGAGACTGTTATTTCAACACTTCATTTAGTTGGGACCATTTCTTTTGAGACAAAATTGTTCTCATCATTTTAAATTGAGACAATTTTGTCTCCAATTTTGACTTAACCCGTTCCTCTCCGTTTCAAATTCTAATTTATATTTATATCCTCATGAAATAAAGACTTTTCTTAGCTTCCAACTCATTGGAGAATTAGTTGGGACCATGTCTTTTTGATCTACTTATTGGTTTGTTGGAGGATGGAGACTGTTATTTCAACACTCCATTTAGTTGGGACCATTTCTTTTGAGACAAAATTGTTCTCATCGTTTTAAATTGAGACGATTTTGTCTCCAATTTTGACTTAACCCGCTCGTCTTCATTTCAAATTCTAAATCATATTTATATCCTCATGAAATGAAGACTTTTCTTAGCTTCCAACTCATTGGAGAATTAGTTGGGACCATGTCTGTATGATCTACTTATTGGTTTGTTAGAGGATGGAGACTGTTATTTCAACACTCCATTTAGTTGGGACCATTTCTTTTGAGACAAAATTGTTCTCATCGTTTTAAATTGAGACAATTTTGTCTCCAATTTTGACTTAACCCGCTCCTCTCCATTTCAAATTCTAAATCATATTTATATCCTCATGAAATGAAGACTTTTCTTAGCTTCCAACTCATTGGAGAATTAGTTGGGATCATGTCCTTTTGATCTACTTATTGGTTTTTTGGAGGATGGAGACTGTTATTTCAACACTCCATTTAGTTGGGACCATTTCTTTTGAGACCAAATTGTTCTCATCGTTTTAAATTGAGACAATTTTGTCTCCAATTTTGACTTAACCCGCTCCTCTCCGTTTCAAATTCTAATTCATATTTATATCCTTATGAAATGAAGACTTTTCTTAGCTTCCAACTCATTGGAGAATTAGTTGGGACCATGGCTTTATGATCTACTTATTGGTTTGTTGGAGGATGGAGACTGTTATTTCAACACTCCATTTAGTTGGGACCATTTCTTTTGAGACAAAATTGTTCTCATTGTTTTAAATTGAGACAATTTTGTCTCCAATTTTGACTTAACCCTCTCCTCTCCATTTCAAATTCTAATTCATATTTATATCCTCATAATTAATGAGGCAAATTTCACCTCTTCGTATATGTGGAAGATCATAATTAATCTTTGAATTAATACCTAATCCAAATGGTAATAACAAGTCTTAAAATCATTTAAAAGGTCAAATTTTGGTTATTAGGGAGATAATATTATTACTTTTAGTGTATTATTAGTGTTGACGCTTATTATTGTAATGAAAATTTTTGGGCTTAAGAAAGTTCATTTAGCTTATAACTTAACCATTTATCTTCTAATTTATGACTACATTATAATTTAATTTCAAATTTTCTTTACAAAAAAGTCTTAGAAAAGAATGGCAACATATATAAATATTAGTAACAAAAAAGAATATAAAAAAGTGAGATTGAATTAAGCCATCTTTAAACACCTAAAAAAAAAAAAAAAACAGTCATAAAATACTACTTGTAACGGATTTTGCTACTCTAAAACAATTACCTCATTGTCAATGTCTCCCCGCCACAAACTACCAATTGTGTCAATATGCTCCCTTAACTACCAAAGTAATGTCAATATCCCTCCAAGGCAAGCGAAAAGACGTACACAAAAATTATCTTAATTTTTTTTAATAAGACAAAAATATCTTTATAAATTTGAAAAAAAAGAATAATTTTTTTTTAAAAAAAAAAAAAAAAATTACCATACCCCTTTGGATTTTCTTTCTTTTTTCGTTTTCTTTTATTTTTATTTTTTGTTAATTTAAATAATTTTTTTTGTTTTTCAAAGTTTTTTTTCTAATTTTTTTTTTTAGTTTTTAGTTTTTTGTTATAATTTTATTTTCTATTTTTAATTTTATGAAATGTATTTTTGTCATTAAGGAGACCTTGACATTGTTTTAATAGTTTATGGGGGATACTGACATAATTGATAGTTTTAGGGGAGATATTGACAATGAAATGATAGATTGAGGGGGATATGAAGTAATGATAGAAGTCTCTCTTGTGTCTTATGGGATAATGTCTGATGTGGCTCTTAAAATTACCGTTAGACTTGTGTTTGGAGTAACACAAAAAAGACTTTTAAAATTACTCGGGGATCGAAATGTATACTTTTTCTTCAAATTTTTGTTCTTTTCCAACTTATTATTATTATTATTATTATTATTATTATTATTATAAACCATTGTTAGTGAAATTTTTGCAATTATATGCACTTAAGTATGAAACTGCTAGAAAGTTTTAACATATTTAACAGTTTTTTTTTTTTTTTTTTTTGTGAGCGAGAATATTTTAGATTTCATTGATTGATAAAAGATTAAGGCGCATAAAGCTCTTACATCACATAGTATAAAACTTTGAAAAATTATAGTCAAATGCTATGAGGTTATAAAGTCATAGATACAATTAAAAATTCTTTACAATCAAGATCTATGACTTCACCTTCCGCCAACCCATGTACAACTCCAGTTATGAAACAAATTTGCTTCGGGCAGATTAGATCTAAGAAATAGATAGCTCATATTTTCAAACTTATTAGTTTTTTGCCATGAGAGATAATCCCCCCCAAAGGTCAGGAGGCAACTCACTTTCTTGACCCAAAGGCCAGAACAAAAAGAACATAAAAATCAAAGCAAAAAACTCAAAAACAAACAAAATCTCCAATACAAGCAATAGCGGAGAAGCACGACATCGTAGACATCCTATAAAGACATATCTTGGCTGGTGAAAATGAATAGATCTGACTTTGAAAAAATAAATCTACATTTACAAACTAGATCTAAGAAAAACCGCCAAAAACAAAGACCGGAAGAGACTAGAGAGAAGACACCAAGCATTGTTATCAAGGAAATGAAGAGGGATAGAGATAGGGACAGGGAAGGGGGGAGGAGGGAAGAACAGCGTTGTTCTTCCCTCCCCTGTGTTTTTCTTCTTTAGTGTAGTATGTGTAACACTGCGGCTTAAATGATATGATATTCTCTGCTATGGGCCAAACCCGCACACGGTTTCAATATTGGGTTTACCCCCAAAATGGCCTCATACCATTTAGAGAGAGAGCATATAAATATAAATATATCATCTTTTTTACACCCAGGCAATATGGGGACGTCACAATCACCTCCTCTTGGGATCTAGCTAACATCCTCGCTGGCAACCTTGATCATGGGCATGTGCACGCTCCCCTCATTTCAGGCTGGGCTATGGCTCCGATTTCATATGTAACACCCCGCCGCAGTGGCGAAGTCAGACAATTTATATTAGGGGTGCCGCTAAAATATTTTTGGAGTTCACCCTAAAAATTTGATAATTCACACAATATATGCATTACAACAAAATATCTATAAAAGTTCATTAATATGTGCTCAAATTGATATATTAGAAATGTAACATGTCGACACTATATGGAAAAGAACTTTCATTCTCAATACGAAAGTGTTCTAGTTTACTATAGACATGAGCAACAACAACAAAAAGCCAAACAAGAACTTCAACAATCAAAGTAACCATTCAAAATATTATCTAACTATCACATACACATAATAATACAAACTACTTACGAAATAAACTTGAGCACAATAATAGTGTCTAAGAAAAATTGGTACCTTTTAGTGATCAATCAGAGGTATTTTTAGGGATTTCTTGAAAACAAACCAAACACAATAAGGTCTAGTCGAATGCTGTAAACCAATAAAAACAAATAATGAAGTAGAAAAAAGAAGTGATGGAACACACAAAAAAAAAAAAAAAAAAAAAAAGGTTATCTTCTAAATTGTCTTCTAAACTTCCTCCCACATATTAATTTTAGCACTTATATTTTAGTTTAAATTGTCTTCTAAAACTTTCTCGCCAGAATATTAAAAAAAAAAAAAACACTTTTCACCTCTTCACGCCTACTCCTCTATTTATTTATTTTTTTCTTCCTTAAAATTTCACTTCACACCTTCTAGAATTTAATGCCTACATTTACTCTCTTCATTTATTTTTTTTTCTTCCTTCAAATTCCACTAACTCACCCTTCTAGAATCTAAATTCTGACGCTTGTCTTCATTTATCTTTTTGTCTTAGTTCTTCTCACCTTCTAGAATCTAATGCCTTTCTATTCTCTTTAATATTTTTTTTTCACCTCAAAACTCACTCTTCTTTTGTCTACAACTATTTCTTGACTCTCTTTACTATTTTTTTTTTTCTTCCTTCAACTTTAGTCTTCAACTCACGCGTAAGCCTACTGCTCAGAAAATAAATAATAAAAAAAATAATAAATAAACTCGCGCAAGCCTACAGCCTACTCCTTGTAGGATTTTATTTTTCCTTAAAAATTTCATTCTTATCTCTTAACCACTCATTTCTTATCTTCTATTTCCAATTTTCCACCTTTCACGAGACGAGACGCCTCACCTCCTCACTCCCCACCTACTCATCTCCTCTCACCTCTTCTATTCCCATCTCAAGACTCAAGCCTACAAAGTTCAAACAAATGAATAATCAAACATGAAACATCCACTAGGACTACTACTACACTCACAGATTGCCTCTCCTCTTGGTATTTCCACACACGGTGCACACCCAAACGCGTTTTCTCTTTTTCTTAGGGTTGAGCTGAGTGAGATTGAGAAAGATTTGAGAGTTGTTGTATTGTTGAAATGAAAAATTTCCCCCATTTCCCCTTGTGCAGTGTGCTTGTTGTGATTGAGGGTATGATCAAACTAAGAAAGTTTTTTATTTTTTTTAATCAGCTTTTTTATTTATTTTATTATTATTATTATTTTGCCTATTTTCGGGTCAACAAAAGGCAATATGATTTTTTTATTTATTTATTTATTTTTGGGGTGGGGTTACGGGTAGGAAAAAGAAAAAATATATTAAATCTCTGGGGATGCGGTGGCCACCCCAAATACCAACGTGGCTCTTCCACTGACCTCATCCTAAATAATATTGTCCGGCCACTTTGGGCCAAAACTTGTGATAGATGACCAAACTGAATATCTTTTCCAAAACCACATGACGGTGGAGCATTGTCATTATCCACCTAACACATACACATGCAAGTTATGTTTTGCTATTGCTGCTGGAAATGGTCATTCTCAACATGCGTTGTAGCAACGGTGCAGTGTAAATTATCCCATTACCATTATCTCTATCAACGGCTTAATGACCACTGTAATAGCCTACAGAACTGTCCCCGGGCAAACATGACAAGCATGTATTTTGGTGATTTTTGGAGTGATTTAGTGTTTGTTAGAATGCTTTACTTTTAGCTCTAACGGGTTTGCATCTGAACTTCTTAATCCTTTGTAACTTGTAATATGCTTCGTCTCAATACGTTTTATCAAATATTTTCATTTATCAGTTCTCGTGTTGAAATAACTCTTATGTAAGGAATCTTATCCCTTTGGGAGATACCTAACTTCCTAAGTGATGACTGACAGAATTTAATTTGAAAGGTTTCCAATTTTTGGTTCCCATTTTTTGTGTGGAGTGAAACAAACGTGAATGGTCCTAAGACGGAAACGTCGACGCTGACACTGCAGTCTTCCTCAGCCACGAGTGTTCTTGTCTCATGCAAAGATCAACCAAAAGGGTCAAGTTCGCCTCATTTATGAGATGCATGCAAGCGAAATAAAGGTTGTTGGTACTGAAATGACACTATCCTAACCGTTTCTCCACGAGGTATACATTAAGGTTTATTACAGAAGATAGCAAAGGATTACAATTAAAAGAACACAAGTAAGCCTAAAGGGAGGGAAAGCAGCAAGGTAGCCAAGCATATAGAAGAGATCAGCTAGCTAATGTTCATTATTAGAGAAACCCCACGACTTAATTAACAAACCATTTATTAGAGAGAGAAATATAAACCCAAGATAAAGAATTAGCAAGATGATGCATGTCAAATGTTTGAGTATATTTGAATGACCCTAAAGTTAAGAATTTGATGAAGATTAATGAAGATTAAATTAGCCTAATATATAGATTTGATTATGATTTGATCACCCTAAAGCATTTTGTATTTTAAATAATTCATTCAATAAAAGTATAATTTAACCCTTAGGACTTTATCTGTGGATGTAGGTCATAGACCGAACCACATTAAAATCTCTTTATCTCTATTTTATTATTTCCGTAATTTATTTCTTTTTCTATTTCATTATGAATTTTAGAAAAAATGGCTAACGCCAATATTTGATCCTGTGACTCCACTCCCTTCCTCCCACCGTTAAAAAATAATAAATAAATAAATAATTGTCAAAGAAATTTATTTTTGTTGCTGTTCCAATTCTTCTCAGGACAGATCTAGGTTTGCCTTTTCTATATCTTTTTCTTTGGTTTTCCAAACAATGGCGTGCGTGAGTTGGAGATAAAGCTTTCCTCCAATCCACACCACACGATTTCAACCCACGTTGATAAATTGGGGATCTGCTTTTAATATTACTAGCTACTTAATTAAGTCCATCATTTAAAGTTGAATCCCCATGCATGTGATGGTTCATTGATGGGGAGGTGAAGGTGGTTGGACGTTGGAGTAGCAGATGATGTCATGCCTTACGCAACATTCAAATTTGAGTGATGTAGCTTCTCTTACGTCATTCATGAATCATGAATGGAACGTTTCCCTCTGCATTCATTCATTTCACAGAAAACTAAAATGTGAAATGAAGACTTTTCTTAGTTGGGACCATGTCTTTATGATCTCTTAGTTTGTTGGAGGATGGAGAGTGTTATTTCAACACCAAATATTTCTTTTGTTAGGCCCAAAAATATTAATATTGAGATATTTTTGTGTCAAATTTTGACTTAACTCGATCCTCTCCATTTTTTTTTTATAAGTAAATAAGGGAAAATGAGAAGGGAAATTACAAGATAAAAAACAAAGAGGGTAGCCAACCCAAACAACAGCCCGAATCAGGCCAAAATACAATGTACATACAAGGGAAATCGAAACCAAACAAGGTAATAAGTGAGAATGGGTTAAATAAATGACCCGACCCAATAAGATCATTATTGAGTAATGCTAAATACATTCTCACTCCCTCACAATTATGTTCACCCTTTTACTTGACTTTTAAAACTAGATTTGGATTTGAAATGAATTATTATGAATTTTGATCTAGTAATTATTTTAGTGAGTGTATGAGAGTGAGAGAGTATGAGCACATGGAATACTTTACAATTAGGGGAAACTTTACTTAGTCCCCTTTACCTTTTAATGCTTTTGTAATTAATTTCTAAACTTCAAAATTTTCAATTTAGTGTATCCAGCTTAAAAAAATTTGTAACATTATCTCTACCGTTAAAGTTTGGAGTTAAATAAGATGTACGTAGTATCGTTGAAATGTCCTTTATAACCCTATATTTATAAATTATTCAAATTTAATTTTTAAATAATTAAAATTCTAAAAAATACATAGATATTTTTGATATTTTGGTGTCTTTCCTTAGAATTTAACAAAATATCTTAAATGTAATAAATTGAAAGTTTTTAAATTACAGGGTTAAATGAAGTTTCCTTACAATTATTACTTCCACGCGAGCTGACGCCTACGTCTCCCTTAAATCAACTATAAATCACCCAACTCGACTGGGAAGAAGAAAAGCAAAAATCTTGAAATGGCCATGAGATCCATGCTGAGCCGAGTTTCAGTGAGTGTGGCTGGTCGGATGGAGTGGACTCCAGGTGCATCACGCTTCTCCAAAGTCGCCAGTGGCCCGGTTTACTGGGACCCTCCGGCTGAGCACGACAACATTCTGGTATTCTATTATTTTTCTGTTTGGTTTCTTAGAAAATGTAGAAAGCACTAGAAAACCATATGATTTTTTCTTTCACTCAGCTTTCTCAGCAACCAAACAGTTCCAATCAATTATTTTTCATTTCTGTAATTACTTCCTTGCTTCTTGTTTGGTTTCGTCTCCCTTGATTCTTGAATCTTGACTATTGATCAACCGATTTGTTTCTTTGTGTGAAGAAAAGGGTTAAAGATTGTTTGGAGGAAGTTAAGAGAGAGATTGAGAAGAAGGCTAAGAAAGAGAAAGAGAATGCTGACAAGGTATATGGACCCTCCTCATCATTCTTGCCAAAATATATGGAGTCTTATGTTATTATATGGTGCTGTATATATATATATATATATATATATATATATATATATATTCTAATTATGGTGCTATATATTGTTTAATATTCAAGATTGATTTGTTTAAGTTTGTTCAAATGAGTGGAGTTTGAGCTTATTTTATGGAGCTAGATAATCTATCTGTTCAATTTCTTTTTCTTTTTTTTTTTTCTTCGAATGCTTGTTCACTAACTACTCAAGTAGCTTTTTATATATATATATATATATATATATATATATATATATATATATATATATGGGTTTGCTAAGTGCTCTCTTGGTATTCTTCTCATATTGTCCTGATCCTGTGCGGAAATTATTTTATAAAAAACAAATAAAAAAAGTTCATCTTATTGCTCACTTGGCTTTATAAAACAAATTTCACTTAGGACGAGAATGACACAAGGAGAATACCAGGAGAGAACCTAGTATTTCCTATATATATGTGTGCGCGTGCTGATTGTTTAATTTTTTTTTTGTTAATCCATACTAATTATTAGTTATTTAATTATATTTAAAATTTATTGTTTGAGTAATGAAATAAATTAACTTTTAAAAATATATATATATATTTAAAACGAATTAAATAAATTAACTTGAATCTTAAACAATCGAAAGTTTTTATGTTAGTCCTATAATAAGTATATACATTTATTACAAGCACATGCATACACACAAACCCACTAATATCTATATCAATACTTACAATTATAATAATTTATGCTATATTTATTATATTATAAAACATATTTATCTTTTTAAATACTTAATATATTCTAATTACAAAGTTAAAAATAAAGAATAAAAATAAAGTTATATGAGTTCATATGAGCTATACAAATTGAGATGAGTTTATATGAGTTCAACTCGTTTAATAAATAGACATGAATTTTTTCATGCTCTATTCGTTTAGTAAATGTATCGATCCTAAGCCGAGTTAATTCGAGTTGAGCCCAAGCCACAGCGATCCTTGCGAACAACTTTGTTCATTTATAGCTCTACCTAATTATATGTACTTGTAGAGAAGTGCTAGTTTCTTTGAGACGTACTTTTTCCATAAACTTGGTTCCAAACTTATGTACCACAATCTCAACTACTTATACCTTTATAATTTACTAAATAATAAATCACATGAGCGCGTGATACATCAATTTAAAACCAATTTTTTAGATCTTTTGCAACTTTCATGCTGTTCTTCTTCTGTTTTTTCAGGTTTTCTCATAAAATGGATGCTAAGGATCTAATATTTGTAACTGTTATTTTTTCCTTCAGTGTTGTAATTTCATTTATTTTCATAATCTTTCTTTAGCAGAAATCTGGGGGGCCCCATCACAGCTGAAATGTTCAAGATCACTCTAGCTGATAATTTCTTGCTTTGGACATATGATGAAGAATAAAATGAACCAACTTTTATAACAGCTGGTTGTGTATTAATCTGCTTGTTCCTTGGATTCTTGATCTGCGGTTCTTATTCTGTTGTATGTGTTGTTTCATATAGGCCCTTATTCATGTTAATGTCTAGCCCTTTCCTGTTTAAGTCCGTGACATTTAAGAATCTTAGGAATGATTCAAATTACGGTTGTTTCAAAAGCTAAAATATTCTGGACAAGAGCAAAGAACTGCAACTGTCGACCACTAAGGATTTCTTGTTTGCTGTCATGAAACCAACAAGGATCCCTCTGTTGAGGTGCAATGAGCGGAGTCAAGATTTTGGTTTAGAGTGGTTAAGATTAAAAAATATTAAATAATATAACTAACTAAATAAATAAGCAATTTATTAAAAAATATTTTTACTTGCACTTTGTCTTTCATCCATAATTTATTCAATTTATTTTGAACAATGCTAGATTAAAATGACACTATATTTTTTTAAAAATTGTATTTTTGTAAAATCCTGGTTAACGGGTTAATAAGGTCATTTTTATAAATGTGTTATTCGGCTTTGGTCTGCATCATAATCAGTTTTTTTTTTTTTTTTAAGCAAAGATCTATGATTAGATTTGCTATATCTAACTCAAAACAAGCTCGTTTAAAATTTGATTGAAGCTCAATGAAATTATTGGTGTTCCCCATAATTTCATGTAACTACAATTATATATTTCATATAGTTAAAATATGTAACAAAAAATATAGATTAAAGCAATCTAATTATAAAATATTATATAAACATTTTTGTTATTTAATAATAAATTTAACCACATCAATGATTATAAAAAAATAAGGGTTGATTTTTCAATCTGTTATGATCACTTGTCTTTCCATAGCTCCTAGAAAATAAAATAGCTAAATAAATGATCAAATTTTATGAGAAATTTGGCAAGTTTAGGCTCCATTTACTTTGACGTAAAATGGTTTCCGTCGAAAAATATTTTTAGGGAAGTCATTTTTCCTAAAAATGTTTTCCACCGAAAAATTTTACGGTGTTTACCGCGCGCACGGAAAATCAATTTTTAAAAAAAATATTTTCAAAAACATTTTTTAATTTTTTTAATTTTTAAAAAACTATTAATATAAAAAACTATTAATTTTTATATTAACTATTCAACTGTACTGAAAATCAATTTTTAATTTTTTTAAAATATTTTATGGGTTATATTTTATATTAACCTATAAAATATAATTTTTACTCAAAATATAAAAATATCAATATAAAATAATTTATGTTTGATTGTTAAAATTCGACAAAAACAATCAACCTATCTGAGAATATTTTTGGATTTTCTTTTTTTAAAAAAAAATAGAAAAAGTATTTTGAAAGTACTGTATCTAAAAATGTCCATACATCAATATTATGAATATTCCACATCTAGGAATATGAGTTCCATCTATGCTGTGAAATAAACTTGTATATCTAATGACAAAGATGGCTTTAATGCCATCTTGTTTTTGTTCTTGTTGAGTTTATTCAATAAATTCTTGGATAAGAAAACTTACAAGAAGGCAAAACACACGGGAAAGCAAAACTAAAAGATTACATTAGAAAACTCCCAAGACCGACCAAAGTGCGCTCAATTAGGAATTACTGAATTAACATTGGCCTTAATCCAACACAAATATTATCATTTCTCTTATGAAAAAACCAAGCATTTGTTGTAGAAAAACTCCATATGTTGTCAGAGAATAGTCATCATCAGGAAAAACACTGCAGAGGAAGTATAATTGGTTGGTCTGAATGATGTCATAAGTCATCAATTCATCCTAAGTGTTGAGTTAATTTGTAAGGTGCTGTTTTGTTTTCTTTCCGTCTGTTTTTTGAGCACACAAATAGGGGGACTCTCTACTTGCCTTTTACTTCACCTTTTGGGTATTGAAATTAGTGCGTATATGTTGTAGGTACATGTGACGTCGGCAACTAATCCTCTTGCCCGATGGATCTTTGTGTTTCTAATTCAATACCTAAAGTCATTGAGTCCGGAAAGCATCAATCCCATTTGGTTTATACTACCATGGGTTTTCATGTATTAACTATAAATGAGATTTGGTTTTGGGGGACTAGGTGTACGTTAAAGGGTCAATTAATCTCGTTTATTCCTTTGTAATCTTGCTTTATTGCTAAACTAAATCTCCCTTTTTCAAGCAAAACTACATGAATGCTGATGACAGTAAAACGAAAATCCAACCAAGACCTCACACAGCAAAACACCAAGCAAAGAGCCAAGAGCCACTGAAAATCCACCCCAATCTGCAATCACACAATTAGAAAATCAAAAGGAAACAAAATCCACCCAATCTGCGATCTTGGAAGTTCTAATTTTGAGATTGGGTTTTTGAAAACCCAATGGCAGATACAGTCTACTCTAGAAGTGAACTTCCAAGAATCAACAACCAAAACAGCCCATAACAACAAAGATCGCAGAAGTTCTCATTTTCCAAAATCCACACCCTAGACCCAAAACTAAAATCGCAAATCTGATACATTAATAGGGAAAGAAACCAAAATCAAAATCACTCCACGATTTCCAATTGTCCAACAGAGAAAGAAACCAAAATCAAACGAAAATTACCAAGAGAAATTCGTAGATTTGAATCGCTCCATACATACGGTTCAAAAAGAAAGAGAAAGATGAGAGTACCTGCATCGGGTTTGAAGAGTAAAGCTCGGCCGAGAGAGAGATGAGCTGTGCGGTGAAGGAGAAGCTGCAGCTGCAGCTGTGCGTGAACGTGAAGGTGAAGGTGAAGGAGAAGCTATGCGTGAAAGTGAGGAGTCGGGGGGTTTTTTGGTTTTTTTTTCTAATCAAGAGAGCGTCGGGTATTTTTTGGGTTGAGCAGGGAAAATGGTTTATGAAATTAAAAAGTGTAAACCATTTTCCCTAAAAATGTAAAGGTTTTTTGGTCAAATCGAAATCATTTTCGGTTTATCCACTATTTTACGTCGTAGTAAACATTGTAAAATGCAAAAAATATTTTTTGAAAATCATTTTACATTGAAACCCTTAGAGAAATATGGTTGTTGATTGGCAATTGAGGTATGTAAGATTTTGTTTTTTTTGACCGGCAATTGAAGGTAATTCTTGATGTACTGTATGTGAGAAATTTTTGACAACATGGTAATTGGATTTGACGGCACACTTTCACAATATCTAAGACTCCCCTTTAAAACACGTTGTTTAAAGTTTAAAGGGAAAATGCATTTTACTCTTGGATTTTGAACATATTTTTAATTTGAACTACAATGTTTAAAAATTTACAATGTACTTTAACAAAATTACAAAACTTTACAATCACTACAAAAAATTAAATTTTTTCTGACGGACGTTTTCTGACGTGTCAGGTAGTCTGACACGTCAGAAAACGTTCCTGACGGGGCCTTCCTGACGTGTTTCCCGCGTGAAGATTATAGTTGTCAGAAATGGAAAATTTCTGACGTGTTAAGTTTTAACACGTCAGAAATTTCTGACGTGTTATAATTAACACGTCAGAAATTATTTTCTGACGTGTCAAAGAGTGACACGTCAGAAAAATTTTCGACGTGTTAACTTGTGACACGTCGAAATTTTTCTTGACGTGTTGAAATTTAACCCGTCAAAATTTCGGCGTGTCAAATTTTGACACGTCAATAAATAATTTAATAAAAAATCCAGAAAAATAAAAAAAAGAAAAATTAATTTTTAATAATTTTAAATTTCTGACGTGTCAAAGAGTGACACGTCAGGAAATTTAAAATTATTAAAAAAAATTAATTTTTCTTTTTTTAATTTTTTCTGGATTTTTTTTAATTAAAAATATTTTTTTTATTTCTAGAACAGTAGTCTTCTCCGGTCCCCAGTTCTCCCTGATCTCTGCTGCTTCCTCCATTTTCACTCTCTCTCTCTCTCTCTCTTCTTTCTTCCATTTTCACTCTCTCTCTCTCTCTTCTTTCCTCCATTTTCACTCTCTTTTCTCTCTTCTTTCCTTCATTTTCAAAAACCCAAACCATAAAATCAATAAAAAATCAAAAAATAAACCTTTCGATCTTCTTCTCTTCAAATCAAAAATCAAAAATCAAAAATCTCTCAAATCAAATCAAAATAAACCAAATCAGAGCTTCTTCAAATCAAAAATCTCTCTTCTTTGATCCTCTTCTCTTCTCTTTTTTTTTTTTTTTTTTTTTTCTTTCTTCTGCTGCTTCGATCTCTTCTCCATCTTTTTTTTTTTTTTTTCCTTTTCTTTTCTCTTTGCTTCTCTGGATCTTGATCTTCTCCATCTTTTTTTCTTTTTCTTTTCTTTTCTGCTTTGCTTGCGTTCGATCTCTTCTCCTTCTTTTTTTTTTTTTTCTTTTCTTTTCTATTTGGTTCGATCTCTTCTTTTTTTTTTTTTTTTTTTTTGCTTCTCTGGATCTTGATCTTCTCCCATTTTTCTTTTTCTTCTTCTTCCTCAATCTTATTTTTCTCCTTTTCTTCTTCCCTTTAGAAGTGGTGGCGGATGTACAGAGAGAAGAGGCTAGGGAGATTGAGAGAGGAGAGAGAGAAGCTGTGTTTGGAAATAAAAGAAAAAGGATTAAAGAATATGAATATATAATAGAATTATAAAGGGAAAAGAAGAGGGAAAGAAGATAGGAAAAAGAGGAAAAGTTGAAAATCCCGCTTGTTTTTGATATCGGGTTTCGACATGCTAAAATTAACACGTTGAAATTTCGGCGTGTTAATTCTAGCACGTCGTAAAAGGTGAATATATATAATATAAATAAACCTAATATAAAAATTATTTATTTATTTATTTATTTACAAACATATAATATATATATATATATATATATATATATATATAAAATAATTCCTGACGTGCCATACATGGCACGTCAGGAATTCCTGACGTGCTATATTTGGCACGTCAGGAATTTCTGACGTGCCAAATATGGTGCGTCAGAAATTTTTTTTTTGTCTTCATTATTTTTCTTCTCTCCCTTTCTTAATTAATTCATTCTTCTTAACTCCCTCTTTTTTTTTTTTTTTTTTTTCTCTCTGCACGTAGGCTTCAATTCTTCTAATTTTTTTTTTTCCTTTTCTTTTTCCTCCCCCAAGTTCCAACACACCGTAGTGTACACGTCCGGTGCCCTGCAATTTTTCTTTCCTTCTCTCTCTGCACGCTAGCTTCTAGCTATCTTCTTCATTTTAATTTTTTTTTTAAATTCCTGACGTGCTATTTTTAGCACGTTAGGAATCTAACATAAAAAAAAAAGGTGAATATATATAATATAAATAAACCTAATATAAAAATTATTTATTTATTTATTTATTTTTGAAACATATAATATATATATATATATATATATATATAAAATAATTCTGACGTGCCATATATGGCACGTCATGAATTCTGACGTGCTATATTTGCACGTCAGAATTTCTGACGTGCCAAATATGGCGTCAGAATTCTTTATTTATTTAATTTTTTTGTCTTCATTATTTTCTTCTCTCCCTTTCTTAATTAATTCATTCTTCTTCACTCCTCTTTTTTTTTTTTTTTTTTTTTCTCTCGCACGTAGGCTTGAGTTCTTCTAATTTTTTTTCCTTCTCTCTGCATGAAGGAGAAGAATAAAAGATGAAAGAATTCATGAATATAATTAAGAAGAAAACCTAGCTATTTGGATGCAACGACAAGTTCATTTCATGTTTGTTTGTTTTATCTCCAATTAAATAGTGTTTTGGTGAAAAAAAAAGACATAGAGATAATTAGATTTTAATTTCTATACTAAGCGAAGGGATAGGAGAGAGACAGTGTTGGAAAAATAAATGAGGGAAAGAATAAAAGATGAAAAAGCGGAGGGAAAATAAGAAGAGGAAAAATTTCAAAATTTCGGTCTTTTTTTTTTCTTTTTCGACGTGCAAGTATTTAGCACGTCGTAGAAAATTCTGACGCGCCAAATTGGCGCGTGAGAGTTTCGACGCGCCAAATTGGCGCGTCGGAATTTTTCGACATGCCAAAATGGCACGTCGGAAAATTCGACGTGCTATTTTTAGCGCGTCGAAAATATTTTCGACGTGGCATTTTTGCCACGTCGAAAAAAACGACGTGGCAAAAATATGCCTTTGTTTGCCACGTCAGAAAATACCTATTTTTTTGTAGTGAATTCGAGCAATTCATTACTGAATTCTATCTTCTTAGATGAAGAGTTAAACACTTGCACCCACGTGAGATTTTAGCTTCCAACCTTCCCATAATGCCCCTAATCCCAAAAAAAAATAATAAAAAAAAATACTGAGGGTGATCATAGCCACACCCTTTGGCCATTTGGGGGGTGGGTGGCCACCCCTTTGGCCATAGGGGCGGCCAGGCCACCTCCATCTCACTAGATTCGGGGTACGGTGATAGGGGTAGTTCAGCCAACCCTAAGGGGCCAAATGGGGGTGACCGAAACCACCCCAAACCCATTGGGGTGGCTCGACCACCCCCAAATAGCCAAAGGGTGGTGATGTGTGTCAAATATTGCACATTTGTACACCTTAATTTACATTAGTTAATCTTTTAGCTATGCCGTAATCTGATATTTTGTGTAGTTTGGTTGTTTTTAATGTTTTTGTAGATTGTTAATGAAAAACTACTATTTAACGTGAAAACTACGGAGTTTGGAAGAAAGCTGAAAATAGTGTTAGCAAAGTAGGATCGAGCATACCATCTCGCGCTCAAGCACATGTGCACTTGATCCCAACTAGGTTGTGCTTGAGCGCACCCACACCCACCAGCAAGCCGCAAGCGCCCCAGTGCCGCCCCGCAAGGGAAGAGCTACATAGCTGAGTGCAATCGAGCGCACTCGTCGGTCAGAAATGACCTAGCATTGTTTTTGGGGGTTTTAAACCCTAGAAGCCCCTATAAATACATTGTTAAGCTTCAAGAAAATGGGGTTGGTGACAAAGTCCGATTTTTTACAGTTTTTTTCTTTTTAGTTTAGTTTTCTTTAGGTTTAGATTTATTTTCAATAATCATGTGGAACTAAATTCTCAGCTAAGGTTGAGGATAAAGCCTCATCGATGAAGAATGACAACATTTTTGTAAGTCAATATTATTCTGATTTTATGGGTTTTTAAAGTTTCAATTGTGTTGCTTTAATTCAATTATTGAAATTACTTTTGGATATCTATTGTGATTCCCGAATACATGTGATGTTCTAGGAGAATTTCATATAATTGTTTGTTTGGATCTTTATTAAAATAAAATTGGATATCTACTTATTTTTTGTCTGACGGATACAATTGATGATTTGGTTAAATCCGGATATCTTTTGTGATTTCATACAATTGATGGATACATTACATCTTTTGATTGATTTGTAAAGCATAGCAAGACATACAGAGGTTTGTATTTGTGAGAACTTATGATTTTATTGATGAACATGAATATGTTGTTCTGATTTGGTAGGTGTGGATTCCACAACTTTAGTATTTTTATCTTGTGATTATTTTTATGTTATTTAGTTTATGTTTGTTTATTTTTCAAAAATCAAAAACCTTTTGGAACTAGGTTAAAGTAAGATTGATTTAGATAGAAGTTTAATTACACGGACACAATTCCCTGTGGATTCGACCTCACACTTGTACACTATATTGCAAACGACTCGTGAGCTTGCGAGTAATTAAAACTCACAACAAGTTTTTGGCGCTATTGCCGGGGAGTTGTTTGTATTTGTGAAAATAAATTTTTATTTAAATTGATTTTAATTTTCTACTAGTTATAATTAGCTATTTTGTTTTATTTTTCTTTTTGCAATTTTATTTCATTTTTATTTGTTTATGTTTGCAATTTCTAATAAAATAAATAAATAAATAAAGAGAAAATGTTTTTTGTTTTTTCGTTTCTGTTGCAGTCACTGCCGAAGGAACCAAAAGAAGTACACTCGAGCACAAGGCTACAAGGCGAGCCACACCTGCGCTCACCTATTCCGTGCCTGCGCTCAAGCACATTGCACATGCACGCTTGAGCACACACCATTACTGCTCGAGCGCACCAGCTCAGCAGCAGCACACCTAACAGACCAGCGCACTCCTACACTCGATTGCTCCTCACCTACGCTCGAGCGCACCTCCGCAAATTGCACCAACATGGACCACTACCTGAAATTTTGCCAAGCTTATGTTTGGTCCGTTTTGTGAGTTTTTAATTTTTGGTATTTTTGTTTAATTTTGTGTTTCTGTGTCAATTTTCATTTTTGTTTATTTTATTTCTGTTTTTTTTTTTAAAAAAACATTTTGGTTAATGTTTCATGTGGAAGTGTGTTTTGTTTAAAAAGTGAGGGTGAAACTTGAATTTTCCGTTTGGTAATTTTTATGCTTCTCATAGTGATAGGAAGCCAGCTCCTACCAAGTACCCTCAGAATTTTCACCCACATGGACCATATTCGTACTACTCCAATCTATATGAGTAGATGAACACCAATTTCTCCAACCCGGAGTTTGAATCAAATTCAAATTCTTACACCCCGAACTGGAGTAACCATTATATTTTCTTGTGGCGAGCTCATGCTACAGGAAATTATGCTCCTCAATCTCATGAACTGCACCACCCTGAATATCTGCAGTTCAATAACCAAGCTTTCCATCCTTCATCTGAAAATTATCCTCCACAAGATTCATCATTGGAATACGCACTCAATGCATTTAGGCAAACAGCCAACCAGTGCATACAAGAGCTTAAGAACTCAACCATGGTTGATAACGAAGCCGTTCAAGAACTTAAGGGTGCCACCATGGATAACACTCAAGCAATTGCAAGGTTGGAAGGTCAGATTGATCATCTGGTTGCGGAGCTCAACATAATCGACGAAGAGGAGCTTCAAAGTCAGGCGATGGTGAAAGAGCAATACATGATTGATGAGGACGATACCAGCAATCCTTATCATAAGCATGTCCAAGCCACCACCATAATTGGGAGAGAGGAAATTGTTGAAGAGACTGTTGATGAGCCAAGTCTGGAGTACCCAATGGAAAAGTGCTTTGATCAATTTGGATGTGACCTAGACCTTGACAAGTTATTTGAGCAAGCTGATGCCTTATTGGACTCAACTCATAAGATTTTGTTGTGCAAATATCTACCTAAATTAATAGACAAATAATTTTATGTTTAACTCGCAAGTGCACAAGATCAACATAGTAGTATAGGGTGCAAGTACGAGATCATTCCCACGAGGATTACTAAATTTTTGCTTAAAATAATTTCCATAAGTAAAACAAAACAAAGATTGATCTTGAGTTGATAATAATAAAAGGTAGGACATTGATATCCACGACTAATCATACTGAGATAATATAACCATATGTCAATAATCCAATCATATTATGAACACTTAATGTTTGCCAAGCTAAGGGTATGAGTGTCTACTCTAACTCTTTTTTTTTCTTAAAAGATTTAGCATAGGTGTCTACTAAGTTGTTCTTTAAGAAAGCATGAGTTTGTGGAAATCAACAAGCGCATGGGTGTCTACTCCCGGTTTCCCATGTTGATTAATCCAAGAACCCGGTGTGGATTTCTTTCGTTACTCCTATTAAACTCAGGACTCGATCATCCAAATTAATTTAATTAACTAGTCCATACCACATGCATATGTTGATTAGGCAATCACATATGAGAAATTCAATAAAACAGGAATTAATCAAGTTAAGCATCACAATATGATTATCATAAAGGCGCCAATATTGAAATATTAAATAAACATAATTAGGGCTTCAATCTAGTCATACTAAGTAGTTTAATTACACATGAGTTTGATGTTAAACATCTTCATAAAATAAAATAGAAAGGAAAAGAATAAACCCGAAACTTGAACTTGAAGAGCTCCAATTCTTCTCCTTGAAAATTGTGTGTCTATTCTAAAGGCTTAAGGGTCAATTTATAGGACTTAACAATACTCTAGAAACCCTAAAAATCATAGGGTTTGAGCCATAGTTCGCATAAGACTTCAAAACCCTAAAAAAACAACACTTTCTAGAATAGGGCTACAACTTACTTGCCCTTCACGCACAGTGCACTCATCGCGGCTAGTGTGCGCGTGATCGCAAGTCTGCAATTGAGTCTTCTCCTTGTGAGCACAAGCGCACATCTCGTCTCACTTCTTGGTCTTCTCTGGAAGTGCGCTCGAGTGCGGGTCTAGTGCAATCGATCGCACTATCAGAGCTTCCAACTTTTCCCATATTTTCTCTTTAAGCCCGATACTTCTAGATTTGTTTCATTTTCTTCCAAAAGCCTACAAAAACATAGAAAACACATAAACGAACTAAAATAGTATAGACGAACAAAACTAAAGAATTAACACATATAAGTTTAAGGACTAAAATACGAATATTTTGGCACTTATCACACTTCCAAACTTACATATTGCTAGTCCCTTAGCAATACGAAACTAAAAACAAAAATGAAAAACAAATAGATAAATCCATCTTTCATGGGATGTACGATTGCATTTAGCATATGCAATAAACCTTTTAAACCCCTAGGAATTTCCTAAAGGACGAGTGAAGTCTCGTGAGGGTTTTCCATAAATGTTATCTACAAACATTATACACAAGTTCATGTTATCTAAAATTAAGGTATCACTCAAGATCATGATTTTCATTCATTAGCAAGCTTAAAAAGATAAACTTCATCTTCACAATGAATTGAAATTTTAAAGTTTAATCACTCACAAAAAACATGCTAAGGCATCACAAGTCCAAAACAGTGTAAGTGAACTGGCATATAAATATTAAGCTTTCAATTATTTCTAAGGGTTTTTGGTCAGTCCCTTTAGCTTGATCGCACCTTTGCCATAAGCAATTATGTGTTATGAAATTACTGAAGCTGCCTTTTTCTTTTGATAAGGAACTATATTAAAGCAACTCCTAAAAATCACAATCTAAAAGTCCAAAAGATCTATAGATCTCGAAGAAGAAATGGAATGATAAGAAGTTCTGAGGAATAAAAATTTAATCGAGGTCAAGATATTACTGAAGCTACTTTTGAGCCATATAATACAATATGAGATGGAGCATCAACAAGCAGTTACACCCTAAATTTAGAAGGTTAGAAACAGAGGCGCCAAGGGCCTCAATATTGCTTTAGATCTTGGGGATCCATTTAAGATAAAACTGAATCAAGTACTTTGAAACAAACTAATCAAGTTGTCATGTAACCAGCTTCCCACTGCCACCTCTATAAGCAATGAGATCCATGGAATAATTTTCTAAGAAAAATAATTCTTCAAGCATATACTTAGCCACTTTCTGTCTGGAATTTGAGCAGTAGATTTAGCACTCAACCTGATTGTAAGGACATCAGCTAGCGGATCATCCACAATGAACCCAGCCAACTTCCAAGTAGGATCTTTTGTGCGAACTCTGTTGTAAAGAGCCCTCATCCATCTATGCACGTCTGAACTAGCAAATCTTGGTGCTATTATCCAAGCTACAGGGATAGCCTTGTTGTCTGAGTTGAATACAACAAGACTGTGAACGGGATGCTAGATCAATTTGCAGATAAAGCATAGTTAGTTTCTCATGACACTTAAGGACTTAGGTTACACAAACTTTAAATAAATAATGTAACAACAAAATAAAAACAGACCTTTAATTTGTTTGCTCCAAACCTTGAATCAGAAGCCAGAAGGCTGCGGTTGCCAAATCGAATCATTTGTTGCAACTGCCACTCTGTTTGAATGCCCAAAGTGAAAGGTCCGGAATCAGAGAAATCTTCATAAAAGAAAACATGATCCTGGTGGCTTTCAACCCACGTTCTGATGCTGACTGCATCATCTGCATCCAGTTCATACGTAGAACGTCGGATGCTCCTTTCCTGTCTACGAACATACCGATGGGTTAAAAGTTCATCACGGTTGCATGGGCCACCCTGTTTCTCTACTGATTCATTGTGTCTTTGCATTATGGTCTCCACAGAAACACCAACATATAGTAGAGATAAGACACGCAAACGGAGGTCCTCTGAGATATATGGGGCAAACATAGCACGCGTTCCAGCAGCCTTCTTATCCTGTGGACCATGGCATGGCATCCCCTTCTTATCTACATGCTTATCGTCATCATATATGATGAGCGCTACTGATGGTTCAGCAATTAAGCGTTTCACAATAAAGTGGCAAGTGCACCCTCTCTTAGTATTAGGTCGGCCAGCGTTTTTCTTCTTTGGGACATAAGTAGTCCTACTGGGTCGTACAATGCCACCCTTCCTGTGGTCATCAGGACCAAAGGAACACCAATACCTACAAAATCAACAGGATAACTTAAACTCATGCTGCAGGCCCAGTTACTAGGAACTACTAAAGGGAAAAATTTGAACTTACAGAATATATTCAAGAATGCCATCAACTTTTGGCTTGTAAGCCATCTCTGGAGGCCGTCGCCGCCTTGCCTCAACATGAAATCTCGTTGGACAGTCTTTATTTGCTGATTCACCCCGTACAAAATCATCTACTCTAGCAAAGGGGATTAGAACAACTCTATTAGTTTTGTCACGCCAACCTTCCACCTTTGACCACACAACGTCAGAAGAAGAAAACTCCAAAGTCGGAGGATTCTGTACAGGAAGGGACAGAATCTCATCCCATCTCGCCATCTGCAACAGAATACAGGCATACAGCATCAACTAGAATATTTACAGATGAAAATTAAAAAAATTAAACAATCACACATCAACCAATTAATTAGGGGAAGGCTGAATTTGTTCAAAGATGCTAACCAGTTTAGAGACAACTAAACAGACCATAAGTATAATAACATCAAAAGAAGCACAAACACTGAGTTGAAACACATTGATACAACAAATTCTGAACCATAAGGAACCACAAGCAGATGGCAATCTTGTAAATGGCCCTCACATCAAGAGGAGATCATCCCCCCCCTGCCGCAGGGACAGGCCCAACAAAAAACACAAAATAAAGGGTGGAGGGTGATTTCACAGGTTTAATCCCATATGGGTGTGTGAGTTGATATTGACCTGTCAAAAAATATTTTATATACTTAAAATCTTTAATCCTACGGCCTAAATAATATTTAACAAATGCACAAACCCCAAAGTTTTCATAAAAAAAACTTCTATAAATTTTAAGAACAAAATAAGAATTCAAACCTCAAGCCAGGATCTAAGTATAAACCTGGTTGCAATCTTAAACAGAATGCTGCTTCTTATCACAGAAAAGACTCAAAATAAATTTTAAGCTACGGTCCTAATTTAGCAGTTGAAGAGCCAAAACAATCACTTAATTAAGCTGCCAGCCTGCCAAGTTTCAGCAACAGCTTCTTTGGTGGAAATGCCATTAGAATCAACTCTGTGATATGTTTTAGGGCTTGAAGGTACAGAAAATTAGGGGTTTTTTTTTTTTCAAACTCAGGGCAATCACAAATAAGAACAGATTCAAGGAAACGTGCGATTTCCACCAATACCATCTACAGAAAATATCCACAATCATTCGAATTGGCTATCAAGAAAAAGAAAGAACAACCCAAAAGTTTTGAAGCAAAATTTCCCACGTCGACAAATTAGAATTAAAGGTTTCAATTTTCTCGTGTCCCAAATGGTAAAAACTCTGACACCGCAGCAAAACCTTTTCTGGGTACCCAAACAGACAAATTTTCTTCCAAAAGAAACCCTTTTGCAGATGAGTGAAGTAGCTAAACTACCACATAAACAGAAGTGAAAAAGCATTCCCATATCTATATTTGTACATACACTACTATACACATAAAGAAAGCTATACATATACCTATATATCTATATATATCATTTGGGATACCTGGTGAAGAAGCCTTGTGAAGTGTGGTGCTGTTGTATTGTAGTCTCAGTCAGAGAGGATGCTGGCGGAAGAGGGCAGAGGGTAAACGGTGGTGAACTACGCCTAAAACCCTTCTGTGAGATTTTTTTTTTTTTAATCGGTATTATTATTATTATTATTATTATTATTTTGTACTTTTTTGTCGGTTAATTATATTTTGAGTAGTCTACTTTTCACTTGCAGTTTGTATTTACATGAGAGAGAAAGCATGGAATGACATTAGTTTTTTAATTGGACGTAAGACCAATTTATAAAATTGTTAATTGTGGTATCTTCAGGCGTCAGAAGTACAAATTTTTTTAATAAATTTTTATTTATTTATTTATATTTTTTTAATGTTAAAATGAGGACTAAGGCCCCGTTTGGTTCGCGGATTAGATCATTGGATTGGACTAGCTAACACTAGGTATAGCTAGTCCTTTGTTTGGTAACACTCTATTCCTGAGAATAGCTATTCCTATGGGATTACTAATCCTATATACACGGGGTTAGCTAAGCCACTAAAAAACGAGTGGCTTAGCTAATCCTTTCATGTGGGATTAAAATTATCGTGTAAATTGCCCACAAAAACCCCACCCTTCTAGCACCCACGTCTCTCAAGGAGACTCTGCAAAACGATCTCCATCTCTCAAAGAGCAACGATCTCTCTTCTCTGCGCAAGCGATCTCTCTCCCCCTCTCTTCTCTTCGATTTCTCTTCTTTGTTTCTTGGTTATTTCATTCTCTCTCTATTTCTTGGATTTTTTTTTTCTCTGTAATGTTTCTCTATTTTTTTTTTTTTTTTTCTTTTGATTCTCTATATCGTTTTTCTTTGATTCTGTTTAGGGTTTATTTTTTTTTTATTCTGTTTCTCCATCTCTCTTTCTCTATTCTTTCTCAGTGTGATTTTTAATTCATTATATATATATATATATATATATATATATAATCAATTAAAAATCACATCGATATATATACACACACACTTGAACACAAAAGTTATTCATACTGTTCAAGCGTGTATATATATAAAAAAATTATATATACATGATATAACTAAAAAAAAAAAATTATACTAAAATTGTTTATGTTTCAAAAAAAAAAAAAAAAAAAAAGAATGAAAGTCCTTAATAATATAAATTGTATTTATATTATAAGGGTATTTTAGGAAATAAGATCACAATACAATTCCATTCACCAACATATTGCATTTTGTGCAAGCGAAGGAATAGGATTAGGTAGTCTATTCCAGCGTTACAACCAAACAAAGGAATAGGACTAGCTAATCTATTCCCAGTGGTAGCTAATCCCAGTGGTAGCTAATCCTTTTCCAATGGACTAGACAATCCGCGAACCAAACGAGGCCTAAAGTTTTTTCGAGTTCTCTTATATATGATGTGACTTTTAAAATCAATAATAAATTAAAATTTAATAATGATCATAACAATTTACAAATTTAATTAAAAGAAATAAAAACTTTACTTACCACCTCTGATATTTCATCGCTTTTGTAATTATGTCTTTAAACTTTTAAAAAGTATTAATTTAATGTATCGATTTTTCAACCTTTTTCAATTTCACCCCCATTAGGATTTTCCCTTAAATCGAAAAGGAGGGGTGTCAAAATTTCCAAAATACCCCTCTATTACAAGGATTTATGCCTTGGTTTGGATTTAATGAAATTTGCAAAAACCTGAATCTTTAGACAAAAAATTAATATCTATATAAAGCAATATTTTGAGAATTTTTAGAATTTTGATAGAATTTAACAAAAAATGTTAACAGTGGTGCAAAATTTAAAAAAATTGAAAGATAAATATTCTAAATTCACACTTTTTAAAGTTTAAAGATATAATTATAAAACTCATAAAAAATAAAAAATAATAAGTAAAATTTTCCTAAAATAATAGAGACCACACGGCATACAATGATCTATTGGCTGACATGTCTTTATGTTAATGAAATAATAGAATTCAATAGTAGCCACAAGGCATAGAACTCTATTGCTTTTGTATATATAGTACTCGTGGTTGGTCCTCGTCAATATCAAGTTCGGGGGTGTACAACCAGTTGCGGTAGCTATTATTTTCTCATAACCGCAACCGCAACTGATTTAGGCGGTTATCACATTTTAAAGAAATGCAACCGCAATAGGCGGTTATGTAGTTATTGAAGATCAGTTATAAACCGGTTATTAACCGGTTTTAATAAATAATTTTATCATAGTTTTTCTTTCTTTTTATTTTTTGAATAAAACGTCTAGCATATCATTAATTAAGCAAATTGTTGCTCAAAGATTACGACTTCTTGAATACAACTTGGACACTCAAGTGTCCATAGCCAATCCACACTCAAAGAAAGAGCATACTTTGCTAGACAATGTGCAGCATTGTTAGCACTACGTTTAACACGAACAATATTCCAAGACTGAAAGAGACTCAAACATAATTTAACCTCACTTACAACCTGACCAGTGGCGGATCCACTGTGTACCTTGGGGGTGCCACGGCACCCCCAAGGATTTTAAAAAAATTTTTTTTTTTTTTTTTAAACCCATTGCACCCTCAAAAAAAAAAAAAAAAATTTAGAAATCCTTGGTGAGGCGTGAGGGAGACTGCTGAGTGCTGAAGAGTTGGTAAAATTATAAATTTTTTTTTTTTTTTTAGGTGCCGTGGGTTAAAAAAAAAAAAAAAAAAGCACCCCTAAGGTACCAAGTGGATCCGCCACTGTTGTGATGCATATATTGTGTGAATTATCAAATTTTTAGGGTAAAAAATTTTTTTAAAACGCCAAAAAAATTTTAGCGGCACCCCCGATGTTAAATAGCTGGATCCGCCACTGAACCTGACCAAACCAACCCAAACAAACTCCCTCCATCTTCAATGCTTGTACAATCTCCAGAGAATCCCCCTCAAACAGCACACTGTGGTAGCCCAAGGATGCAACAACTTCAATCATTTTTCAAGTAGAAATGGCTTCAGCAATCCCTAGATCCAAAATGCGAGGCTTGGTTGCACAGAAAAAAGCAAGCACACGCCTAACAGAATCACAGGCTAAGAAATCCATGCCCATTTTCTACTCACGCTTACAAATTGCAGCATCCCAATTAATCTTAATAACACTAGCAAGTGGAGGTATCCAACTCAGAATACGTTGTGGCTGAGGAGGGCGTATCCTACCATTGAGTTGCAACTGTTCAGCACTAAGAAAGGCTTTCATCTACTCCTTTGCTAGATAAATAACTCTGGAAGGAGAGAGGAAATCACTTCCAAAAACAAATGAATTTCTCCTCAAGCAAATCTGTCTTGCTACTACCGCAAAGAATTGTAACTCTTCAACATCCAATCTTTCCACGAGAATTTCAAGTAAAGGGAGAAAAGAAACAGGAGCAAAAGAGCATTTTTGGAATTTTATTAAGATTCAGTCCACACATCCATAGCAGAAGGACAACACCAAAGAATGTGTTCCAAAGTTTCAGTCTCCAGGGTACAAATAGGACAATAAGACTCAGGGACAACACCTTTCTTAGCTAAATTCTGCTTAGTACGGAGGATATCATTACAAGCCTTCCAAAGAAACATTTTAACCACACGTGTTCCCTGGATGTTCCTAATCTGATTCCATAACCTATCTAGATTAATAGAATCTGAACACATACCTCTATCCATAATCGAAATCTCCTTAGCATGATGGTACGCACTTTTAACAGAGAACGGACCATTATTAGTGCCCAACCAAATCAACTTATCTGATTGGCTTCTAGGAGAAATGGGCATACCACAAATAAGACATGCTTCCTCAACTGAAAAAATCTCATTAATAAGAGAAATATTCCACCAGTTGGAGTCCGCATCAATGAGTGAATCCACTGTAGCATCAAGCTCAAGAAAGCAAACAGGGTACTGGATACAATAGGATGAAGGGGAAGGAATCTAACGGTCTTTCCAGATTCTAATGGAGCTGCCATCACCTACCCTCCAAAAAAGACCCTTCTTAAGCAGCTTCTTTGCATTCCAAATGCTTATCCAAGCGTAAGAAGGCTTATACCTGATGTGGTATTTTTGTGACAAAAAATATCAATAATAAAAATAACCACTCGCAATAGGATGAATCTTTGTAGGATACGGCTATAGAGAGGGTGTCGAACCTCAAGGACTGCAGGGGTTTGTTATCAAATTCGAAAGATTAAAATTAACTTAATATTTGATTTGATTTTCTTTAAAACTAAAGTGCATGAAAATAAAAGAGATTTAAAATAAGAGAGAAAGTGTAGGGTATTGACTTCACCTCTATCTGCACAATAATGGTTAATTATAATTAATCCCAGAAATTCATTCTATGCATGTTATAAATAAACAAAAAACTACCTTATTAAAGAATAAGCATAATCTATCTTCGGTTGGCACGGATCGTCCACCTAACCACTAAGATACGGTACGACCCGTCTTCTCTAGGTATAAATTATCAAATTCTTTAACATGATACATACAATCAATGAATAAGTGTAACCCATCTTCGGTTGGCACGGACTGTCTACCTAAATTACATTAAACTAGGGTGTAGTACAATCCGTCTTCCCTAGGCATGGCCTTTCAAATCTTATTGATCATATGTCAATTAAACTCATTGTATAACCATCATCCTCATAATCATAGAAAACAAGAATGATTTGATTTCAATAAAAGCAAAATACTTTCTAAGACAAGAGAAGAATTTCACAAATATTGATTTTGAAATTTAAGAACAATTGCATTTAATATGAAGAACAGAAATCAATTGTAGCAATCCTCATAGTTATACAATCAACATGCATAAATTGAAAATCTAGAAATTAAATACAATTAAACCATTGTGCTTAGATAGGATTACATCAACACCATACGAAGGGGTTTAGCCGCTCATGATCTTCTAAGCTCCAAAGACAAATTTCTGATTTCTAGCTCCAAGAAGCGGTGTGTCTTTTTTCTCAATGCTTAGAGGCCTATTTATAGGGCTTAGGAGAGTCCTAGAAGCCTTAGTAATCCTAGAAATTTCGGAGATTTAAGTCCAAGTCCAATTAGGATAAAGAAAACCTAAGTCCAAATCGAAATAGGATTCGCCCAAAATTGCGTTCTTATCTTGCGGGAAAATTTTGGCAATGCGACGCTCAATTAAGAAAATTATATTTCACAATGATTTGTATCAATTTGAGTTAGCTTTCTAGTGCCGCTTGAATCACTGCAATCGGATATTTTAGCTGAAAGTTATGGCCAAAATACCGAGACATATGCAGAATCCAAATTTGAATCAAATCCGATTTTGACTCTAATTTGAGAAATTCCGAATTAATCCTTTTCTTTATTTGATTAAACTTAACTACAACATATAGGTCCTCTGTTATGATTGGCTAAGCTTATTCATCTCAAAGTCCGCTTTTAAGCCCAAAATCAATGAAATTAATTGCATCTTTATTTATAACCTGAAAACACAAAAACAAAACAAAATCAAACAAATAACAACGCTAAGGAATTAACATATGCAAATTAAGGAGCTTGAATGTGCAACATTCGGCGCTTATCAATACCCCAATTCTGAATCCAAGAAATCAACCTTAGAAAAATATTTTTCCTTTATAATTCTTGCAACCAAGCCATCTGGATTTTAAAGAAAACGCCATCCTTGCTTAGCTAACAAAGCCAAATTGAAGCACTCAAGATCTCTATAGCCCAAACCTCCCTTCTTTTTAGATCTTCCCATTTTGTCCCAACTCATCCAAAAGACGTTAGAATAATTATCTTTGTGCCCCCACCAAAACCTAGCCATCATAGAATTAATATTGGAACATAAGGCCTTAGGGAGCTTAAAGACACTCATGGTGTAAGTTGGAATAACTTGTACAACAGCTTTAAACAACACTTCCTTCCCAGCCTAAGACAAAAACCTTTCCTTCCAACCATTAATCTTCGCCCAAATCCTTCCCTGCAGATTGGAAAATGAACTAATCTTTTCACAACCAATAAAAGAAGGCAATCCCAAATACTTTTCATAATGTTGAGTAGAATTCACCCATGCCACACCCAGAATAAGATCCTTAGCTTCTTCTCTAGTATTACTACTAAAGAATATAGAAGTTTTATCTCTGTTAAGCTTTTGTTTAGAAGCCTACTTATAAAGTAGCAAGGTGTCTTGAAGAACTAGCCACTCAAAAATACTTGCCTTCCAGAACAATAGATAGTCATCCGCAAACAACAAGTGAGACATAGGAGTACCTCCCCTCGAAACAGTAATACCATGTATACTCTTATTCACTTCAGCTTTGATAAGAAGAGAACTAAGACCTTTAGCACAAAGAATAAAGAAGTAAGGGGAAAGAGGGTCTCCTTGCCTAATTCTCCGAGAAGGGAAAAAGGGATCATACGGTTGGCCATTGACCAGAATTGAATAAGAAATAGATCTAACATACATCATAGCACAAGGTATCCATTTCTCTGCAAAACCTAACTTGCTCACAATAGCTTCCAAATAATCCCTTTCGATTCTATTATACGCCTTAGACATATCCAACTTTAAAGCCATAAAACCTATTTTGCCCTTCATCCTTCCATCCATAGTATGAAGAGCCTCAAAGGCTACAAGAATATTATCAGTTACAAGCCTTTCTAGAACAAAGGCGCTTTGATTTTGAGAAATAAGAGAGGGCAGAACCTTCTTCAGCCGATTGGCCAAAACCTTGGCAATAATCTTGTAAATTATGTTACAAAGACTTATAGGACAAAATTGTGATAGGAAATCAAGTTGCTTAACTTTGGGAATTAAAGCAATAAAAGTTTCATTTAAACCAGCCTCCATAACACCCAAATTCAAAAAGTTGAAAACCACCTTACATACCTCATTCTTCACAATATCCTACAACTGTTGATAGAAACAAGCTTCAAAACCATCAAGACCTGGCGACTTTAAAGGATGCATGGAGAACAAAGCCTCTTCAATTTCTGCAACAGTGCAATCCTTAGTAAGTAAAAGGTTCATCTCCTCTATTACCTTCTCCCCCACCCCACTAAGACATTCTTTCAAGCAATTAACTGATTCAGTTGAGAAGAGGTTCTTATAAAAATCAACAAAAGCCATCCCAATATCAGAAGGCCTTTTCCATTCATGACCAATAGCATCTTTAATCTTATGAATAAGTTTTTTTGTCTTCTATGAGTAGCCCAAGAATGGACAAAAGGAGTGTTGTGATCCCATGTTGATACCAATTCTTCTTGGACCATTGTTTTCATTTAATGTTTTCTTGTTCCAATATGACATCAATCTCTGACTGCAAGCTTTTAATAATCTCCTTATTATCTCTACCCTCAACACACTAAAGCTCTTCCAACAACTAAGTCTTCGCTGCAATCTACGAAAATTATTCCCAAATTTCCTAGCACTCCAACTGGAAAGAATGGACTTACAACTTAGCAACCTCAGGGAAATAGTGGACGAAGAACCTCGAATCCTCACAGTATTTGCAGACTAGGCATTATTAAGAACTGGAAGATAGTCCTTGTCGACCAACATGCTTGCTTCAAATTGAAATCCCCTCGTACAACATGGCCTTTCTTCCTCATGGAAAAGGAAAGAAATGACCAAAGGCTTATGATCTGAGGATCTAGCTACCAAAACATTAACCACCACCTCCTTGAACATTTGACACCATTCAACATTGGCAACAACACGATCCAAACGCTCCTTAGTAAAATAATCATCACTCCTCCCATTCGACCAAGTATATTTAGAACCTATGAAGCCTAAATCATTTAGCTGACAGTCCAACAAAGCCTCACGAAACATGGCCATTTACCGTTCCCTCTGCAACACAGCACCAAACTTTTCGTTACAAGTTGTTATCTCATTAAAGTCGCCACAACACAGCCAAGGACAAGGCTGAAATTCCTTGAGATGCTAAAGAAGGGCCCAAGACTCAAAATGTTTAGCACTTTCAGGATGACCATAAAATCCTGTAAATTTATATTCAAAGGCTACATTAGGTTGCTTCACAATAGCATTTATATGCCTTCTCGAGAAATTTTGAATCTCGAGATCACAATCATCCTTCCATAACAACGCCAACCCACCACTACGACCAATAGGATCAACAACAAAGACCCCAGAAAAACCACATTGAACATGAATTCTTTCCATCAGAGTCTGCTTACTAATAGTCTCCATAAGAAACAGGATGGATGGTTTCTTCTCCTTCACCAAAAGGCGAAGGTCACAAATTGGACGTGGGTTTCCAAGCCCACGACAGTTCTAACTTAAAACGATCATGGATCTTGGCGGGGTTGTGAGACAGCCTCCACCATATTGGAATCAAAAGAGTCAATGAGTTGAAACTTACCTCTTGCTTTCTTGCTGTCTGTTGCCACACCAATAGGTCCAACCAAAAGCTTCTTACGCTTTCCCAAGCCCAAAGAAATAGGAGCAATAAGAGAATTATGCATAGAAACCCGCCGCGCTTTCTTCTTCATGTTGATGAAAGAGCTTTCCCCTTGAACCTCAACCAAGACCTTTGCAAAGAAGCAACAAACATCAACAGACTAGGTACAATCTGCATCAAACATACCATCAACAAGAGTTTGAAGAGGTGCACATTTATTAACAGGACTCACAACCAAGTCCGTATTCAGACCAAGAGAAGAGTTATCACAGCAATCAACTCATGCCACACCTTTAGACAACAAATGGGGAATCTCCTCAATTCCATTCTTTTTAAAAACAGAATCTATTCGACTAATAACAACATCGTGCTTTTACGTGGCAGAATTATCATTAACCCTATGACGTGTCAAAACGCCCACACTTTTAACTGCTTCAATAGATTGTCCAGTTAGTTGACAGTTAACATGAGAATGGTTACCCTAAGAAGAAAAACCGCCTCTTGCCAGCGATCTGGCCTGAAAATTATCACCACCATGAGAACAATGTTCCTCTTCAAACACAGGACATGCTGCACTTCCCCTGTATCCAACAGAACCACCACCACCATGGCGCCTTGGATCCTCCGCACGTAACTTGACACCCCATTGTTTGTCAACCAAAGCAGAATTAAAAAGCATATTCTACTTGAGAGGACAGCCCTTCAAGCCATGCACAATACAGCCGCAATTAAAACAAAATAGAGGAAGCTTCTCATACTTGAAGCTAACCTAAATAGCTTTCCCTTCCAACTGCAGTGATCTACCCTATTCTAGAGGCTTGGTAATGTCAATAGACACGCGAATACGAAGACACCTACCCTAGCCAGTGCCATCACCAGCCACATCCACGTCCTCTAGGGCTCCCAAGGATTTTCCAATTCTAGCACCAACCCCTTTGGTCATACAAAGAAGAGGTATATCATGAACCTGAATCCAGAAGGGAGAAGAGGAGAAATCCATTTGAGAAGGTGGAACTTGCCCATCAAACTCCTTAAGGACTAAAATCTGACGATCGAAAGACCAAGGCCTTCCCTCCAAAACTCTTCTTTTATCATTACTAGCAGCAAATTCAAAAAGCCATAAATTATCTTGTAATTCCTTAAAAACCACATTGCCAACAGTACGCCAAAGTCTGGACAACATTGTTTTGAATGCCTCTTTATTAACTTTGCGATCAACTCGAAGACACCCAACCAGACAATTGGCACCTTTGCTACGAACTTCGGCAATTTCTCCTTCAGAGACAGAATTCTAGTCTTCTCACCATCAATCAGCGAAACCTTCCCACACAATCTTTCCAAATCCTCCTCCATAACTAACACTAGAAAACCAAAACAGAGACGAAGCACTCAAAATACTGTCAAAAAGGCACGAAAACTCCAAGATCTAACTGGCAGAAGGAGACGAAACCCTTGACACCATAAATTACTCAGAGAGCATTCTAGACGAGGAATTACTTTATCATTTTTTTTTCTTTAATATAAAACTTCAAATTTGTTAATTCAAATGATAAACAATGTTCATATTTCATAATATATGGTTAATTCAAACTACTAAAGTATTAAGGCCTTATAATGTTGTTATTATTTTATGAATATATTGAAATAACAAATGAAAATTTATATTATTTCTTGTGAACATGTGAAGAGTTGAATTTATTTAACTATTTTTAACAATGCAACCTATAATAACTGTATTAACAAACTCAACTGGATTATTAAAACAATTCTAAAAACTTTAATAAAGAAGTATATAATAAAGTGAAACTAGAAAGTAAGAACCTGCAAATTTCGCTTGCAAGAAATACTTGTATTGCTTGAGAGCACTAAATTCTTCCTCTTTAGTTGCCAACACTCATGGGTTTCTTTCTCTTCCTTACCGATAATGCGTCCTATCTTCTTCTTCCACTTGTATTTATATCACTCTGGTTGGTCCCCGTCAAGATCAAGCCTCTTTAATATCTCTCTTCCAGTGATAAAAACACAAGGAAAAAAAAAATGCAAAATAAGTTCTTACGATTATGTTCAGTTACAATTAACTTTATGCCATATGAGAATTGGCTAGAAATTTCATGCAGTAAGCAAAAAATATATATTTCTTACAAATTGTTGTAGGAAATTCAGTCTCTAAAAGTGATGTTATATTGCGACATAGATCTCTACAACTAACTTTGGTTTAAAATTTTAATGAAAACCATTAGACTAATATGTTAGCACCAATCATACTACTGCTAGAGATGCTAAAGATGTTCTAAGAACACCGATAGGAAGCAAAGTTAACTTTGGTTAACGTTAATTATTCAGAGAGAGACTCTGGTTAAGAACACAAATAGGAAGCTTAACTAATGAGTACTACTTTCAATACTTATTTCCTTTAATTATTCCAAAAGACATTCCTGGTACACTTTTTAATTATCATCTCTCTTTCTCTAAAGCAATGCCCATGAGATTTTTCTATTCCTTTCCTTTGTTGAAGTTACTTCTTTTTTAAAATTCTTTTATTTAGGTTGTTGGCAATAAACAACGTGTTCGGGATGAATGACATGGAGACTTATACTTCAGAGTTAAGTTTGTTGATGAAGAATTTCAACATGAAGAAGACATTGAAGATCCTTCTCAATGTTTCTTGGATTTGAATTCTCCACCAACTTATGATACGTCGACGATGAAGATCTTATAGAGGTAGAGAAAAATTTTCTTTTCGAAGGGGAATAAATAGTTGATCCTTTTTGGGAGATTTATATGCCGCACGAATGAAAGAAGATAAATAAATACTGTGTGAAGATTGGAGTATCTCAATATGATATGAAGAGTTTTCAAACTACTATTTGCAGTCATGTTGTGATGGGTTGTAAATTGTTTCTCTTTTGGTATCAAGTTTTATTGATGTTGAGAAGTACATGATGAAATGGATTAATTGGACATCAAAAAGATCGATGAAAAGATGATTTGAACTCGAAGGTGAGTTCTTTCCAACCTGGAGAGATTGATGCAGGAGAAATTTGAGAAAATTGTTATTTTAATTATACATGTGTGTTTTAGTTTTCCTTCTTAATAAGGATTGAGTTTTTCATTTCCTATTAAGATTTGTTTTCCTTTTCCAATTAGATTTGCTTTTCCTTTTCCTTGTTAATTTGGGAGATGCTTAGCTTAAATAAAGGTATCTAGTCTTCGATATTTTATGGTTAATATAGGGAATTAAAGTTTAGCTTGTGCATGACATTGACTACCCAGGACAAAAAATATAATAAAATGTAATGAAATGAAATGAAGGGTCTTTAAGGAATATGATCCAAATTGATTGGAGAGTATCCAGTTCATTGTCAGGATCTCTTTAAAGAGATTCAACGATCACAACGATGCCACATGTCCTATTAATAAAAAAATATTATTTAAAATTTTCTAAAAAAATAAAAAAATAAATTTTTTGTTTTTTGTTTTTTTGATTTAACCCTTGGGGTGGCCGAAGTCACCCTTAGGCCCAACGGTGGCCCTCGGGGGTGGTACGGCCACCCCCAAGGGCCAAATTAAAAAGAAAAAAAAAAAAAGGAAGGCCCTTGGTGGTGGTATGGGGGTGGCCAAAGCCAGGATCTCTTTAAAGAGATCCAACAACCATAACGATGCCACGTGTCTCATTAATATAAAAAATTATATATTTTTATTATTTTGTTTTTTATTTTTTTAAATTTTAAATATTATTTTATTATTATTTTTTTATTAGTGGGACACGTGGCATCGTTGCATTCGTTGGATCTCTTTAAAGAGATCTCACCATGAATTTGATACTTTTCTATCCATTTTGAAAAGAGAATCCTATTCCCATAAAAACACAATAAAAATTTTTGGTCGGAAGGAGAAAATATATTATACCAAAGGGATCCAAAATTTCCTTTCAATATTGGGGAGAAGACAGCCAAGAAATCCATAGGTATGATTTGACCTGAATGCCCTTACCAATTATTCTGTCCGTTTATAATTGGACTATTGGAGGACATGTCAGAAAGCAAACTTGTTGTATAATACGCATGCACTCAATTTGCGTGCTTTTTTGATCCATTTTATCAAAATCTAAGCTAATAAAGCATGTGGGCCTTCTCCTTTTCCTGGCGTTATCCTTGCACGTGCATTTTGCACTTGCTAGCTGTTGATAGTGACGTGGACCAGCATCCACGCTTTCCGCCTTTCCCACAGCGGTTGTTTGGATTTGGATTCATTGGAATTTTTAGTAAGCTGTTTATTTTTTATTTAAAAGTTATTGTTAAGTAACGTATCTCATTATTAATAAAATAATAATTATTTATTATTTTATTAATAGTAAAATATATGGCAGAACAATAATCTTTAAATAAAAAATAAACGGCCCGAATTTAAAATTTCAATATATCCTCATTCCCAATTAAAAAGACAAATTGCTTACCTATAAATAAAATAAAAAGACAAATAGCTTAATTTAAAAATTCAGCTACTGTTTTTTTTCAATCAAATCCTTCGGGCAGTAAACACAGATCCATAAGAGAAAAGAATGGTTAGGAACTTGGGAGCCTAAGATTTTTTTTAGCAAATAATATGAAAAAAATAAATATCTGAGTTATATAAGAATAGTAGAATATATATTAAGCCAATAAAAAACATTGCCAATGTAATACGATTCAATTGAAAACAGACAAAAAAGTCTAATTCAAGAGATATATATTCATATTACCTTTGTTGACTCCTCACGAATGAAATCTACTTTAATACATATGGATATGAACGAGCCTCCTATCTAACCCAAAAATCTCAACACCTAAAAAAAACAAATACTAAACACAACTATTTATTATTATTATTATTTTACGGAATAAGGAAATTTAATGAAGAAGGTCAAAGGATGAATGATAAATATATTAAGATTGAAAATTAAATTAATATATAAAAATAAAATTACTATTTATACAGTACTTAACAAAATATAAATAAGAGAAAAGATATAAAATCTTAATATATTACAATTTTCAACTCAATTACCTATTAACTTAATAATTCTCTTTTCGATCATGTGTTATTTTTTGGCCGACTTAAAAATGGAAACTTGAAGCTGTAGCCTCATATTTAATTAAAGTTAGACAAATCTGGTGATGATTTTTTCTAACTTGTAAATTTAATCTTTATCAAACTAATTAACCTCAATAATGATAACATTTGTGGATGCCATGATGTGTCAATTCAAATCCCTTCTAACATTAACGAAAATAGACATTACACTATTAGAGGGAGCAGAAATATCAAAATCTCAAATTATAATTTTTTTTTTTTTTGGTAAAGTCCACACACACACACATATATATATATATATATATATATATATATATATATATATCCAAACTACCACATAATTGACAATGTCCTCTTAAACTTTTAATTGTGACAATGTCCCTCCCAAAGTACCAAAACATTGTCAATGTCTCCCTCAAAGCTAATCATACACTTAATGTCCCCCTCAAAGCTAAACATTGTCAATTTCGTAATCATACTAAGAAATTAATCATTTATTCTTGAGAAAATTACACTTTACCCTCCAAAGTTTGAGGCGATTTTCAATTTGACATCTAATGTTTCAATTTTTGTAATGCACCCTACCCAAGTTCAACATTTTTGTAATTCGACCTATCCGTCAGTCAAAGCCTTTTTGACTAACAGAAAAGTGATCACCTGACTCGCACGTGATCATTGTTGTATTTTGTTCCCCAAAATGCCCCCCACCCACACGCACGCCTTTCTAGTGCGCTCGGCTAGTGGCAATGGCAACCCCAACCTTGCAAGTCCCCAAGTAAGATCCAGTGAGATTGGGTTGCGACGTTGAGTTGAAGTAGATGAATTGGCTAGTGCCAGGAACCAAACCAGAGAGGTTGTTGTACAAAAAATCGATAGAGGTCAAATTTTGCATAGATGCTATCGAAGCAGGAATGCTTCCAACCAGATGGTTTCTCAAGAGGCTCAAGTAATTTAGGATTTCTCATAGCAGTGATCTTGTTTGGAATCCTGCCTTCGGCTAAGATCAACAAATGTCAAAAGCTTGCATTATCTACAAAAAAAAAAAATCCGGTACTAGTGACGTGTTAATTTTAACTGTTACTAAAGTTTTTAGTGACGTGTTACAATTCACACGTCATCAATTGTGACATATCAAATGTTGGCACGTCACTATAGTGGTGATGTGCCACTTTGACATGTCACCAAAGTGGTGATCTTTGGTGACATGCCAAAGTGGCACGTCACCACTTTTTCACGTCACTAAAGTCTACATGGGGAACCAGCATATATGTTGTTTGTAGGCGTATGAAGATCATCTTTTATTTTTTATTTTTTCTTTGTCTCTTCTTCCTCTCTTCCTCTTCTTTCTTCTTCTTCTCTTCTTCTCTCCCTCTCCCTCTCCCAGCACGCAGTCACCTCTTTGGGGCCGTTCTCTCTCCCTCTCCGATGATCTCTCTCCCCCTTGGGCAGTCTAGCTTTCTCCCTCCGGCCATCTCTCTCCAACAGGTATATACAAATAGGAAAAATTACACTTTACCCCACCACCCCCCAAAGTTTGGGGTGATTTTCAATTCGATCTCTAATGTTTCAATTTTTGCAATGTATCCCCAAACTTGCAAATTTTTTTCAATTCGGCCAATGTTATCCCAAAATTTTCATGCTGCCCCTAATTTTTTATTTATTTATTTATTTTTTAAATGAAGAAAATTTAGTGGGTGCAAAAATGGTTAGATGGCCAAAGTGGTGGCTACGGCCACCCCGAATTTTATTTTATTTTTTTAAAATTTTATATAAAAAAAAATAGGGGCAATATGGGAATTTTGGGATAACATTTGTCGAATTGAAAAAAAAATTGCATGTTTGGGGGGAGGGGGGGGGGGTGCATTGCAAAAATTGAAACATTGGAAGTCGAATTGAAAATCGCCCCAAACTTTAAGGGGGTAAAGTGTACTTTTCCCATACATATATATAACTTTGATTTTTTATTTATTTATTTTTTTTCTTCTGGGTTTGGGATTTTGATTCTTTTTGTTTGTTGCTGGGTTTGGGTTTTTAAAATTTTTCAGGGTCTGATTTTTCTGGTTGGTTTGGTTTGATTTTTCAAGTTGAATCCACTTGGGGAACGAACATCTTCTACTCTAATGGGTACATAATTTTTCTGGTTGATTTTTTTGTTGCAGTTCCTGATTTTGTGTTAATGAGAATTTGTGTCAATACCAGTTTTTAATCCTTTTGATGCCACGAAAAACAGAGGTTTCTGGAGCTACACGATAGATTTTGTCTTGCAACACAAATTAAAACTATTATTCACTTTAACTTTTCACACCAATTTCATTCTAGTTCATGGTTTAGGTTTTGTTTGGTTCATTACTGAAATTTGAGTTCTGATATCATGACACTCTATAATGCAACACAAATAGCATTTCAAAGAAACAGAAAGATATAAACAAATTCGGGAAATTTTTTTTAAAAAAGAATTATTATTATTTTTAATAATTTTTTAAACTTTAGTGATGGGCCGAAAATTGATATGTCACTAAAGTGGTGACATGTCAATTTTGGCATGTCACTAAAAAAAGGTGATGTGCCAATCTTGACACGTCACCAATTGGTGATGTGTCAATTTTCGGCATGTCACTAAAGTCCCAGTAGTGACACCTTGTTTTTGACCCGCCACACATGTCACTAGCGACACAAGTTTAGTGACGTGTCAACAGGCTTGACACGTCACTATTGGTTGATCAGGAAATTCTCAGTTTTTTATAGTATTGGCTGATTTCTGGTGCAATGGGCCAGAGAGTTTGTTGTGGCTGAAGTCTACCTACGATAGCTGTTGTAACCTCCCGGCCGTCGAGATTAACCTTCCGAACCCCCCGAAAAGTTTCTGATACTCGGCGGTAACGACCTTGAAAGTTGATTGTTGGAGAGAGTGATTTGGCCGAGACTCACCGAGATTGTATCAGTCTCTGGAAATCTTCCAGTGAGATAGTTGTCCTACAGCTCCACTTGGGCGAGCATAGGTATCGACCCGTTTAGAAAGTTCTGACCCATTCGGATTCGATTTAGTGACTGGCACTAACCAAGTAACTCCGGGATCGAATCGGACAAGAAAGTCTCTGAGTAATCAGAGTTTGAAGCCGATTCCTCGAACACATATTAGGAGTCAGAGCTCCGGTCAGCTTGTTCGACGAAAGATCTAGAAGCTGAAGCCTCCCATTCTTTCCAAGCCCTTGAGGAATGCTTCCGTGAAGTTGTTCTCCCACAGCTGCAAGACCTCAAGCTCCGGCAAGTCTCCGATAAACTCAGGAATGGCGTCGTGGGTGGGCAAGACATGCGTGTGGGTGTGGGGCATTCTGGGGAACAAAATGACAACAGTGATCACGTGCGAGTCACGTGATCACTTTTCCATCAGTCAAAACGGCTTTGAGTGACGGATAGGTCGAATTTGCAAAAATGTTGAATTTGGGTAGAGTTTATTGTAAAAATTGAAACATTGGAGGTCGAATTGAAAATTGTCTTAAACTTTGGGGAATAAAGTATAATTTTTCTTTTACTCTTATACTTTCCTTCTTGTCTCTCTCCGTCTAAAACACTTTTTTAGATTTTTTTTTAGAGAAAAATATATGTACTCTTCTCAAATTATCACTTCATTGTCAATGTCCCTCATTCCCAAATTATCAATTGTGTCAATGCCTCTCAAATGATAAAAATACCCTCCGGCCATAAAGCTTTAAAAAAATTCTTAAAATTATTAAACCCCCCTCGTTATTTAAATTTTTTAGTTTGTGTTTTTATGTTCCAAATTTATAAGAATATTTTGTCTTATTGAATTTTTTATTTTTATTTTTGACATTTGTTTTTGGCCGTTGAGAGATGTACATTGACATTGTTGGGTAGTTTAGGGGACATCGACAACATTGTCAATAAAATGGTATGTATACTTTTTTTTTTAAAAAAAAAAAAAAAATTCTTTTAGTTAGTGTTTTTATGTTCCAATTTTATAAGAATATTTTGTGTTATTGAAATTTTTTTATTTGTCATTTTTTTTGGGCCTTTGAGAGATGTACATTGACAATATTGTTGGGTAGTTTAGGGGAACTGACGACATTGACAATAAAGTGATATATGTACTTTTTTTTAAAAAAAAAAAATTTCTTTTATTTTATGTTTTTATGTTCCAAATTTATAAGAATATTTTGTCTTATTGAAGATTTTCTTAAAGTTACTTTCATCTTTGTTTTTAGCCCTTTGAGGGATGTACATTGACATTGTTGGATAGTTTAGACTTTAGGGAAAACAGACCACTTTGACAATAAAATGGTATGTGTACTTTTTTTCTTCTTCTTTTTATTGCTTCCTTTTTCCTGGAATTTTGGCAGTGATGACTGATGATCATACAGAAGTTGCTAAATATCATTCAATAGTGCCTGTCATTTCCTTTTCACACATGTCATAGTAGTTGCACATTTCTTTCAAGCTTGCTGCCCACTATATTCGTTCTTACCCTCTTACAAACCCCACCGTCCATTCCTACCGCCTATGTGGACTGCAAGTCAACTTAATTCCCAGTCAATTTTGAAACTCAATTATTTCTCATTTCCCAAATCCCCAACTCCCTTTTAACTAAACATCCCTTTTACACATATAATATTTGCATGAACTTGTGAAAAAATCCCCCTCCTCACACAAACAAGATGTCGGTGACGGAGCTCAGCGGCGGCAGTGGTTGGAGAGCCCTGAAGAGTTTTGGCTTGCGAGTGATTTTAGGCCGATGGTTCATGGTCTTCGCGTCCTTGTTAATCATGTCGGTCTCTGGTTCAACGTACATATTCGGCCTATACTCAAACGACATCAAAATATCCTTAGGCTACGACCAAACGACACTCAACTTGCTGAGCTTCTTCAAGGACATGGGCGGCAACCTCGGAATCTTCTCCGGGCTTATCAACGAGATAACGCCGCCGTGGGTGGTTTTATTAATCGGCGCGATCATGAACCTGTTCGGCTACTTGATGATATGGCTCTCCGTCACCGGCCGTATTGCTGAACCCCGGGTGTGGCAAATGTGCATGTACATATTCATCGGCGCCAACTCGCAGACATTCGCCAACACCGGCGCTCTCGTCACGTGCGTCAAGAACTTCCCGGAAAGCCGAGGCAGCGTCATCGGACTTCTGAAGGGATTCGTGGGTCTAAGCGGCGCGATCATGACGCAACTCTACCACGCTCTTTATGGGAATAATTCAACGGCTTTGATTCTGCTAATCGCTTGGGTTCCAGCGGCGGTTTCGTTTTTGTTTCTCCGAATGGTTCGGATAATGAAAACTGTTCGGCAATCGAACGAGCTCAACGTTTTCTACAAATTTCTCTACATCTCCCTCGGCCTCGCCGGTTTTCTCATGGTTTTAATTATCATACAAAACCGGCTCCAGTTTTCCAGGATTGCGTATATTGGAGGCGCTTGTGTTGTTCTTGTGTTTGTGTTTCTCCCGGTTGCCATTGTTATAAGAGAAGAGCTCAAGCTATTGAAGAGCAAGGAGGATGCCTTGAAATTGAATGATGTGAAAGTAGGAACTGAAAATTCGTCAGTATTGGCGTCACCTGCGGAAGCTTCATCAAGTAAGCGGAAGGCAGATTCTTGCATGAGCAACATATTCAACCCGCCTGACAGAGGTGAAGACTACACCATCTTTCAAGCACTTTTCAGCATCGACATGTTCATTTTGTTCGTCGCCATAACTTTTGGTCTCGGCGGGACTTTGACGGCCATTGACAACTTGGGGCAAATTGGTAACTTTCAATTACTATTTATTCCGAAATTAAGGTTAATTATTTAAAGAGCATTCTTTTGCTAAAATCAGGGAAGCCAATATATATATATATATATATATATTTTTTTTTTTTCTCTCCTTCTTAGTCCCAAATTTGGTGAAAAATTTGGTAGAGCATGAACGATGCTTACCAAATGTTAAAACAAGTTAAAAATTTGACTATTTTCTCTCCCATTTTTATTATTATTATTATTATTTTCATTTCTCTGTTTTTCTCAAAAAAAAACTTTGGTTGAGTTGAATGAAAATTGGGGAGGAAATTGTCTTATTTATATTGAATACATATGATAGTTAGGAAACAGAAAAATTTTGAAAAATATAATTGTTAGGAAAAAGAAATTTTTTTTTAAAATATGACCATTAAATTTTTTTTTTTTCAAATATATGAATATTGGAAAAATAGTAAAGAAATCTTTTTAAAAAAATGAATATTTAATTAGAATTTTTTAAAATTACGTTTTTAAAATCACTAATTTTTACAATCATATAGGTTTTTGATAAAACATATTAATATATATTATTTTTTTATTTTATTAATTGAGTGTTTTGATAACAGTAGCATATACCAAATTACCAATGATGTCATTTCTTTATATCCTTTTTTTTTTTTTTTTGGTAAATCATTTCTTTATATCAGTAAAATAACTAACATTGTCTATAAGTCTCCATTTTAATACCTCTGCAAACAAAAGTATGACTTATAATTTGATATTAACTTTGAGTCTTCTACTTAGACAATATATTTTGCTATATTACTTGTTTCTAAATGCTTTTTTTTTTTTGTTCATGAAAACAAACATCACACCCTAAAAATAAAAAATAAAAAATTTAATCATTTAATTTATAGTTTACCAGGTAAATCACAAGGCTATTCGACTGACAGTATCACCACCTTTGTGTCGCTCGTGAGTATTTGGGGCTATCTCGGACGAGCCTTGTCGGGTTTTGCTTCTGAAATATTCCTAGTCAAATACAAATTCCCCCGGCCATTAATGCTTACTTTGGTCCTCCTCTTCAGTTCCGTTGGACACATCTTGATCGCCTTCGCCGTCCCAAATTCTCTCTACTTCGCTTCGGTGATCATTGGATTCTGCTTCGGAGCACAGTGGTTGTTAGTTTTCGCGATCATCTCCGAGATCTTTGGCCTCAAGTATTACTCCACATTGTACAATCTCGGCTCCGTGGCAAGCCCGGTCGGGTCATACATTCTCAACGTTAGAGTCGCGGGTCGTTTGTATGACAAGGAGGCGGCGAAGCAAATCAGAGCATTGGGTGTCACGCGGAAGGCCGGGCAGGCACTGACGTGCACCGGCGCGCACTGTTATCGGATGGCTTTTATCATCACTACGGCGGCGACGTTTTTCGGTTTCCTTGCTTCGATTGTTTTGGTGCTCCGGACGAGGACGTTTTACAAAGGTGACATCTACAAGAAGTTTAGAGAGGAAGCGGAGACAGAAATTAGTTCGAATGGAAATGGTGTTGGACCGTTGAAAGAGAGTGAAGCTGGAGCCAAAATTGCCTCTTTGACAACCGTCGACACCAGTGGCAACAACGTCAAACCTGCATAGATTGATTAAAATAACACTTGGTTGGACTAAAGGTGCTTCTTCAGTGTTTGTGACATGTGCAATAATAATAATACCTAAGAAATTCTATAATAAATCAAAGTTAGTCCATGTATATATATATGCCCATATGATTCATTGTTACATCGATTTGTAATTAACCCCATATGGTATAAAAATTTATTGAGAATTCTTAATGGTAAGAAGAAGAAAAAAAGTTCATACTTTTAACTAGACAATATCCGTTAAAATGTCATGTTAGATTCAATTATATAACGACATGTGTTACTCACCATAGAAATTATAGAAAGTACAAAAGTATTTAGCCAATTTTAAAGTTTAATATACAAAAGAATCTATTATGCTAATTGTACTCCATGTTCTTTCAACTAATAAAAGTAATGTTATTTCCTATGACCAACTAATCACTCATTATAACTCAAAAACATTGCAGCTATTTTAAATTGGCATTTTTTTTATAAAAAAATTTCTGTCAATATTATTAAAAAAAGATAATAGAATTAACATCAACGAGAAATTAACATGATTTATCAAACAATTAAATTAAATTAATAATTGCGCAATGAAGAAATAGGAAAGGAAAAAAGAGACTGAAGATCAAACAAATGCACACAATTAAAAAAATAAAAAAATATCTTTAATTAGTCATATTTACCAAAAAAAAAAAAAAAAAATCTCTTTACTTAAGATATTCTAATTATGAAATTAAAATAATATAATAAAGTAAAAATAAAAATAAATTTATACGAGCTTACACGAGTCGACTGAGTTTATACGAGTATAGCTCATTTAATAATCGAGCCTAATTTTATATTCATGATCGGCTAGCTTATTTATTAAACCAAATTTGAGTTGAGTTTATACGAACGGTTATTAAGCGGGTTCTCAAATGGACTTGTTCATTTACGGCCATAACCGTCATGAAACAACCATTGAAAAAGTAACAAAAAATCCCAAACTTGTTTGTTTTTTCTTTTAATGTTTTGGGGTAGGAGGATGGTCCCCTTTCTCCCCCTTTTTTTTCATTTTTGGTCGACCGAAATGAAATACCTTTAACTTTTCTTTTTCCCTTTCAAATCTTTCGGGGAAGTGATCGAGCATGCAATATGGTCACTAGATCTGAAGACAACATCTAGTGACAAAAAACACTCTCGCAATAACATGCATTAATATTTGTTAGTTCTTGTGTTAGCTTAATTCAGTTTCAAAATGCAGAGGTTACTGTTTACGGGCTCAAACACTGATATAGAATGCTCAGAATCCAATCTTCACTGTTCATAATGTAGATTCATGTGTTATGAACGTCCCTGCAAAATTTCAGCTCAATCGGACCACAAACGCCCATCGATCGGAGCTGTTGATCAATACTGGACAGCATTTCCAGAATGCTGTTTCACCCATGTCCGGACATGCCTTCCCCGGGTCCGGACCGCATTTTCAGAAATTCAAATTTTGCTCCGCAAAGCCCTGTCCAGACAGCCCATTAACCTGTCCAGACACCCCGTACCTTTTAGGCCTAAAAATGTGATTTTAAGTGGGTTAGGTCTAGGGTTTTGTCGGGCGTATATATGCATCACTATAGAAGAGAGAGGTACGAATTTTTGCCCTCAGAGAGTTCGTCGGAGGCTGTGCTAAGAGAGATCATATGTGGTGAGCGTTAAATTGAATCTCTTAGAGTTTTAGTTATTCCTTTGATAAATCTACGGTTGAGAAGTCTATCGGAAGAGTCCGGTAAAGAAGAATCACGTTGAAGAAGATTGTGAGCAAGGAGACGAGTTGTAGGCTTGTTGATCTTACAGAGCCAAGATCTTGCAAAGGGTTGTAAGTGTTCCTAGTGTCTGTAATCTCTGGACAATCTTTTGATAGTGATTTCTTAGGTTTGGCTGCCCCGGAGAGGTTTTACTTTTAGATTGGTTTCTAAAAGGTTTCCTCTTTGTAACCAAAATATCTGTGTCTGCCTCTTTATTGCTTTATATATTTTGGATGATTGAATTGTTTATTGCTTCATAATATTAATTCCGCATAAATTGTGATAAACAAGTTTTTGGAGTCGGCAAAGTGTTTTTCAATTGGTATCAGAGTGGGTTCACTCTGTTTGGATTAAATTCTTGAGTGAGATTTGTTGACTCCTGTTTGCTATGAATACTTCTCAAGGGGAATATGATTTTATAAACTCTTTCAACAATTTGTTGGAAAAATTCACTCTTTTGAGACATCAATACACAAATTGTTTGGGGGAGTTTCAAGATCTTAAACATGTGAATGAATCTATTGTTACTAAATTGTCTGAATCACATGCTTTAATTGATTCTTTAAAATCTGAAAATTCTGTTTTAGGCTCTAAAGTTGATTTGTTAGAGAATAAATTAAAAGAGTCAGAAACTCAATTGGAAAAATTCTCTAGCAATTCCCTTGAGAATATGTTACATACTCAGAATTTTGATTGTGATAAATCTGAGTTAAGTTTTGATTATCATGTTGCTTTGTCTTCTAACAATGATTCTACTTCCGAGATAATTTTTGTTAAATCAGAAAAAGTAGAAGACTCTTTGGTTAAAAGAAAAACAGCAGCTGCCTCGACCTCACAAGGTAAGAAAGTTAAGAAAATTCATATTGAACCTTGTGTATCTTACCTCAAATATAGAGTCGTCCATCCTCCTAAGAATCTACCTCCTAAAAGGTTTATCCCTACTTGTCATCATTGTGGAAAAGTTGGTCACATTCGACCCAACTGTTTTAAATTGAAACCTCATGTGCATAAAAATAAAAATTCTGTCTCTAGGAAAGATTATGAGGGTTTGGTAATGATGATGGAAGGTGTGTCTAGAGTAGACAAGTTTGAAAATGTTCATGTCTCTACATCTTCATTTAAGAAGGTTTGAGTTAGGAATGATTATATCATTCACCCATTGAGGGGGAGTGGTAATGATCTCTCTCAAAGTTAGGTGAGTCAATAACATGCCTAGGATTGATTGTTTTGCTTATTTTTGAATATCATAGAGCGTATTATTTTTCTTTGCTTTGCATTTTTTTTTTTTTCTAGTTTATGCATTGCAATTTTTCTTTTTTTGGTTGTTACACTTTTTGTGTGAAGAGTGTATACATGTTTGTTTTGAGATTTTTGTTATGAGTCATATTCATAAAGGATTTTTCAAGAAATTTATATGTTATGATCTTTGAAAGGCTTATAGATGAGATGTTGTGTGCGAACCACCAAAATTTTTGTCTACTTGCTAATCAAGTGTTCATGAATGTGAAATGTCTTGTGAAGACCTAGAAGTAGTTATTAAACCAAATCATTGTTTTGTAGTAGGGCCTATAAGATGTGATGAAAGTTTAATACTAAAGGACATTCATGTATTGCCTGTTGTAATCTCAATTCAAGCATGTTGTTTTTTTTCTTTATGAATTGTATTTTTGTTTGTTTTGCATTTGTTTTCGATTGTATGCATTTCTTTTGTGAAAAATTTTAAAAAGACAAAAATATGTTATTTTGATTGTTTTCTTTTCTTTCTTTTGTCTTATGCACTTAGATAGTCCATTAATTTCTCATGTTGTTTTTTATGGATTTAATTCCTTGCGTCTTGGAATGTTCTTAATATACATGAGATGAAAATTTGTGTCAATGGACTTGTCTTTGTGGTTGCCTAAAGCCTGAGCTTATGTGGTGCATTTTGCTTATACTTTATCTCTTGTGCACATTTAAGCTTAAATTGAGGTTTTGTTTCACTTTATTTGTGAGGTCTGGTAGGTAACCATATAAGGTTTTTGACTAGTAATATTTTTCAAATTGACCATATGCTAATTGAACCTAAGGCTTAAAAAATTCTGCTTTCTCTTTTGTGATAAGCACCAAAAGTTTAAGGACACTTTCTCAAAGAGAAAAATAAACAAAATAGTGAAACAAATAAAATCAAAAGATCATATTCCAAAAGGAATTTATTTCACTGTGTTAAACTTGTGCAAAATGTTTTACAAAGAGAAATGTATAGGATGAGAGTGGCTAGGCCCTAGTATGATAAGGTTTGACTTTTGATTTGATATACTTGTCAAAACCTCATGGTGGTGAAACTTTCTCCTCATTTTGTAAGTTGACCATTTTTCTCTTTAAATGGCTTACACACACACACACACACACACACACACACCAAACAAGTATTGGTTAATGGAACATTGTGTCTTTTGCTTGGGCTAAGCAATATAAGTTCATTGTCATTTTTAATCTCATGTATATTTTGCATATTTTGAGCATGTTTGGGATATTCATTGTTAAAATACATGAGTCGTTGATGTGTATATCATGTGTGTTCATTTGACTTTTGAGGGGGAGAAACATGTTTTGCATTTCCAGTTTCTTGTTGTTAATTGAGTCATACATTGAGGGGGAGTTTTGTTGATGTTTCTTTGTGATCATGCATTTTACGTCATTTTTTTTATTATGAGTTTTATTTATGTCTTCTTGTTCTACATATGCCTTGATGTATTTTGTGAAGTGTTTCAGGAAACATGAAGACCTTTTGTCATTCTGTGACAAAAAGGGGGAGTCAATATGGGGAGATGATGGAATTGGCTCGACATTTTGGTTTTGTCATTGAATTGCCAAAGGGGGAGTTTGTTAGTTCTTATGTTGGCTTAATTCATTTCAAAATACAGATGCTACTGTTCACGGGCTCAAACACTGATATAGAATGCTCAGAATCCAATCTCCACCGTTCATAATATAGATTCATGTGTTATGAACGTCCCTGCAAAATTTCAGCTCAATCGAACCACAAACGCCCATCGATCGGAGCTGTTGATCAAGACTAGATAGTATTTCCAGAATGCTGTTTCACCCATGTCCGGACATGCCTTCCCCGGGTCCAGACCGCATTTTCAGAAACTCAAATTTTGCTCCGCGAAGCCCTGTCCGGACAGCCCATTAACCTGTCCATACACCTGTACCTTTTAGGCCCAAAAATGTGATTTTAAGTGGGTTAGGTCTAGGGTTTTGTCGGGGATATATATACATCATTATAGAAGAGAGATGTACGAATTTTTGCCCCCAGAGAGTTTGTCGGAGGTTGTGCTAAGAGAGATCTTATGTGGTGAGCGTTAAATTGAATCTCTTAGAGTTTTAGTTATTCCTTTGATAAATCTACGGTTGAGAAGTCTATCGGAAGGGTCCGGTAAAGGAGAATCACGTTGAAGAAGATTGTGAGTAAGGAGACGAGTTGTAGGCTTGTCGATCTTACAGAGCCAAGGTCTTGCAAAGGGTTGTAAGTGTTCCTAGTGTCTGTAATCTCTGGATAATCTTTTGATAGTGATTTCCTAGGTTTGGCTGCCTCGGAGAGGTTTTACTTTTAGATCGGTTTCTAAAAGGTTTCCTCTTCATAACCAAAATATCTGTGTCTGCCTCTTTATTGCTTTATATATTTTGGGTGATTGAATTATTTATTGCTTTAGAATATTAATTCCGCATAAATTGTGATAAACAAGTTTTTGGAGTCGACAAAGTGTTTTTCAATATTGGAGTCATCCATTTCCTCAAGCATTATGTGAAACCTCTGCTCATTACCTTTCCTTTAATATCATCATCCTTTCAAACCTCCTAGGCTTTCAATCCACCAATTCCTCCTCTTTTGCAATGATAGAGGTTAATTAGTCGATCACAATGGCATTCTCGTGATAACTTAAACTTAGGTGGTTCAGTTTAAGACCTACATCTATACATTAAAGCCTTATAGGTTACATCTTTATTGAATAAATGTATTGTACACAAGTGACCTCATTATAGAGGCCAAAAGAGTCTAAAGAGAAGAGCTCCTTGTGTTTTTGGCAATGTGGGACAAAACCCACTTATATAGAAACAAAGGGAGAGGGCCTCTTTGTAATTAAGCAATGTGGGACAAGCCCACATTGCTTCTCTAACACTCCCCCTTAAACTCAAGGTGGAAACTTGTGAAATCTTGAGTTTGCTTTCTTGATTTGTGATTGTGGAGACTGGGGAGGATGGTGCCGGAATTTGAAACATCAGCGGTTCTTGGATATCGACAACACTTGGTCGAAATGGGCCAACTATGAACCTTACATGAAAGCCAACTATGGGCTAAGAGAGGAGAAAATGGGCAACTATGGCCTCTTTTGATTTAAAAAAGAAAGAGCCAACAATAGGCTAAGAGGGGAGAAAGAGCCAACAAGGGGCTAAGAGGGGTAAAGAAATGGGCAACTATGGCCTCTTTAAAAGAAGAGAGCGCCAACTACGGGTTAGGAAAAAGAAATAGGCAACTATGACGGTATGACCTCTTTAAAAGAAGGGAGAGCTAACTATGGATTGGGAAAAAGAATTGGGCAACTATGGCCTCTTTAAAACAAGTGAGAGTCAACTATGGGCTAAGACAAGAAAGGAAGTGGGCAACTTGGGCCTCAGGGAGAGCCAACTATGGGCTAAGGGGAGAAAAGAAGTGGGCAATGTGTGAGCTCAAAATCTCTTTTAAATTTTAAATAGGTGATGTTCAACACTTAAAATATTTAATTTAAATGAAAGATGCATTAAAAAATCAGCTATACTTTAATATCATGTAAAATCACCGCTTATAACATGTAGGAGAGATCATTATAGGTAGTGTGTTTATTCAATTTAGTTGAGCAAAAAAAAGTAGTGTGTTTATTCACCACGTATAATAACAACTAATGATAGGGCATTCACAAATAAGAACAGATTCAAGGAAACGTGGGATTTCCACCAATACCATCTACAGAAAATCTCCACAATCATTCGAATTGGCTATCAAGAAAAAGATTGAACAACCCAAAAAATTTCAAGCAAAATTTCCCACGTCGACAAATTAGACCGCGGCAAAACCTTTTCTGGGTACCCAAACAGACAAATTTTCTTCCAAAAGAAACCTTTTGCAGATGAGTGAACTGGCTAAACTACCACATAAACAGCAGTGAAAAGCAATATTCCCATATCTATATATATTTGCACATACACTACATATAAAGAAAGCTATACATAAACCTATATATTTGGTATTTGGGTTTACCTGGTGAAGAAGCTTTGTGAGGTTTGGTGCTGTTGTTTTGTCGTCTCTCAGTCAGAGAGGAAACTAGCGGAGGAGGGCAGAAGGTAAACGGTGGCGAACCATAAGCCCAAAACCCTTCGGTGATGTGGTTTTTTTTTTTTTTTCAGTTAATTATATTTTATGGGTAGTAGTCTACTTTGGACCTTTTCACTTCAAAACAAGTAATGTTTTTTAATCAGTCGGGAGGAATTTTTCTAAATATAATCTCTAATTCAATCGATAATATATTTTTAGTAATTTTTTTTTTTAACTTTTCAAATACTATTAAAAAATATTTTTGTATATATGTTTAAGAGATAAATAACAATTTCACAAAACGGAATTAAGCAAATTTTCATTGATTCACTTTCAAAGCAAAGTTTTTTGTAAATATTATGTTGCTCTCCTATGCATATATATTAAAGAGAAGAGTACTGCTACATATACTTGAAGTCTCACACTCAATTGCATATTCATTAACGTGGCAGTAAAAATTACTATTTAATTTTGGATGAATTATTTATTTTAAATCGAATAATAATTTTTACTCTCACATCAAAGAATGTATAGTTAAAAGTGTGAGAGTGAGAGTGGAAGTAGGATTTCTTGATAAGAGGAATGATTGTATGATTTTTGTGCTTTATGTAATTTTGATATATATATATATATATATATATATCAAAATTACATAAAGCACAAAATCATACAATCATTTCTCATATCAAGAAATCATATATATATATATATATATATATATATTTGAGCAATACAACAAAAGGAAAGGACAATTACAAAAAAATTGATGGGCAACCTAACAATAAACTTAAAAACAACCAAATCAGAGTAAGCAAACAAAAATTAAAAAAGAATGTGTCAGAATGACACAATCTTATAGAAATTATTATTATTATTATTATTATTATTATGTACTTTTTAATCGGTTAATTATATTTTGAGTAGTCTACTTTTCACTTGCAGTTTGTATTTACATGAGAGATAAAACATGGAATGACATCAGTTTTTTAACTATTGGACGTACGTAAGACCAATTAATAAAATTGTTGATTGTGGTATCTCTAGATCAAGATGTAATAGTGGCAAGAATGCCAAGAAGTATATTTTTTACAATAAATTTTTTTAATTCCTTTATTTATTTATTTTTTTTTTATTTTTTATGCTAGAATGAATACTTAGAGTTCTTTTTTGTCATCTCAAATGTGAAGTAACTTTTAAAATCATTAATAATTCAAAATTCATTAATGATCATAATAATTTTACAAACTTAATTAAAAGAAGGAAAAACTTCACTTATTACCCATGATCTTTCATCAATTTTGCAATCACATCCTTAACGAAATTTGCAAAAATATCTACTTTGAATATTTAAAAATAATTATATATATATATATATATATATATATATATATATATATATATATATATATATATATTAAAAAGAATGATATTTTAAGAATTTTAACAGGATTTAATGAAAAATTCTAACGAATGGATGAAATTGAAAAAATTTGAAAGATAAATATACTAAATTGACACTTTTAAAAGTTTAAGAATGTAATTAATTGTAAATGTAATAAAAAATCGAAAATAATAAGTAAATTTTTTCTAAAGTAATAGAATTCAATAATAACTACAGCCACATATAGAACTCTATTGCATTTGTATATATAGAACTCTATTGCAAGAATTTTGAGGGGGTGGCCGTCAAGGATTTTGGTGATTCGGAGGCCGCGAAGTATTTTTTTATTTTATTTTATTTTATTTTTTTTAGCAAAAAGGGTAGGCCAGGGAAATGTACGGCCTACCCTTTTTGCAATCCATAGCAACTAAAAGCAAAGTAGTTTAACAAACACTAATGAAATTTGCTTCAATTATTTTTTTGAGAAAAGGAATAAAGAGACCTACCAAAGTGAGTAGTACGGCCACAATTGCGATGCCTCTGCCAAAATCACGGAAATACGTGCGTTTAATGGATGGTATGATGTGGTTCAAATAGTACTGACGACTTAGCTCAGAGTAACAGGATGTAGTTTCAAAAAACTGAATGCAGAGTTCGCTGAATAGAGTCGCCACTTTAGCATTTGTATATATAGAACTCTATTGCAAGAATTTTGAGGGGGTGGCCGTCAAGGATTCTGGTGATTCAGGGGCCATGAAGTATTTAGTTTTTTTTTTTTTTTTTAAAAAAAAATTTTAGCAAAAGGGGTAGGCCGGGGCGATGTACAGCCTACCCTTTTTGCAATCCATAGCAACTAAAAGCAAAGTAGTTCAACAAACACTAGTGACATTTGCTTCAATTATTTTTTGAGAAAAGGAATAAAGAGACCTACTAAAGTGAGTAGTACGGCCACAGTTGCGATGCCTCTCCCAAAAAATTGAATGCAGAGTTCGCTAAATAGAGTCGCCACTTTAGCGTTGCTACCGATATAGTTAACAATGACCTTTTTCTCAACAAAGCAAATCCACATCTTGTTCGGCTTTGATTAGATAGTTCATTAGCGAAACATAAGTGCAAATGTAAGCTTTAGATGGATAATGACACTGCTCCAGGGCCATGAGGTTTCGGAAAACAACTTCAGTATTATCCTCTATCACAAGTTCTGGGATTGTGAAGATAGACCGCACACGCTCCAAGCACGGAAACGGCAGTTTCAAGCGTTGCAAGCAAGTCAGGAGCCATGAAAATTCGAAGGAGAATGTTCTTTCAAGTACGCTCCTCTCACGATCTGCTTTGAATTTCAATCCTGCGTAGTCAAGCTTTGTGGCACTATATAGCAGATTACCCGTATATACTCTAGGTGTCATTCTCAGCTCTGGTACTGAACAAAACAAGTATCTTAGTAAATCTGTTAAATGTTTTACTTCCTCGCTTATAATGAACTTTCGTTCCTCATAATATAATTCCAATTTGGAATAGAAGCTTCAAGTCGGCAAACCCCAAACCAAGAGAATAAGGAATAATTGTGTGCCACACACGCTGACTTGATGAGACCAAGTCACATGCAATTAATAACACATTCGAGTTCACGAACGTTCGAAGTTTCCATCGAATGATCGAACTTGGAACATAAAGATCTAAGTTTTCACCGAATGTTCGATTTTGTCTAGACAGCTTTTTTAAAAGACAACATTTTTAAATCTAGCAGTACTGTAGGTTGTCCTATTTAAGGGCTAAGGATGAGATCCTAGAACCATTAATTATTTTTCCCTTCTTCATAACCATATCAACCCATGGAAGTTTTATGCATGATCATTGTGGTAAAATAAATATAAACATTACGTTAATTTAGAGTTTCAACGAAATAATGATAAGAAGGGGTTGAACTAGAGTCTTACCACCAAAAGAGAAGAAGAATCGCATATCAAAGAAAAACATATGTTTTTTCGGAAATCTTAATCTCTCTTTATAGGAGTACAAAAGTTCACTTAAATAGGCACGGACAAAAAATCTCAACCCTAATTTGATTGACTTTGTGCTAAATCTATTATTGAAATATAAAATAATACAACTCTTAAAAATACCAATGACCTCAATAGTTAATAAAACCTAAATAAATCTAAAGAAAAAAAAAAAATTATTTTCTCATCTTGCATCATTTACAATATAAAAGGTTTCATTTATAGGGAGGTGGAAAGAATACAAAACAACAAGGGAGATCAAATCAAATCTAATTATAGGAGATTATGCTATAATATATTTTAACAATAAACAATTTTTTTTTTTTTTTTTAGAGGAACAATATACATATTTGAGGATATGAAAACCGAAAAGAAATGGTCCCACTTTTTTGACTGCTGCATTTATTTATGCCCTTTAATACAATCATTATAAGTTTTGTTTAATGTTAAAATTTTACATTTATGACTTGTCCATCTTTGTTAATTATAGTATACTGATTTATTTGGTCTTCTAAATACTTTGTTTTCCAAAATAGTTGTTCAATTTTTTTTATGTACTCAAGGGATAACTCAATTGTTGGAGATCATGCCTTATTAAACAGAGATCACTTGTTTGAATTCCATGGCCTCCATTTTTTCCTACCAGCATGTGCGGACATGTAAAAAAAAAAATGTTTTTGAGCATAAGAAGCAGCTTTCAAGCACAAAAATTGCCAAAGTACTCCATCTCGAATCTTTAAGCCCAGAACTAGTTATACTTTGTTATAATTTATTTTACTCCTTCAAAAATTGACAAAATGGTGCACTGGATCACATGCACGTACAGAACTCAATTAAACAAATATGTTGATATCGATGCCTCTATCAATTTATGCCCACAAAATAATGATTAATTTTATGGATAAATGTAAAATTAGTCATTGTGGTTGGCCTAAATTACAAATCACTTCATGTGGTATAAAAAAAATAATTTATAAGTTCCTATAGTTGGCCTAAATTACAAATCACTCAATATGATACAAAAAATAATTTATAGGTTCTGATCAAGGTATGCCAAAATTCCGGAGACTCAATAGCTAGATGCTAAAACACACAAACAATTGCCACAAATTTTATTGCTGAAATATCATAAACCACTTACAATGTTGAAGATTACAAACCATATATTAAGACTAGGAGGATATCACAAGGTAATTAAGCAGGATTACAAAGTTGAGATACCATGCATATATCCATTGCAACTAAAAGCAAACCACTCCAACGAACACTAATTATAACACATGTACTTCAATTCTACACGACAAAAGGCTTAAGGAAATTCCAGAAGGTGAAACCCAAGACAATAAGTCCAACAACAGTTGCCGTGAATCTAAAAATATTGGGGAAATACTCTCTTTTTAGGATTGCCATGGTACGGTTCAAAGTGAACTCATAGTGCCCATAAATCTTTTTATGGATATAATTGAAATAAGAGGATGGAGTCTCCACAATCTGATCGCGGAGTTTGTTAATTAGAGACGTCGCGTCAGCGTTGCTACCAAGCAGGTTATGAATGATCTTCTTATGAACAAGCAAATCCACATCTTTTTCGGTGTCAATAAGACGGTCTAGTAGAAAAACATAGTTAAAGAAGTAAGTTTGAAATGGATAATGGCACTGCTCCATGGCCATGAGGTTTCAGAAAATAGTTTCAGTATCGTAGTCTATCACAAGTTTTGGGACTTCCAACCTACGCTGGATACGCAACAAGCACGGAAAGCATAATATCAAGCAGAAAAGGCATGGTAAGCAAGCAATGCAGCATGAGAAACCGAAGCACGTGCACTCATGGACTGATATAGCAAGTAAGCGGCGATCACGCGCGCTTAACTACTTTGAATTTCAATCCTGCGTCATCAAGCTTTGTTGCACAAATTCGAGTATCCAAACTTTGTTCTTCACTCCCCAAGTCTTTCATGTCTGATGGAAGAAACAAATATCTTAGCAAATCTGTGAAGTGTTTTACTTTTACTTCCTCATCGATGGGCTTTGGCTCCTTATCATAGCGTCTAAAGTATTTGCGAGAAAGCTCGACAAATGGAGTATCCTCTTTGTGTTCCTTACTTTGTTGGCCTTCTTGGTGATGGCTGAGGCATCCAAAGTACTTGCGAGAAAGCTTGACAAATAATGGAGAATCCTCTTTCTTCAGGTCTTCCTTGTGTTCCTTAATTTGTTCGCCTTCTTCGCTATTGTTGCAACTGGAAGAGTCACCCAAGGCGAACCCATATAATTCCTCAAGAACAAAAAAGGAAGTTGATTCTCAAGTAATATCAAATCATGTAGTATGCCATCTCTTAGCCATGGTTTACTTAATATGTAGTCACTTTCTTTTTTACAATCTTCTTCTTCTTTCCTCTAAGCATCTTTTTCTTCTTCATCATTGTCTGTAACCTTTAAAAAGAACTCAATTATAAAGATGGCATCCAATAGATCGAATCATTTGCACAAAATTACCACTTTCGAGTTCACAGTCTTCTGAATAGGAATGACGGATTTTTACTTCCCTGTCTTTGATGAACTTTAGATGATCCTCCTCACTCTTCCGGGCCCGTGTTAAGAAATGCTTCAAATATCTCTGTTTGTGCTTTTCCATGTCCTTCAATTCAGCTGCCCTATGATGAAAGGGTCCTATTGAGACTAGCTTAGGGGTGTAGGCTTCTTCTTTTACCATGCGCAGTTACTTGGGAATCCTGTAGATACAGCATTCTGGCCACTCCGGAGGAATGTCAATCACCGACTCTTCACATTTCTCAACTTCTTTTGCAATGGAATCACGAGTTGGGGGGCAAGCCATGATCTTTTCCAACCCACAAGTTTATTTTCCTAGGGACAATCATTGACAATGTAATAATCATTAATATCTTATTACATTTTATTTTGCAATACCTAATTAATTACTTCATTATTCTAAAATCAAGCATAATTCCGGTTCCGGAAACCAACCGTACAAATATCTGATTTTACCTCCCGTAAAGTGAATATACCATTTTGGCTATATATTTAATAAAACTATATAATAAAATAATTATTTTTCAAAAATTTGTATTGATATATATATTATACCTCCTTATGTAAAATGAGATAATAGTTATACAATATTTATACTGCACTAACCAATTTATCTTATTATTTATTTTCATTACCTTTTGACTATATTTTTCATTGTAATTCGTAATTAAGAATCTTAAATCTATACAAAAGTGAATTGACACGCTCATATAGAATATGTCATATAAATTCCGAGATAAATAGTATATGTACGTACGTAAAAGTTGTATATTTGGATCAGAGATAATTTAATTTTGTATATGTGATTTTGAAAAAAAAAAAAAAAAAGAAGAAACAAAGTGCACTCGATTCATTCCAAATTTCCAACTTACACCCCATTAATTTGCAATCACCCCCACACTTTAAAATTAAAGTTACAGTCAACTCCCCTCAAATTAGTACGTCCTTTTACGTTGCATGCAGGGTCAAAGACCCAAAACCCGACTGGCCCGCTCCCAAGCCATGCATCAATAGGGATAGAGATTATATGCTTTTATTTATTTATTTTTAATTTAAGAGCGTAATTGTATTTTTACATGTCAGCTATGATGAACAATTTAACACATGGTTTTCGTCGAATTTAACAAAAATGCTAATAAAACTGACTAATAAAGTGAAAGGGATAGATAGTTAAAGAGGAGTCCTGCTATCAGGTTGCCAAGAGTCAGACAAGTGTCTGCCAAAGTCTGATGTGGCTTTATTAAAAAAAAAAAAAAAAAAAATTGTAGAAAAATCTCTCTCTTCCTAGTCCTGCTAGATTTTGTTTTTTTAATTTTTTGTTAAATTTTAATGAGTTAATATTTAGTTTCTAATGCCTCAAAATTTATTTTTGGATTTAAAACTAAAATCTAAGAGTGGAAGGTTAACCCTTTAGGGATTGTATCACCCAAAAGGGATTCGATCATCCTAAATTTGGTGCTAATGTCTTAAATTTGGTGCTAATACCTTAAATTTAATATTAATACTTCAAATTTAATTTTTTTTTTAATATCTCTTCTTTAAAAAAAAAAAAAAGACCAGACTTTGGCAGACGCTGGGATGACCCCAGGCTGCCGAAAATATCAACTCGTTAAAGAGGGCTAGATATATAGTTAGAGTTCGAAAAACAACACAAATATAGTGTAAGCTGAAAGGGGTAAGAGTATTGCCAAAAATAAAATATATTTCTGTGATAGATTTATTGTTCTATAATATAATGCAGACTATTGGAACAAACAAACAACGCAAATGGCTAGCTAGGCAGCGTGGATTCCAATCAGACCTTAAAAAGATGATATCTCGAATTATTTCCGACGTCGTACAGAGGCAATATTCTTGGTGGTATTGGGTCAAAACAGGCTAGAGAAGAGTGGACAGTTGGACAAAATGATTCGTCTGGAGTTGCATTCGAATGAGCGAGACAGAGTTGATTGTAAGTAGTTGCGCTTGAGCAAGATTGCAAACGAGCCACGTCAATTTTGTAAACTGACTTATTAAGATGTTCTACTAAGTTTAAGGTTTTATTTACTATAAATACATGTTATGAAGACCATGATAAAACATTATAAACAATTGCATATTATTTTCTATCCCTTTTGCCTCAATTCCTTGATAAAATATTGACTTGAGAAGAGTTGCAATTATATTGTTGTTTGTTTTTACGAACCCACAACCCCATACTGCATTAGCAACTCTATCTTGAGGATAACACTGAAGTAAACACGACACTAGGTGGGATATGTATGATAGGTAATCTCTTACAATGGCATGAAACACTTCAAAGAAAACTAAAATTTTCTCTACCTCAACCAAGAATATACTGATAATATTCATCTGTAATCAATCTTATTGTTACAAGATATTAATATACATATAATTTTGTTATTATTTTATGAATATATTGAAATAACAAATGAAAATTTATTATTTCTTGTGAACTTGTGAATAGTTGAATTTATTTAAATATTTTTTAACAATGCAATCTATATAAAAGTGACATGTGAGATGCACATGTTTTTTTAATAGCCGGGATAAAGTTTGAATAAATTTTATTAAAAGCTCATGTGCATCTCACATGTTATTAAAAAAATTGATACATGTCACTTTTATATACTAGGTTTAAGGAAATTCCTCCAACCCAGTTTAGAGGAAAACTTTGTCTATAACAAACTCAATTGGATTATTAAAACAATTATAAAAACTTTAATAAAGAAGTATATAATAAAGTGAAATTAGAAAGTAAGAACTTGCAAATTTCGCTTACAAGAAATACTTGTATTCACTACAAAAATGGTGATAATTTTTGACCATGAGTTTTTGACGTGTCAATGGTATTGACACGTCAAAAACTTCTTTTGACGTGTAGTTTTTGACGTTTATCAACGGTCAAAAGGGTAGGTGTCAAAAATCCCAGATTTTTTACGTGTCTACAGTGACACGTCAAAAACTTTTGACGTGTCAGGAGTAACACGTCAAAATTTTTTTTTTTGACATGGTAGTGTTGCCACGTCAAAAACATTTTTGACGTGTCAATTTTGCCACGTCAAAAATATTTTTGACGTGCTGAATTTTAGCACGTCCAAAATTTTTTGACGTGTCAGTTTTGCCACGTCAAAAATTTTGGCAATTTTTGACGTGTCAATTTTGCCACGTCAAAAATTTTGGCAATTAAAAAAAATATTTTAATTAAATTTTTTTTTTAATTAAAATTTTTTTTTTTAATTAAAAAATTTATTAATTTGAATTATTTTTCTAAAATTATATGGTCAGCTCTCTCCCCCCCAGCTCTCTCCTCTCTTCTTTTCTCTTTTCTCCATTTTGGTTACTCCCTCCCCACCCATTTTTTCCATTTTCATTACCCCCACCCCCAGCTCTCTCCTCTCTTCTTTTCTCCATTTTCTTACTCTCTCTCTTCTTTCTTCTTTTCTCCATTTTCCATTTTCGTTCTGCCCCTCTCTCCTCTCTTCTTTCTCTTTCTCCATTTTGGTTACTCCCCGCCCCACCCATTTTTTCCATTTTCGTTACCCCCCCCCCTCTCTCCCTCTCTTCTTTTGTCCATTTTCTTACTCTCTCTCTTCTTTCTTCTTTTCTCCATTTTCCATTTTCGTTACTGCCCCCCCCACCCCAGCTCTCTCCCTCTCTTCTTTTCTCCATTTTCTTACTCTCTCTTCTTTCCTTCATTTCCAAAAATTCAAAACCAAAAAATCTTCAAAAATCAAAAACCAAATCAAAAAATTAACCTGAAAAATCCAAAACCCAAACCCAAAAAATCTTCTTATCTTCTATTCTTCTTCTTCTCTTTTCCTTTTTTTTTTTTTTTTTTTTTTTTTGCAGATCTACTTCTCTTCTCCTTTTATTTTTCTTCTTTTTCTTCTTCCCTCTAGAGGCTGGCCGGCTGCAGAGAGAAGCTAGGGAGATTGAGAGAGGAGAGAGAGAGAGAGAGAGTTGAGTCTGGAAATGAGAGAAAAATGACCAAATATATAAAAGAATTATAAAGGGGAAAAAAGAGGGAAAGAAGATAGGAAAAAGAGAGAAAAAAGTTAAAAATCCCGCTTTTTTTTTAGTGACGTGCTAACATTTAGCACGTCAAAAATTTTTGACGTGCTAAAAGTTACACGTCAAAAATAAACCAGATTTAAAAAAAAAAAAAAAATTGAAACAGTAATAATTTTTGACGTGCTGGGTTTTGGCACGTCAGAAACTCTCTCTCTCTCTCTCTCTCTCTCTATATATATATATATATATATATATATATATATAATATCGTTTATATGTGTGATATATATAATTAAAAGAATTTAAAATAATAATTTTTATTAGCCTTTTGAATGGCACGTCAAAAGACTAATAAAAAATATATTTTATTTATATATATATATATATATATATATATAATTTCATATATAATTATAATAAAAAAAATAATATGATAAATTATTATATTTTTAATTATATAATATAATGAAATTAAATTAAATATAATTTGCATTATTTTTTTGACGTGCCACAAAAGCTTTTGACGTGCCACACATGGCACGTCAAAAAAATAATGCAAATTATATTTAATTTAATTTCATTATATTAAAAATATAATAATTTATATTTATTTAAATTTAATTAAAATTATATAATAAAATCTTATTTCTATTAAAATTATATTTATTTTATTATATAATTTTTTCCTCTTATATAACACATTATCCATACAAAACAAATACAATTAATTAGAGAATAAATAAATTAATATTCTAGATGTATAGATAATTAGATGTATCAACTAACCGACCACATATGTTGTGTTTGTCGAGTTCATATGAGGTTTGCGGGTCTTATAAAATAAATGTATCAAGTATGTTTTATATATTTTTACAAAACTAATATGGCTAGCTATCATATTAATATTACTAGACTGATCGATTTATGCATGCATGATATATATATATATATATATATATATATATATATATACCAAGTAATTTATACTAATATGATAAATTATAATTTTCCTATCCAATCAAAATTAATTTTTTATGCCAATCAACATTAATTGTTTTTTAATACATATTTTTTTATATCAAAATTAAAATTAGTTTTGATATATATATATATACATATATATATAAAATTAAAATTAATATTTTTTGACGTGTCATGCTTGACACGTCAAAACATTTTGACGTGCCATGCATGACACGTCAAAAGTTTTGACGTGCCATGTGTGGCACGTCAAAAACTTATATATATATATATATATATATATATATATATATATATATATATATATATTATCTTATTTAAATTATTATAAATTTTATTTATTTAAATTTTATTAAAATTATATTTACTCTATCATATATTTACTCTATCCAATTAAAATTAATTAGAGAATAAATAAATTAATATTCTAGATGTATAGATAATTAGATGTATCAACTAACCGACCACATATGTTGTGTTTGTCGAGTTCATATGAGGTTTGTGAGTCTTATAAAATAAATGTATCAAGTATGTTTTATATATTTTTACAAAAATAATATGGTTAGCTATCATATTAATATTACTAGACTGATCAATTTATGCATGCATGATATATATATATATATATATATATATATCATGCATGCATAAATTGATCGTTCTATATATATATATATATGATGTTCAAATTAATATTAATGAAATGGTTGAATTATATGCTTGCATGTAATAATTATATTAATTGGTACACAATATATATATATATAGAATGATTATGCATGCATATATTTATATATTAATTGGCATGCATGTGATATATATATATATATATATCACAATAAAAATTATAATTTATACTAATGATAATAAACTATAATTTATACTAATGACAATAAAAATTAATTTTTTATGCCAATTAACATTAATTGTTTTTTAATGCATATTTGTTTATATCAAAATTAATGTTACATTTTTTTTTTATTAAAAAAAGTTTTTGACGTGTGGAATTGACACGTCAAAAGTTTTTGACGTGTTAATTTGACACGTCAAAACTTTTTGACGTGTTAAAATAAGACATGTCAACAATATTTTTTTTGACGTGTCTACTTAGACACGTCAAAAGTTTTTGACGTGGCAAACATAAGTTACTGTTTGCCACGTCAAAAAACATCTATTTTTTTGTAGTGATTGCTTGAGAGCACTAAATTCTTCCTCTTTAGTTGCCAACACGCGAGAGTTTCTTTCTCTTCCTTACCGATAATGCATCCACTCTTCTTCTTCCACTTGTATTTATAGTACTCGTGGTTGGTCCCCGTCAATATCAAGCCTCTTTAATATCTCTCTTCCAGTGATAAAAACACAGGAAAAAAAAAATCAAAATAAGTTCTTATGATTCTGTTAAGTTACAAATAACTTTTTGCCATATAAATTAAAATTGATTATAGTAAGCAAAAAATACATAGGAAATTTATCGTAAATCAGTCTCTAAGAGTGATGTCATATTGCGACATAGATCTCTGCACCTAGCTAACTTTGGTCTAAAATTTTAATGAAATCCATTAGACTAATATGTTAGCACCAATCATATTGCGCTAAGTGTCATTTTAATAAAAAAAATATATACATAAAAAGAAAAGAGGAGTTTGAGTTTAGGTGTCACTTCTTTTTCTTATTAGAAGATTTGTTTGAGTTTAGGTTCATAGTCGTTGTGAGTACACTTATGAGTGTTGAGTCCCATATTAAGAAAGTATAAAGAAAAATAGTAGTTAATATAACTAAGTGAACCCAAACCTATTAGATTAGGCATTTGGACTAGCTAGAGTGATGTTTAAATATGTATATTAATATATTATTGGTAAAAACTCTCAAACCGTTTATCTCCTCAACACATTGTTGCATCTTAAAGTCTTTTTTTATTCATTTCTCATCATTCTCTCTTTCCTTTGTTGGTCAAAAGAGTACTTATTTCCTTTAATTATTCCGAAAGACATTCCGGGTACACTTTTTAATTATCATCTCTCTTTCCTTTGTTGGAGTTACTTAATTCTTTTTTTAAAATTCTTTTCTTTAGGTTGTTGGCAATGAATAACTTTCTTTTCTTCTTTTCTTCTTATCTTTCTTCTAAAGCATTTCCACGAAATTACACATTATTCCTTTCTTGATTTACCATTTTTTTTCCCCTCCATACCAATCACCTTTAGCTCTTGCCCTAAAGGAGTTCATTTTCTTTTGAGTTGTTGTATTGGGTGTGCCCTCTGAGCATTATCAGCCAAAATAATCACTACTGCGAAGGATGCTCTAAGAACACCAAAATTTACATGGTTCAAAAATTCATTAGCCAAAGATAAACAGTGAATGAGTGAGTGTAACACCCCGGTTCCATATTACGAAGATGAGGAGTAGCGGACATAGAATTTGTTGTTTATAAAAATCGTCATGAGTGCAAATTTTCACATTTTTTAGTTACTAGGAAAAATTGAACTTTATAATGAATTTTAGATAACTTCAAATTTACTAGTCATTTTAAAGTGATAGTACAGATTATAGAGACCACGTGCTTTGCATGAGATGGAGAACAAGAAGGTTGAGTTTCCTTCTAGAGTTGCCTCCTTGTGTTGGGAGGCAGCCGAAGATTTGGAGGGATTCTCGATCGCGAACATACATAGAAGGATTCACTACAAAAAAACCCAAACTTTATTACGTGTCAACAGTTTGAGTTTACACTTCACTAATTAGCGAAGTGTAAAACGCCCAAACTTGGGGACGTGTCAACAGTTTGAGTTTACACGTCACTAATTAGTGACATGTAAACAGTGAAAAGTCACACCTCACTAATTAGTGATGTGTCACATGTCACTAATTTCAAATTTTGAATTTTAAATTTGTTTTTTTTTTCCTTTTTATCTTTCTTCTTTCTCCCTTTTTCTCACGTCGCCTCCCCTGCTTCCCCTCTTATTTTCTCACCTCCAATCTCTCAGCTCATCATGACCCTCAAATATCCGATACCCTCAAATTTCAGCGATCTCTTGCTCTTGAATCCTCTCAAGTCTCGCCCACTCTCCAAACTTCTCTCACATCAGGTAATCCAATCTCTCTCTCTCTCTCTCTCTCTCTCTCTCTCTCTCTCATCAATGATCCTATCACCGCCCGATTCGATTCAACGTTTCTGCAATCAAATGCTTGTTTTCTTTTGTTACAAGAAACAGTTTTTTTGTTTTTTTGATTTGATTTGATTTCGTTTATCCAATCATTCTGTGTGTTTTTGTAATCGTTGAAGGAGCTTGTTCTTCCGTAGCATGAAATTTTGTTTTTTTTTTGTAGTTGTTGAAGGCTAAGAAGGTGCGAAGGAGAGAAAACGAGAGAGATTCGTGGTTAATGTTGAAGGTTGACAAGGTGAGAAAGAGTGGGGAGGGGTTTTGGGGACTGTGATATCTTTTGGGGTGAGAGGTAATGGAATTGTGGAAGCCGGAGCGGTGAATTTGCAGCAAGTGAGTTCCATTGTGCGTGACATTGGCGATCCCTGCCTCTCTCAATCTCCCATATATAGCTGTAAGACTCGATCTATTCAACCATATTTTTCTGATTTGGGTTTCTGATCATTTCGGCTCGCACAATAATGAATAATCGACTCCTATTGTGGTGATTTCTGATTTGGGTTTTTACTTTTTTTGGTTGCTCGTTTTGCAGGCCCGTGAACGAAGATGTGTACGGACTCAACCATTGCAGAGGTCTCTTGGGTCATCTGAGAAAAAATAAAAACATTATTATTATTATTATTATTTTTTTTTTTTAAGGGTAGTAAACAGTAAAAACGTCATTACCCCGTTTCTAGTATACCAAACTTTTGTCATTTTAAAAACGTTACTATAGGCACGTGTTTTGGCCCAAAAACATCACTAATATGCGGTCACAAAATCTACATATTTTTGTAGTGATTTTTCATTTTTAATCATTATATTTATTTCGCAAAGTCAAAAAGTGCAATCGGAAAAAAAATTTATATATATATATATATATATATATATATATATATATATATATATATCTAGTTGTCCCACCAAATATCACTTGATTTTTAGAATGATGAATGATAGGCTTATAAATAAATTTTACAAAAGAAATTTTACAACTTGATTGAAAATGAGATAAATTCAACTTTTGAGAAACATATTGTACCACATCATGTTGAATTTATTTGTAAACTTATCATTTTTTTAAAAAAAGAATGGTTAGGGGTAGGTATCAATTCTAACGGTAACGGTAGAGGTATTTTTGGAATATTAACCTAAATTGTCGATTAAATTTGTTAATTCATTGAATTCATTTTGATAAGGATAAATTTTAAAATTTTGGATTAAAAGACGATTTCGGTTAAAATTGGTGGGTTAATCGGTCAACCTTGGATTTTTTTTTAGCTAAAACAAGAGTTTAATCTTGAACATACAAAACAATAAAATCTTTTTTTAGGCCAAGTCGGCTATTTTTTAGCCCAAATGGTTTTCTTAAGGCTCAAGAAGTGTTTATTGGACATGTTTATAAGCACCCTTAACATATTCATTATCCTAGATTATTACAAATTGTCATTAATATAGATAAAATTAAATGAGAACTGATTAATATTGTTAGGATGCTGCCCTACCATATTTTGGCGGTTAAGTCGTTTTGGATTCGGTTAGCAACGTCGATATAAATTTTTATTTCGATTACCGATAGAGTCGGTAGACGGTCGATGGCGGTTCAGTGACGTAGGCAGTAATTAGATATTTTGCCCACCCATAGGAATGGTGTTTTTAGGGCCCGTTTGGGAGTGCAATTTCAATAAGTGTGATTTTAAAAATTGTGTTTTTAAAAATTGCGTTTTTAAAATCGCTACTTTTTAAAATCACAAAGGCGTTTGATAAAACATGCTAAAAAGTACTTTTTTTTATCAATTGAGTGTTTGGATAACATTAGCATATAATTGCGATTTCATCACCAAATTACCAATAAGGACATTTCTTTATAACAGTAAAATCACTAACATTATCTATATAAGCCTCCATTTTTAACACCTGTGCAAACAAAAGTATGACTTATAATTTGACATTAACTTTGAGTTTTCTACTTAGGCAATTATATATTGCTATTCTACTTGTTTCCATATGCTTTTTTGTTTTTTGTATTTTTTTTTTCTTGAAACATATTCCAAACAGACATATAATAAAAAATACAAGAACAATCCATCAAATTAAACTAATAATGTTTATCAAATTTAACTGTTACATAATTCACCAATAATTTAAATTAGTACTTGATAACTGTTTATTACCCATTAAAAATATATATATATAAAAATATCACCAACTGTTACAGTGCAATACCCATTAAAAAAATAAAAATAAAAATCCATCACAAATTGTACAGTACCTTTAAAAAAAAAAAAAGCCATAAAAAATCGTCATTGTGCACATCACTATGCAATGCACAGTGACCTGAGAAAATTCATCATCTTGGTCAATGTACAGTTTTTTTTTTTTTTTAAAGAAAAAGCCTCACACGGTTACTGTACACGCACTATCACATTACTGTGCGTGTACAGTGATCTATCACTGCATATTATGATGGATTGCAGATCACTATGCATGCACGGTAATTTGATAGGGTTAGAATTCCTAAGCAGTAGTTGAGTTTAATTAGGAGTTTTATCCAAAAGTCTTTAATTTGAATAAGGAACGTATGTTTCAAGTTGAGTCTGTTATTATCTTTTAATTCTAAGATTGAGTCTGTTATTATCTCTTAAAGAGTTAGATATTATCTCTTAAGGAGTTAGAGTCCTAGTAGCAAGTCATTTTCCTAGAGTCGTAGTCGATGTAGGCAGATTTCTAGTGTTTTCTGTTTCTCCGTTGTAATCGACTTTTTATCTTTCTTCTATAAAAGAAAGATCTATCAATAAAGTTATTATGTTTTGAATCTTAAATTAAAATACAGTTTCTGTATTTGGGAGTCCTGGCTCGCTCGAAGTAGTCAAATATCTGTTACGTAGGTTTTGATTCCATTGGAACTCATCAAGTGGTATCAGAGCCGGGCATCATAGGCAAGTCCAAGGACAAAACTTGGGCATACCGAGACTTCTCACTAGACTCTCGGCCAGCTACGCGTTCAATTACAACAAGAAGACAGCAAGGTGAGATGGAGGACCGTATGGGCAAGATGGAGCAGTCCCTGAAGTCTGTCTCTGCAGCACAAGAAGAGATGAGAGACCGAATGACAGAATTATATAATCTTGTGGCCAGCATCGAGAAGACACGACAAGAAACAGGAGAAAATTCACGTGGAAAAACCCGAGACACAGAGGGGGAGAATTCTAATACTGGTGAACGACCATCATTCAAACAAAGGCATGTTAAGTTTGATTTTCCACGGTTCAATGGTGACGAAGATCCAACGACGTGGGCCTGTCGCGCGGAACAATTCTTTCGATTTCAAGGAACAGCAGAGGATGAGAAGACAGCTCTAGCATCGTTCCACTTGGAGGGGGAGGCACAGCTGTGGTTCCAAATTCTCCTATGTGAAGGACGTAACGTGGAATGGGAGGAATTCAAAGAAGGCTTGTTCACCGGATTGGACCCAACCAATTCTACGATCCCTTTGGGGAATTAACCAAACTGCAGCAAGAAGGGAGTGTGAAAGAATATCAAGCCCAGTTTGAATCCTTGCTCTAAAAAATTGGGAATTTATCACAAAAGCAACAAGTTAGCTGCTTTATTAGTGGGTTGAAGGAGGCGATTAAGGCGGATGTTATGGCAGGAAGACCGACCACTCTTACCTCTGCCATTGGTTTAGCTCAGCTATACGAAGTTCGCAACACAGCCATCTGGAGGAGTACCATGGCAGAAGTGAAAAAACAACCAGCCCCTAGCCATCGGTACCCAACCATTTCACCTACAATGCCGGTTAAAAGATTAACACCAGCAGAATTAAAAGAAAGGCAAGAGAAGGGTTTGTGTTTCAAATGTAATGACAAATATGGACAGGGACACCGGTGTAAAAGGTTGTTCATGCTAGAAGCTTATTGGGGAGAGGACGTAGATGGAGATGTGGCAATGCAAGAAGAGGAGGAGGAGGAGGATCCCCCTGAAATTTCTTTACATGCTATCACGGGCAAGGAGGCACCGGAAACCATGAAAGTCTATGGAGTGATCGGCAAGACAATCGCGTTGGCACTCATTGATTCAGGAAGCACTCACAATTTTATGAGTCTTGCTTTAGCCCAACTCTTGCAGATGCAACCCCTAGACAAAGGAGGGATGGATGTCATAGTAGCCTCGGGGGAAAGAATCCGAAGTCCAGGTAAATGTGCTCAAATTTCACTGAAACTACAAGGGTTGAGTTTTTTGGTGGATTTCTATATACTACCAATAGAAGGTTACGGCATGGTTTTGGGTACCCAATGGTTTCGTGTTTTGGGCCCTATATGGTGGGACTTTGACAAACTGAAAATGCAATTTGCATGGGGCGGCAATGATGTGCAATTGCATGGTCTCAAAATGAAGGAGAGCAGAAATAAGGGCCTACGTCTCATGCATCCAACAGATACTGATATTCAAATGGAGGAATGTGAGCACCTTGATGACAAAAGCATAGAAGACATGAATCTGTTATGCAAGGAGCACGAATCAGTCTTTGTGGAACCCCGAGAGTTGCCACCAAACCGGAGCCATGACCACAGAATTATCCTACAACCAAGTGCAGGGCCAGTAAGCGTAAAACCCTATAGGTATCCTTTTTTCCAAAAAAAGGAGATTGAAGAACAGGTGGCTGATATGCTGCAGAGAGGGATTATTAGATCTTCCAACAGCCCTTACTCATCACCGGTCCTCTTGGTCAGGAAGGGGGATGGTACGTGGAGGATGTGCGTAGACTACTGCGCGCTCAATAAAATCACGATTAAAGATAAATTTCCTATACCGGTAATCGAGGAGCTCTTAGATGAATTACATGGAGCAAGGTTTTTTATAAAATTTGATTTACGTTCCGGTTATCATCAAGTGCGAGTAGCCAATGAGGATGTGACAAAGACCGCTTTCCGCACTCATCATGGGCACTATGAGTTTCTTGTCATGCCTTTTGGTTTGACCAATGCTCCCTCAACCTTCCAAGCTCTCATGAATGAGGTATTCCATGATTACCTTCGTAAATATGTGTTAGTTTTTTTTGATGATATACTAGTGTACAGTAAAAATTGGGCACAACACCTAGAGCATGTTAGAACTGTGTTAATGGTTATGGAGGAGCAACAACTATATGTGAAGAAGAGCAAATGTGCCTTCGGGCAGCAAGAGGTCCAGTATTTGGGGCATGTAGTTTCCACAAAGGGTGTGGGGGTTGATCCTGACAAAGTGGAAGCAATGTGGAAGTGGCCTAAACCAGAAACTCTCAAGGCGATGCGAGGATTTTTGGGACTCACAGGATATTACCGATGATTTATTCAGAATTATGGGAAGATTGCAGCACCCTTGACCTGGATGTTGAAAAAAAATAATTTTCTATGGACACCGGCAGCAGACACAGCTTTTGAGTATCTCAAGCAAGCCATAGTTCAAGCACCCGTCCTTGCCTTGCCAAATTTTGCGAAGGAGTTTGTGGTGGAATGCGATGCATCTGGAGTGGGCATAGGGGCTGTTTTACAGCAAGAAAGACCGATAGCCTTCTTAAGCCAAGCCTTACAAGGGAACCAGCTTCTCTTATCAACCTACGAGAAGGAGATTCTCGCATTGGTGATGGCTGTCCAGAAATGGCGGCCCTACCTTCTAGGTCGACATTTTGTGGTAAGGACTGATCATCATAGTTTGAAGTATTTATGGTCACAAAAAATATCAACAACGGCACAACAAAAGTGGCTGTACAAGTTAATGGGGTTTGATTTTTCTATTGAGTATAAAAAGGGAAAAGAGAACATTGTTGCTGATGCACTATCAAGACGTGATGAGGAGGGCTCACAATCGGTCCTAACAACAAAAATCAGGGGAAAGGAAGAAGAAGAAGGAGTCATAGTGGCACTATCCAGCCTTATACCCAACTGGGTAGAGGTCATCAAAGAGGAAATAGGCAAGGATAGAGAAATGTTAGAAGTAATCCAAAAAGTAGGGGCAGGGGAAGCGTTGGGTCCTTGGCAGTATAAGGAGGGTCTGCTACTCTACAAAGACCGAATTTTCCTTCTAGAAAATTCTTCTCTCATTCTACCTATCATGGAGCAAATACATGGGCGTTTCCATGAAGGGTATCACAAAACATTTCAGAGAATACGAGCCAGTTTTTATTGGAGGGGAATGCGAAGCCGACTCAAGGAGTTTATTAAAGAATGTGAAGTATGCCAACGCCACAAAATCGAGAGTCTCTCGCCCAAAGGACTGTTACACCCTCTTTCCATACCCGAAAAAATATGGGAAGACATCTCTATGGATTTCATTGATGGTTTACCAAACTCCCGAGGAAAGTCCACTATCTTCGTCGTAGTAGACCGATTGTCCAAGTATGCACACTTTATGGCAATCAATCACCCTTATACAGCAGTAAGTGTGGCTCAAGTATTTTTTGAAAATATATTCAAGCTCCATGGCATGCCCAAATCGATAGTATGTGATAGAGATCCAACATTCACTAGCCAATTTTGGACATAAATGTTTCACATCCAGGGAACTAATTTCAATTTCAGTTCTGCATACCACCCCCAAACGGATGGACAAACTGAGGTAGTTAATCGTACCTTAGAAATGTATTTGAGGTGTTTTACTAGTTCACAGCCGAAGGAGTGGGGAAAATGGCTGGCATGGGCAGAATATAGCTATAATACTAGCTGGCATTCAACTCTCAAAACTACCCCTTTCATGGTGGTCTACGGAAGGGAACCGCCAACCTTGCTCACTTATGTGCCGGGCACAACCAAGGTAGAAGCTGTAGAAAAGAATTGATAGCAAGGGATCAAGTGCTCAAGGAAATCAAGGAACACATCGAACGGCTCAGGAGAGGATGAAACAAACATATGACGGTAAGCATAGAGAAGAAGAATTTGAAGAAGGAGATTGGGTGTTCTTAAAGCTCCAACCTTATCGACAAGTTTATGTGAGTATGCGCAAGAATGCAAAACTAGCAGCTCGATTTTTTGGTCCTTTCAAAATTATCCAAAAGATTAGTCTAGTGGCATACAAACTGGAATTACACAGGAATCTCGCATACATCCCGTGTTCCATGTTAGTTTGCTGAAAAGAAGATTGGGTGGTGATCAAATGGTCCTACCCCAGTTACCAGAAATGGTAGAGGAGGCCCACATTTCTCCCAGTCCGCAGGCAATGCTGAATCAAAGAAAAACAAAAGGAAAACAAGAGCTCTTAATCCATTGGCAAGGACTCTCGCTAGCAGAGGCCACTTGGGAGAACAAAGAGTCCATGCATATGAAGTTTCCTAAGTTTTTCCTTGAGGACAAGAAAAATTTAAGGGGGAAGGAATGATAGGGTCAGAATTCCTAAGCAGTAGTTGAGTTTAATTAGGAGTTTTATCCAAAAGTCTTTAATTTGAATAAGGAACGTATGTTTCAAGTTGAGTCTATTATTATCTTTTAATTCTAAGATTGAGTCTGTTATTATCTCTTGAAGAGTTAGATATTATCTCTTAAGGAGTTAGAGTCCTAGTAGCAAGTCATTTTCCTAGAGTCGTAATCGATGTAGGCAGATTTCTAGTGTTTTCTGTTTCTCCGTTGTAATAGACTTTTTATCTTTCTTCTATAAAAGAAAGATCTATCAATAAAGTTATTATGTTTTGAATCTTAAATTAAAATACAGTTTCTGTATTTGGGAGTCCTGGCTTGCTCGAAGTAGTCAAATATCTGTTACGTAGGTTTTGATTCCATTGGAACTCATCACAATTTAAATAAAATTTTGAAAAAAAAAAATCACAACTTTACTATGTAGAATGGTTGAAGAACATAAATGCATATATAAAAAGACATAGTAATCATACAAACCACATAAAATAACACCGAACACCAAACAGTGGAAAGTTTTACAAAAGCAAATGAGTTATATGGAGATAAAGAAAATATTATGGTGAGATTATTACCTGGTAGAGGGGCGGAGAGATGAACAACAGCGACGCACACTGCTATAGGGCGGAGAAAGGATGAACGGGACAGAGAGGATGAAGAAAGCAAAAGAGAAAAGAAGGGTTTTAATATATTTTATGTGGGTATTCTTGGTATTTTTTTCATTTCGTTCAAAAATAGGTAACTATTGCGTCAAATATCTTTTTAATAGAAATCGTGATTTTGTTTTAAATTCGCACTTTTTCAAATAAACACCCTCTAATCAGCTTATGAAAATCGCAGATATTTTTGCGATTTTAAAATTTACGTTTTTAAAATCGCAATCTCAAACACCATAAAATTGTGATTTGGTTTAAAATCATAGATTATTTTTTTAAAAACGCACTCCCAAACGCACCCTTACAATGTTACATGTGATCGATCACCTAGTGCGCCGAGAATTTTAACCACAATAAAGGTCTTACTCTTAAATGCATCAAAGTGACCCCCATTTCACATTTGAGTTTACGATCCCACAAGATTTATAATTAATGTTATAAGTAGTCGTGAGGTTCTTTTTTTTTTTTTTTTTTTTACGGAGAACCTCTCCAATGTAGGTTTACTTCGTGTACTTACATATCATTGTCAAGCAAACCCTAGACCCGTGCAAAGGGTTTCAAATATTTATTTTGTTAGTGTTATAAAAGAATGAAAAATCATGTGGTTTATTTAGTGTATTGCATGCATGTCTCCGTACCAACACATCAATTTGAAGCCCTCACTTCGAATCTTTGGTTGAGTGATGTTATGCTGTAATCTTAGTTTTCATGGGATGGGTTCGAACAATATGGTTCCTGTGGATGAGATTTGTGCTACTGGGAATCAATTAAGCGACACGACTGGACTACTTGAATTGTATCCCATGAACACACAACTATTGGAACAAAATGAAATCTTATGGGAATCATACGGTCTAAGGAAGGGCCAACAGGCACATCCAATGGTCGATCTGTAGGAAGGAACAATGGGGTTTAGGATTGAAGGATGATAAACCATGAAGGATTGGAGTTGGCATTCAGTTTATCAAAAACCATGATGTGCTGGATGCAAAATCCCAATAAGCATGAGGAACCGAAGTAATATAGTAGTCAACAAAGAGAGACCATCATCAACTAAATGCCTATGCTTGCACTCAATCGTGCCATTTTGTTGGCTTGTGTGTGGGAAAGACAACCTATGAGAGATACCAATCGAATAAAATTCACTACAAGCAATATGGTTATTAGCGACCAAACGAATAGCGGCAACCCAAAAGTTGCCGCTAATGAGGGGTCTAATGACTGACCATTAGCGGCGATTTTCATGTCGCCGCGATTCGTGAATAGTAGCCGCTAATGATGAGTAAATAGCGGCGACTCTTAAGGTCGCCGCTCATAACATGACCAAAAATTAAAAAATATTCGTCGCTGCTATTCAATCCTGAATAGCAATGACCCCCAAAGTCGCTGCTGATGAGGGATTATTAGCGGCAACTAAGGGGTCGCCGCTATTTAGAAGAGAAAAATTAAAAAAAGAAATTAATTAAAAGGTAATTAGCGGAGACTTAATGTCACCGCTATTCAGTCCTCAATAGCGACTACCCCCAAAGTCACCGCTGATGAGGGGTCATTAGTGGCGACAATGGGGTCCCCGCCATTGAGAAGAGAAAAATTTTAAAAAAAAATTAATTAAAAGGTAAGTAGCGGCGACATTAATAGCGATGACCCCCAAAGTCACCGCTGATGAGGGATTAATAGTGGCGACTCTAGGGTCGCCGCTATTGAGAAGAGAAAATAATAATAATAATAATAATAATAATAATAATAATAATAATAATTAAAAGGCATATAAATTTGTGGATAAATTGTAACACCCGGTCCCATATTGGAAAGATGCAAAGAAGGCCATATAGAGTGAGTGGTTTATAAAGATTATCATGAGTGCTAAGTCTCACATTGCCTAGTTACTAGGTGAAACTGAGCTTTATGATGAATTTCAGGGAATCTCCAAATTGACTAATCATTTTGGGGTAATAGCACAGATGTGACTAGTGTTTTTCCCAACATCGTTAAAAATGGTATCAAAGCCATTACCCCCCAAAAGGCCTCATATCATTTAGAGAGAGTATATTCCATATAAACACATAAATAGTATATGTAAAAGTTGTATATATGGATCGGCGATCTAATATATATATATATATATGTGTGTGTGTGTGTGTGTGATTTTGTGGGAAAAAAAGAAAAGAAAAGAAAAGAAAAAAAAGTGCACTTAGTCCATTCGAACTACTTACACCCCATTTGCAATCAGCCCAAAACCAAGCCCCTCAAATTATTACGTCCTTTCACTTGCATGGGTCAAAAACCCACAACCACTGGTTGTGGGTTTCTGTGCAAGGAGACTAGCCCATGCCCGAGCCGCGCGTGCAGCACTAGGGCTAGAGATCATATGTTTTTATTTATTTTTTATTTTTAATTTAAGAGCGTAATTGTATTTTTACGTGTTATCTATGATGAACAATTTAACACTTTTTTTTTCGTCGAATTTAACAAAAATGCTAATAAAAGTGACTAATTAAGTGAAAGGGCTAGCTAGATAGTTAAAGATGGTCGATTCTAACTTTTTAGAGTTCGAAGAACATCACAAATATGGTGTAAGCTGAAAAGGGTAAGCTAGAGTAGTTTGCCAAAAATAAAAGATGGTTATGTGATAGTTATTGTTCTATAATATAATGCAAATGCAAACTATTGTAACAAACAACGCCAATGGCTAGCTAGGCAGCTGATGCAGCATGGATTCCAATAAGACCTTATAAAGATCATATTTGGAGTTTCAGATGAGATGTCATACATAGACAATCTTGGTGATCTTGGAAAGTTGATTCAAATGTCTACAAGGACATGTTTCATGAAGATTGCTAATTCCAACGTTTATTGGGTCAAAACAATTATTGTTAGTTAAGTAATATTTTTTTGACAAATACTTAATAAGTAATAATATACATTGACTATTGTTAATTTTGTATTCCCCATCAGTCATGAGGACAGATGTATAGAGAAGATCATGAGTGAGGATGAATAATTAGGTGTGATTGGTTTTTTCTCATGACCGGTTTCTAGAAACCTCTTATGCTATCAATTCCAAATTTTCAAGGGCAACGTCAATACTTAAGTTGTGATATGCATTGTTAATTTGTTACTGTCAATTTTAATAAATTTCTAATGCTAATCATTTCATCTGAGATTATTCAAACCATATTGTCATGGTAAATGATATGAATTATATGAATCGATATGATTATATATAATAACAATTGATATGGTTAAGTATCATGATTTTCAGTTTAATCATATATGATTAATAATTCAAATTGACTAACGGCAATTAAGTTTCAACATTATTTAAGATACAATTAACTATATGATTAACTTTTACCATTCAATATAATATCGATACTTATAATTATCATGATAGATATAATTATACCAAATAAACTTTGTTACTTAATATTTTTATGTGAAACACATAATAATTAATATACAATGACATATTGTTAATTAATGATATTTGGCTATGGATTTAAATAAAATACTTATATAATATACATTTTAATTAATTAATTAAAATGCAAATTGCGATGACGTGTCACAGTAGCACGTCACCGAATGGTGACGTGCTAACAGTAGCACAACACCATTGCGATAACATGCCACTGTAACACATCACCAAATGGTGACGAGCCACCTTGACATGTCACTACTTGGTGAAATGTCACTGTAACACGTCACCAAATGGTGACGAGCCACCTTGACACGTCACTACTTGGTGAAATGTCACTTAACACATAACCAAAAGGGTGACGTGCCACTGTGACATGTCGCCAAAATGGTGCGTGCCACTATAACACGTCACCAAATGGTGACGTGTTACAGTGACATGTCACCAAGTAGTAACGTGTCAAGGTGGCACCTCACCATTGGTGACGTGTCATAATTCTGCACGTCATAATTTTTTTAAGTTTAAATCTTTTTGGTTTTAATTTTAATTATTTTTACTTTAGTGACGTGCCGAACTTTAACACGTCACTAAATAGTCACATGTTAAAGTTTACACATCACCAATTGGTGACATGTGATATTTCACACGTCGCTAAAATTTTTAGTGACGTGTTAGACATTAACACGTCACTCATTGGTGACATGTTAAAAAAAAAAAGAAAAAGTGTATTGTAGACAAGTCACTAATCTCGTAAATTTTTGTAGTGATATGAGCCACTTGTTCTAATGAATATCATAAAACACTTACAAAGTTCATGATATAAAACACAACCTCATATCACAAACCAAATAGGAAATAGAAAACAAACACTAGTGACATTTGCTTCCATTATTTTGTGTGAAAAGAACTAAAAAGACCCAACAAAGCAAGCAGGGCGCCCACAGTTGCCAAATTTTTACGCAAAATGACTATTTAAAACTCACTTTATTTAGTTTAGCTAATGAATTTTTAAAGACCTCCTACATCTGATTAGCTATATTTTTTTATCTATATTGTTAAAAATATTGTGAATATATTGGAAGCGAAAGAAGGAGAGAGAGAAGAGAGAGTGGAAGCATATGTAAGGACTTCATTGTATTGAGTAGTGTTGAGATCGAGGTGTATTACAAGAGGTGGTAGAGGCCTCCTATATGAGGAGGCCAGAGGAGAGTATGGCTCCCTTTCTTAGCAATGTGGGACTAAAGTCTCACATATACACTAATATCCCCCCTCAAACTCAATGTATTTATACATTGAGGTTGGGAAAAATACAAGGAAATCAATACATTTAAAAAAAATAATGATTTTTATTTTTTGTTGCCAGAAAGTGGCCGGAGGCGGTGGACAGTGGCTGGCGGCAGCAGAACCCTGTACTAACCCGTTGGGTTGAAAATATTGGATCCGAGAGATTTCTCAAATACTCTAATATCCCACCTCAAACTCAAGCTATTGAGTTTGGGAAAAAGAAGGGAAAAATGATTTTTTTTTTTTTTTTTAAGGTCGCCGGAAATGGACGGTTGGAGGCTGAGGACGGCAGCTGGCGGCGGCATTTGGTGGCTAATGGTGGCTTCTAGACCAAAATGTTGGGCTTGAGACTTGAGTCTATTGGGCCAGTTACATGGACCAAAGTTGGCTAAAACCCAAGGACCATTAAAATGGTTGACCCGAAATTATATGAATTGGGTCTAACCCCATGGATCAGGTTGACAAATTTTGACCGATTTGGAGAATCTGACCCGGTGACCCAGTTTAGGAAACCAGTATTGGACCGGGTTGGAACACCTTGAATGGATCCAAAAAGTCGAGTGGGCCAGTGTGATTGAGCCTAAAAGGCCGAAAACCCATGGACCGATTGAAGAAGGTCTGACCTGATGAGATGATCCGGATAATATATATATATTTGGATCTGACACGTGGCAGAGGCTAGGGCTGACGTGGCGGGCTCTCTGAGGGACACATGGCAGCATGGTGAAGAAAAGAAGAGCCTGGCGCGTGTGGTGCGTGTGGGGCGTGTGGATACCACGCACCAGAAGGTGGTCGGCGCATGCCAGTGCGTGTAGAGGACCTCCCGGTGCGTGGATCACCCTGGGTGGCGTGTGGTGGCGCGTTGAGGATTGACAGAACCTTCTAGGGGCGTGTGAGGGTGTGTGGAAGCTTGGACGCTCCAGATCTCTTCGAATCTGGACTTGGCAGCGTCTGATATTTCGTCTGGGGAGGAGCTTGAAGCTCTGTCACGGCTGTGGCGGTGCGTGTGGTGAAAAACATTTATGATCAGATTCTAAAAAATTTATGTTGTCGATACATTAACAGATGGTTAATATTACAAATAACCTATAAAGCTTTTCCCTTCTTTATTTTGTGGGTTTCTTTGGGGTTCCTGAGATTCGTCTGATTGAAGAAGAAAAGAAGAGTCTTGTGTTGAGCGGGTGATGAAGGTGTATATAGAATTACAAGGATTTTTCTTGAGATTTTGTTGGGAATTTTCTTCCTTCAGATCCTTCTCGTAATTCCCATGTCAACAATTTGACGGAAATTGGGGCGCGATTTATTACAATCAGATTTCTTAAAGGAATTGGTTTTCCATTTGTTACGGTTTCCGATTGGTTAAGAAGCAATATCGCTTCTTGGGTCCCCATTTCTGATCTGAGAGATGTTGAAACTTTCTGGGTTTCTGTTTGTTTGGACGGAAATTATCAAACTTCTAGGGTTTTTGGGTGTGTTCTCAATGTTCCCTTGCCTTTTTTTCGTATTATAATGAACTGACTGTGATCTGGGCTGCAGGATTCAGTTTTAGCTTCTTCTATATCCCTCTTTATGTTTAAACATGATTCTTTTTTTGGGGAATGGATAAATAGAAGACTACTATAACTATGTAATTGTACTGTTGGTAAACCAAAAATTTTGTATTAGATCCGAAATTTGCCTCTTTTTAAAGATTTTCAATATAAAAATTACAGAAGCATACAAGTATGACTAATATATCTTAAGGTGATCAAACATGACGACAATTGTTAAAGAAATGCTAATATTATGGAATCCATAAAGGGATTTGTTATTTAATTGGCAAAATTTAATTGAAGTAATACCTAAAAACGCTTACATTCTGATAAGAAATCCGGACAATTAGATTTGAAAAGGATTTTCTTCCTCTTTTAGAAACTTGAAGCGTAACAAACACGGGATGCAATAGGATATGATTGATATAAATTCTGAAAGCAACATATGTTTCATCATGTTCTATGCATATTAGTTACTCCCTGTGTCCTTCAATAGATGAAAGTTTTTAATTTTGATGAAACAAAGAAACATATCAATCTTCCAAAGATGCTCTTTGGTGGGCAGCTAACGTGTTTGGAATTTGAAACAGCTGTTTCATATTAGTTACTCCACACTTGCATTTGTCACTTGATCTGTTCTTGGGCATGTTAGGAAGATTGTTATGTTTATTTGTTTTCATTAAAACACATGTCATTTGTAATTTTCATCTATTGGGCTGTATCACTCGTGCACAACTAGCAGGGCCTAGATTTATGTAACATACATTTAATTCATGAAAAAGGATATGAGAGATATAGAAGTGAAATTAGTTTCAATGGATTTGAAACAGCTAGGAAACAGGGAAACAATTGTGAACCAATTAGTTTCAAGGGATTTGAAACAGCTGTTTGAAACTTCATTTCAAGTTCTAGCATTGATCTTCCTTTTTTTATTAGCTTTTTATTTTGCTTATTGGTTGGCTGCTTTGTGTTTCAGGGAGTCTGAGATCAAGTGAAGAAGTTACCTTTCAACTCTTGGAAAAAATTTCAGAGATGGAAGACAAATCTGAACACATTGTTGGTGGAGAAGAAAGGATCAAAAAGGACGAAGAACATGACAAAATCAAGACGAAGAATATAGAACCAAATGATGTGGTGGAAGAGAAGAATGAAACGGAACTTGAGTTGAAGAGCAAATCAGTCGAGAAAGAAAAGCCAAAATGTAAGGAAGACAGAAGGGAGAAACATAAAGAGGAAGATGGGTTTCTAAAGAAAAGCCAAAATATTTTGAGCTAAGGGGGAGCTGAAGAAAAGCGAGGATCGAAAACATTTATGATCAGATTCTAAAAAATTTATGTTGTGGATACATTAACGGATGGGTAATATTACAAATTAACCTATAAAGCTTTTTCATATATATATGAGCTACAATAGGATTTATGTGTTTTTTTTTCAACCTTTATCATGCCTTTGTCTACTTTTACAGTTTTACTGATGAAATTAAAGGAAAAAACTATCTAAGTTTGACATTACTTGAAATCAGTATCTTAGTTTTTTTTTTTTTTTAAACATCTTTTGCTTGTATTTTGGTGTTTGAAACTTTTTCTGCTGAGTCATTTAGATGGCTTGTTCTTGTTCTATTCAATTATTTTCTCTTGCGTTAAAATTTGTACTTTATAGATTAGTACCACTACTCCAATTGAGAACGTATCATGCATGGGTGATGATTGAAGAAAAAGACTATTGAGGAAAAGGCAAATGGGTCTTGATTTTTATTAATGATAACTTTGGCATTATCTTTATTGAAAATCTGTTGGTCCATTGGATGTTGAGTTTTCATCTTTTTAATTCTGAGCATGCCTTGCTATTGTTGTTATTATGGGCATAGATATGATAGAATTCAGTAATAACCAGAGAGCAAAGAACTGTTGAAATACAGACACAGAGACACTCCACGGATGCTAAAATACATAGACAATTCCCACGTTTTTTATTGCTGAAATATCAACACTTACAAAGTTCACCATTACAAGCTATTAATTAAGAAGGGAATGATATCAAACGCTAAACGACATTGCAAAGTTCAGATGCATGTCATGCATCCATTGCAACTAAAAACAAAGCACTCCAACGAACACTAAAACAATCTCTTTTCAATCTACTTCTTGTCACAAGGCTTATGGAAATCCCATAAAGCTAAACCTAGGACAATTACTCCAACCACAGTTGCGATGCATCTCCAAAAATTGGCCTTGAACCACTGGCACTTGTTGCTGTAAGTACCATTAGCCAGCCATTGCTGCTCCTCATAGACAGAGTTTGTATGTGCTACCATGGCTGCCAATTGTGTAGGTGGATTCCTTCCCTGAAAAGCATAATCCATACGGTGAAAGCAATCAATAGCCAAATGGTTAATCTTACCACATATCTGGCAAGGTACTCTTGAACCATGAGAGAACTGATTTCCTTGCTGGAGGGGACCTTGATTAGTCTGCCTAGGGAAGGTGTGTTGAGTTTCCGGGATAGTGGCCACTGAAGTGAGAGTTGCCTTGTGGAGAGCTTCTATCATAGCTTCTGTCATAGCTCTTGTTGTACTGTGGAGGACATTGGTTGTATTAATGAAAGTAAGGTGTGGGGGATGAATAACCATTGCCTGATTTGGTTGAAAAGCCTCTGTGTGGGAACCTGGTATGCATTGGTGCCTTGCCTTTAGACAGTTGGGACTGGACAGGCCCTTGGACAGTGACACCAAAGGTGGAGTGATCAGTGGGTTGCTGCTGTTGTTGGTTGAGCAGCATTTCTTGGCTTAAGAGTTCATCTTGGAAGTCTTCAAAACTAGTCTCATTGGTTCTGGTATGGAAGGAATAGGTTGTAATGAAGTGAGTGAATAATGGGTTCAATCCATTTATAATTGAGGTGATGAGTTCTTCATCAGGTATGGGGTTTCCTGCTGCACTAAGTTGATATGACAAGAGCTTAGCAGATTGCGTATGGTCTGCACATGATTTGGGACCTTGGGAGAGGTCTTGCAATTGCTTCTTCAAGTTGGAGATGCGAGATTTGGACTTTGAGGCAAATTTAATAGCCAATGCACTCCATGCCTGTTGTGAGGTGTTCAATCCATAAACTGTTGCTAGAACTTTTTATGAGAGAGATCCTGTAATCACACTTAGTAAGTATTGATCCTTCTTGTTTCAGGTAGGGTATTCTTGATTGAGGATTTCATTTCCATCATCATCCGTGGTTGTCTTTTGGAGGCTTTGTTCAGACCCATCCACAAAGCCCATCAGGTCATGAGTACGCAATATAGGATTAATCTGAGTCAACCAACTGGTATAGTTGCCAGAATCAAGTTTCAAGAAAGTGTTTTGTGTGGTACTAGGTGGGATAAAGGAAGAGACATTGGTGTTTGCAGCTGCCATTGAATTTGATTGAATGAGATGAGAAGAAAATCAGTTTTTGTTTGAAGGGTTATGGCATTGGCCTTGAAGACTTTGATACTATGAAAAACTTTGTGAAGGTATATTCAAACCACAACACAGGCAGCAAGGGCAAGCTACCTCCACAACTCTGGCTTGTGGATTTCATCATGTATCATAATGTGTGTCCCTTGGGGCACAAGACTCAGAGACGGAGCCCATTTCTCACGGCATTCTATGCCTTTCATAGGATATTGGTGTTCCATTCCTGAGCTCATTTGGGGCCAAATACACAAGTTCTGAGACGGGGTGCATGTACGAGGCACTAAGAGCACCAACAAATGGGGATTGCCTTTGCCATTTCTCCTAACTCGCATACTACGTAAGAAGGGAATTAAGGGCACTCCAGCGGCTGGACCAGTCACCGAACATGCGCATTTTGGTAGGATTCAATGGAACCAGAGCAATTCACATATGCCGCGGGTACCACGGGCGCCAGTAGCTGAGGCAGAGAGAGGCGATGAGGAGGAGCCTAGGGACATGGATGACCCTATGGCTGAGCAGGAGGCAGAAGAAGAGGAGGAGACCATCACCATGGGCATTTCACACTATAAATTCCTCTGTGACGAGTTATCATTCCTCTAGTTTGAACTGGCTGATCAAAGAAGGGAAGCTAGGGAAGCCAAGTTCTTTGCTGATCAACGATTACAGAATCAAGAAGAACTATTGCGGGACATCTTAGCACAATTGACACCTGCTCCAGAGGCATCTTCTTCGGGATAACAGTGAGAGGAGTACAACAGTCTGGCTGAAGACGTTAAACTTAGCTCTCAAGGGAGACACCCCACATCATATCATTTTTATTTCTTTGTTTGTTTTTCATTTTATTTTGTTGTTGTTTAGTTTTGTTTCTTTTTGTTTTCCGTTGTTATTTTAGTGTTTTGTTTTTTAGGAACAAGTGTTCTTGCATTCAAGTTTTGGGGTATGCTACGAGCCATACCTTTTCGGCCAGTTTTTCCCATCTCCCGGGTAAATTCTTTCATGCTATATACACATTGAGGACAATGTGTCATTTAAGTTTAGGGGTGTATGAGAGACACTTTACACACACTTTGTCCCTATTTTTGTTATTGTTTAAAAAAAAAAAAAAATGCATGTTCATGGTTGTCTTAAAATTTTGGTTGATCTAAAAAAAAAAGATTATGATTCGATTTTGATTGGTGGGCTTAAAATTTTGAACACATGATCTGATGATTGAATTTTTAAGTTTTGTTACTTATTTTAGGCATTTGAGAATTCACATGTTTGATCTGATCTGACACATGCACATTAACACATAATTTGTGGGGTATGACATGAGAGTCTGATGTGCATGTTTCTATGTCTTGGGCGAAACTGGATCACTTGTTGGATGGATACTTTGACATATTATATATATAAAAGAGAAAAAGCGAATATATATATATATATATATCATTGATAAGTCTTTCACTAAATAACTGGACCTCTTGCCTTATTAAGCAATGAGTGTTCATGTCAAAATGTGAGAATTTTTTATTTGGTTAATGTTATGGTTAGTTTGGTTTCGTAGTCTTTTTGACTCGAGTTAATAAGTCCTTAGGAGTGTCTTTACACCTATTGCCCTAAAACCATCTGGTTTGGGAGTCATTGACTTAACACTCATTACATGAGTCAATTAGAAAGCTTAAGGGAACCAAACATTGCACAGCCTGACCAAAAAGAAGAAGAAAGTTATACCATAGTTATTCATTCTGATGGAGATTTTAGTAAACTTTGAGATATATGGGGATACTTTTTGACCAGAGGTTTTTGACGCGTCGTTTTTTACGTTCATCAACGGTCGAAAGGGTAGGTGTCAAAAAAATTCACATTTTTCACGTGTCTACAGTGACACGTCAAAAACTTTTGACGTGTTGCAAATGCCACGTCAAAAGATTTTTGACGTGTCATTTTTGCCACGTCAAAAATATTTGTGACGTGTCAATTTTTGACATGTCAAAATTTTTTTTGACATGTCAAAAATGACACGTCAAAAATCTTTTGATGTGGCATTTTAACACGTCAAAAATATGAACGTGTGGTTTTTGACGTGTCACGCAGTTTGACACATCAAAAACCTTTTTTTTTTTATATATTTTTTTTTAATAATTTAATATTTTTAATCCAATATTCAAATATTCCTGATATTCTAATACAATAATTCAAATATTCAAATATTTCTAATCCATAATCCACATACACAATCCAATCCACCTACATAATCCATAATCCAATTCATAGTCCAATACACATCCATAATCCACAATCCAATACACATCCACAATCCAATCCACACACACAATCCAATCCAATCATCCATAATCCACATACACAATCCAATACACATACATAATCCACAATCCAATACACATCCACAATCCAATCCACATACACAATCCAATCCAATCATCCATAATCCACATACACAATCCAATCCACATACATAATCCACCTACATAATCCACAATCCATAATCCAATCCATAATCCAACTCATAGTCCAATACACATACATAATCCACAATCCATAATCCAATCCAATCCATAATACATTCCAATACACATCCATAATACAATCCAATACACATACATAATCCAATACAATCCACATGCATAATCCAATTCAATCCACATACATAATCCACAATCCATAATCCAAATCATAATCCAACCCATAGTCCAATACACATCCATAATCCAATACACATACATAATCTACAATCCAATCCAATCCAATCCATAATCCATAATCCACAATCCACAATCCATAATCAAATCCATAATCCAATACAATCCATAATACAATACAATCCATAATACAATCCAATACACATCCATAATACAATCCAATACACATCTATAATCCAATCCAATACACATCCATAATCCAATCCAATACATAATCTTATCTACATACATAATCCATAATCCAATCCAATTCATAATCCAATCCAATCCATAAGCCAATCCAATCCAATCCAATCCAATCCAGAATACACATCCATAATCCACATACATAATCAAATATTATATATCAAATATCCAATAATATATATCCAATATTCAACACAACACAATTTCAGTAATAATATATATCAAATATCCAATAATATATATCCAACACAACACAACTTCATTAATAATATATATCCAATATCCAACAATATATATCCAACACATACTTCATTAAACAAAATTCCAACACACATACTACATTTCAACACAACACATAACAAAACATATATATACATCGAAAAAACGTTCTAACACAACGCAAAACAAATAAACAATAAAACATTTATGGACTTATCTACTAGAAATAAGTTTAAATTAGTCTCAACAAACATATAGTTTGATCTACCTATATACAAAACAATAAACAGTAGTATGTATATAGAACTTCACAAACAGTGATGACCAGCCCTGTGGCACCCAACTCAACACAATCATTCCCCAACTCAATTACCTGCAAATGAGTTGTAAACCAATAATAATCAATACAAAAATGATTATGTACTCTATAATATGATGCAAATATACGTAAGTTCTAAAATGGACCGCTGTAACTAAGGGTTTCTAACAGTTATTTCTAACAGTTAACAATTGTTATAAAAACAAAATAAAATATATCATTACCTCTGGGGGGTGCAGATCCAGACGTCAACCCGAACATTGCCTCGATCTGGCGGAAACGAGCCTCAATCGTAGCATCTTTCTCTGCTATCTGGGCTTGTTGTGCTTCAATCTGCCTCGCCATCTCATCCATTGCACTTTTTGTTGTTGCCCGCTCCTCTTCAAGTTCTCTAATTCTATCTGTCATCTGTGAGAATAAGGAGCTCCAAGAATTTTGAGACCGTGTCTTGGACGGTGTATAGTATGAATGTATGCTGCTCCGCACCGGCAGCACATTTGGACCCAGCTAGCGGACCCTGCCAGCATACTCAGGCTTATTTCCATGCGCCTGAGCATACGTGTCATCAGGTGTCCACCGTACCGTCCCTTCCATCACGGTCTTAGTATTTGCCGGGTCAGTGGGCATCAATTCCTTCATCCTCTCCTGTACATTAAAAAACAAGTTAGTATCTCGTATAAGGACCGCTGTAACTAGGGGTTTCTAACAGTTAACAATTGTTATACAAACAAAATAAAATATATCATTACCTCTAGGGGGCGCAGATCCAGACGTCGACCCGAACATTGCCTCGATTTGGCGGAAACGAGCCTCAATCGTAGCATCTTTCTCTGCTATCTGGGTTTGTTGTGCTTCAATCTGCCTCGCCATCTCATCCATTGCACTTTTTGTTGTTGCTCGCTTCTCTTCAAGTTCTCTAATTCTATCTGTCATCTGTGAGAACGAGGAGCTCCAAGAATTTTGAGATCGTGTCTGGGACGGTCTTAGTATTTGCCGGGTCAGTGGGCATCAATTCCTTCATCCTCTCCTGTACATTAAAAAACAAGTTAGTATCTCGTATAAGGAACGTTAATCATAAATAATTTATCAAAATATATATGCTTGAGTACTTACACATCTGTCCCTGACCACGTCATTCGGATAGCCACCTTCCTTGTATGTGTGAGTCTTGACGTAACTTTCCGGGCGAGTTGGAGGAGTGCCCCCCGCGACTACGGTCTGCATAGAAAATATATCAATACAACAACAAAAAAACAAAAAAAATTAAGAAAATAATCAACTTAAACAACCTTATATATATGCAGTAAAGATATATAAATACCTCTTGATATGTCGTTCTAGCGAAACTCATCGACCCGGTGCAGTGAGGCGTATTGTTTCTTGCTCGCAATTCCTTCATCTTCGCAGCAACCTCCTACATGCATATCACTCTTAAAATGTCAGGCATAACCCAATTACAATTAATGAAACTAAATAATTACAATTAATTCCACTAGCCAATTGCTTATTTTGTCTTCCTATTCAAATCCATTCCATATGTTTCTTTACTATATATATATAGTTATGCAATTGATCATGTTGTTTCAAAACACAAATTAGATTGGTCATTGGGATGGATCATGGATCAAATTTATCTACCTTCATTGGGATAGTTTTTTTTTTCTCCATTTTTCCATGTTCTGTTTTTGGTTCCTAAAAGTTGTTTTTTTGGGGAATAACAACTTAAAAATAAGAAGCATGAATATTTTTCTTTTTCTTCCTAGTTTTTCTTTAAAAAATAACTTCTATATATGTCATTCATAAAATGTTTTGAAGCTCGTAATTGCTGAGTTGAAGAAATTATGATGATCTCTGAGTTGTATGTCAATGCATCATGAATCACGAAAATGAAAAAAATAAAAAAGCTAAATTTTTTTAAGCTAACACCCAAACATGGACAATAATCAACAACGGGAGATCGATCATCATAAGCCTATGAACAAAGCAAACCAATCAAGTTATGGAAGATTCTGAAAACACTCCGAACCTACCTGATTTTTCGGGTCGCACCATCTCGCCAACAAGACATTCAAGTCCTCGGCGTCGTATTTCCTAACGGCAGCCTCACCCATTCTCGCCTTCATTGAGTTTGGAGTATCGCCCGCTTGGATTTTTAATTTAAGTTTTACAGAGTGTTTCCAACTCTTCAGCTTCATGCCCATATCTTTGAAGGCGTCCCGTTTAATCTCCTCAATATCGTACTCAGGCGGCATGTAGAACTGAGTCTGCATATATAAGTCGAACAAATTAGGCGTATAATTGCACATTAACAACGTTTAAAATATTGAAATACACGTGCGAAAATATGAGAAAAAATTTAACCATACCATCAACGTGTCCCATACATCTTCCTTCGCACGGGGATGTACATGCTCACATTCATCCCGGAGCCTAACATAAGTCCCGGCCCTTATGACGTTGCCGGCCTCCCTTCTGAATTTCATCCCACTAAATCCTACGGGTTGCCACGCCTTATTGTACTCACAAACAATTTTTTGACCAAGGGGGACCTCCTACTTCTTGTTCGATTCTGGGATGTCCACCACCTGAAATTGGGTGCTCTCGTCTCCCCTGATACCTAACACATTAATAATTGCAAATGTTAATTATTTGAAATTTAATAGTAACTACATAAATTTTATAGATATTCAAAATGGGTTTCTGAAGCATATATACTTATTGTCCGTAGCTGGCGAACGCCCAACTCTTCTGGAGGATCATCGGCCTCCAAGTCACCTGAGCCATCATCCTCATGCTCTCCATAGTATTGTGTCTCGGTGTCATCCGGCTGCGATGGCTCACTGAATGGGACACTCGTGTTCAACTCGGGAGGGAACATCCTCTCTACCTCACCATGTGCACATACACCCAGCTCGCTCATGGAACGATATGGAGTACCAAGATCATATGACGCCTCCGTGTGAAAGGGAACCGGCTGAGACCCTTCCCCATGCTCAGGAAGTAAGGGTTTATACCCCTGGTCGTCTATCTATAGGGACCCTCGTTGTCTACTCTTCCCTCTGGTACTCATGTGAACCTGCAAAACATATAATTGACACGTTTAATTATGTATATAATAGATAAAAAATGCACCACAATAACCAATCAATGTAGAAAGAAATAACATTAACTACGTCAAAATAATGTGAACGATATATATTATTAAAGTTTTAAATTTTTTTAAATCACATACGGATCTAAGTCTTGTCGGATGTAGTCAATGTCATCCTGCGGATCCACTTCATTATGTCTGGTCAATAGGAGCGGCTCACACTCGTGGTAGTTGACACTTTCATCATCAGAACCTTCACCTTGTCCAACGTCGTATACGTTCCTAGGTTTAGTTCTTACAACACAAGCCCAATCAGGGTCCCTTTCATCTTGGACGTAAAATACTTGGTCAACTTGTGACGTTAGCACATACGGCTCATCAGTAATTTCCTGGCCCCGGTGGACAAGGTTTTTGAAGCTAACAAGTAGTATGCCATACTCGTCCACTTTGTACCCCCTGTCCCTCGTGTTGTTCGCCCAATCGCACTTGAACAAAACATACCTAGTCCTGTCGAAGTACTCCACCTCAATTATTTCCATCAACTTCCCATAGTACGTTTCGCCATCAACTGTTGGCACGCACGCCCCGCTATTCTAGGTCCTTTTTCCAGCATCGAATGCAATAGTGCGAAACAGCTTTCCGTTAACCACATATCTGTTATATCTAGTGGCTGTGGCCTTCGGCCCTCTACAATGCATTACCAGTTTGTCACCTAATTCCTTCCTTTGTCGATCGTCCAATCGATCGACCTGTTAGCACATACGTACAATTGACCATAAGAAAGTTAGTTTTGTTAGTTGTTATGAACCAATAACTAAATATAATGGGTTTGTAACAGTTAAACATCACGGTAGTCTTACGTAGTCACGGTACCAATCAGAGAACAGCGCATGATGTTGGGTTTCAAGCTAATCCTCCGTCATTCGCCCCCTATCGTATGATCACCTAAGTGTATCCATGTGCACCCTACAATACAAAGTTTAAATTATATTATAATTCACAACTAAGGGTGCAAGGTGATATTGAACTTGTATACACTACTAACACGACTTACGTCCGTAGTTGAAGAAACTCATCCTAGTTAAAAATAATGTATCGGTGAATTTGTGTCAATGTGACACGGTCGAGGATGACTCGTGTTCCCGCCCCCTTTGAACCATCCGGGTTTCTTACAGTCCTATTGTGAAATGTTGGTGCGTGATCTAGATACCTTGAGCAGAACACCACCAACTCCGTTGCTATGTAGCTCTCCGCAATGTAGCCCTCAGGAGCCACTTTATTGCGAACATTAGATTTGAACACCCAAGGCTTCTACATATGATCATAATTCATTCATTACAGTTAGTGACGGTTTCATATCGGACAAAAAATAATAAATATGAATATTAGTAAAGTTATTTTACCTCTCTGCCGGATACATCCACCTATATTGTACCGGTCCACCAAATCGGCATTCACGGACAAGATGCACGATCAAGTGAACCATCACAGTAAAAAAAATTGGGGGGAATACCCTTTCCATCTGGCACAAAGTAATATAAATGTCACCCTCTAATCGGTTCATATCATCTCGTGTCAATGACGTTGAACATATGCCCCTGAAGAATGCAGACATCCCGACAAGTGGTCTAACCACGTTTCCTGGCAATGATCCACGCAATGCAATAGGGAGAAGTTGTTGCATAATTACGTGACTATCATGGCTCTTCAAACCGAATATCGTACGATCACTAAGTCGTACACATCGGGAAATATTAGAGGCATATCCGTCCGGAACCCTTACATTTCGAAGCACTTTCAAAAAATGAGTTTTCTCGTCCTTAGACATCATGTGACAAGTTGCGGGCATATATGTTTGACCATCTTCGCCCGTGTACGGATGAAGTGTATGTCTCAACCCCATTTCTTGCAAGTCTGTGCGGGCTTGGATGTTGTCCTTCGTTTTGCCTGGAATGTCTAGTATTGTGCCAAGAATGTTGTCCATCACATTTTTCTCAATGTGCATGACATCAAGGTTGTGCCGCAATAGATTATCTTTCCAATACGGCAACCTAAAGAAAACATTTTTCTTCTTCCACAATACGTTAGCAGTATCGCCTTCTCTTTCTATCGGCCCACTCTTCTTCCGTTTCTTGTCTTTTTTTTTTTTCATTATCCACCCTTGCCTTACCGGCATTCTCATCTCTATATGCCATATCTTGTAATTGTCTAAGAATTTCATCTCCACTTGGCACATCTGGGGCACATTCAAATTCTTGTTTGCCGTAAAATGTTATTCTATTTCTCCTCTACGGATGATCAATGGGCAAGTATCGCTTGTGCCCCATATAACAAAATTTACTGCCGTGTTTTAACAGCCTGGACCTCGTCGAGTACATACAGCAGGGACATGCCTTCTCACCCCTGTTAGGCCACCCAGACAAATCTGCGTATGCCGGGAAGTCATTAATTGTCCACATCAACTGGGCTCGTAGCACAAAATTCTTTTTTTGGGACACGTCAAATGTGCGTACACCTACCGTTCATAATTCTTGTAACTCCTCAATTAAAGGTTGTAGGTAGACATCTAGATCCATTCCAGGTGACTTTGGGCCCGGGATTATCAGGGATAGTATAAATGAAGTTTGTTTCATGCACGTCCAAGGAGGCAAGTTGTACGGTACAAGCATTACAGGCCAAGTGCTGTAGGATGTGCTCATGTTCCCGAATGGATTAAATCCATCTGAGGTTAGTCCAAGCCTGACGTTCCTGCTGTCCGCCGAAAAGTCTGGATGCAAATTATCGAATGCCCTCCACGCTTCACCATCGGCCGGATGCCTCAATACACCTTCCTTAGTCCGGCCTTCTGGATGCCACCTCATGTAAGGAGCAGTATGCTCTGACATAAACAATCTTTGTAGTCGTGGTATGAGTGGAAACCACCGCAACACCTTGACCGGACGTTTCTTACTCGATGATATGGGTTGCCCATCCTCATCCAACTGAATTTCATCTTTCCACTTAGATACTCCACAAACAGTACATGTATCCAAATCCTTATTGTACTTCCAAAATAGCATACAATTATTAGGACACGCCGGGATCTTCTCATACCCGAGGCCCATGTCCCTTAGAAACTTTTTTGCCTCATATGTATTAACCGGCAAAGTTTCATCACTAGGAGGCAGCAACTGATTGATGAACTCAAGAAAAGATGAAAATATTGCGTTACTAAGTCCGCCAACACACTTTAAGTTGTACAGATGTACAGTAGCACTAAGCTTGCTATGTTTGGTCCCATCATGAAGTGGCTTCTCTGCCTTCTTAAGCAAGTTATTGTACTTTAGTACGTCACCATCGTCGGCTTCTTCATTCACAGTTTCTTCATTCCCCAGCACCGCAACTTCAGGCTCACAATTGTCTTCCATGACACCGTGCATGCCGAATAGATTACGCAACATTGACTGCATGTTTTCACCCTATGTTGCGCCTAAACCCTTATCTGTGATCGTGGTAGTCGACGTAGAGACTGCAACTGGAGCCCGGACAGGCTTCTCCCCGTGATAATACCAGGTTCTGTATGCAATCATTATTCCCTTACCCCCTGTCAAATGGTCAAATACCAAATCCGGCGGGTGGCGCTGCTTATTACGACACACCTTACAGGGGTAGTGAATTTTTCCATCAGGGATTGTACAGTTCCTAACTGCAAAGTCCACGAATGATCTACACCCGTCTCTATATTCCCTCGTACCCCTAGACTTTGTCATCCAACTCTTGTCCATAGCTTTAGCTACTGGAACCCTAACTGAATAAAATAAATCTAAGTTAGTTACTTAGATGTTCTATTTTTTTTTTTTTTTGGTTCTTTAAGTACATCGTTTCAATTTTTTTATTTTCACTTTTAACAAACAAACACATACATTGACTTTTAATTATAACATCTACATAATCTAAATATGCAAAACCTAAACAAAATTAAGGTCCAATTTTAAAAACATTTGACGTGCCACATGGGGACCCTTGATAAAATATATGTGGCTATCTTATTTGCTGCAATTTTTTTGTTATCATTTTTTACGCCATTTACATAATCTAAATTTGTAAGAACTAAATTAATTTTCTTACATATGGGCACCCTAAATAAATTACATATATCTAGTTAGGTTAAATGTTGGTTTTCTTTTTTCTGTTTATTATAGCATTTGTATGGGAAGTGTAGATAAAATAAACGTTGGGCTTCAATTCCAATGTTAGTTGTTTTTTACTTTGTACTTACGCATATTAGCATTTACATACTTAATTATTCTAAATTTACAAAATGTAAACATTAATTAACGATCGACCAAAATAGATATGCCGTTGTTAATTATTTGTTTGTTTGTTTTTTTTTTTTGGGTTATGATAAGGTGCACAAGCAAAACCTACACAAAATATGGGTCTACATCCAAATGCAAAATTCTCCTAAAAAACATAATTTCAAACTATTAGGATACATAATTGTACATGCATGCATGCAAATTCATTAAACAATATTCTCACCGTATACAAACCAAACATTTCAAACTATTCAAATATATTACAAAACATATATCTTAAGCAAATAAATTAATTACTTAACCTATAAAATTAATTTGCTAATATAACTACATCAAAAATATTTAATAATATACATTGTAAATTACATTTTTATATAATTTATTTAATTATCTAATAAATTAATAAATTAATAAATTACTCACAATATATATATATATATAACCATTAACATATATATATAAACCCATATATATATATATACCTGATTTTCGAGTAGGAGAACGAGTGAGAGCGTGAGAGGGCCTTCGGAGCTTGAGGTCGTGGTCGCTGGAGGTAGCAACGGCGGTGATGTGCGCCGGCGAGAGAGAGAAACACCACGTGAAAAAGCGAGAAAATGGCCCGGCTCGCTGAGAGGACGCGGGTGAGACAAATGCTGCAGAGGTGACCGGCTGGGCTGATGGAGAAAAAAAAAATGGCGGAAGAAAGTTGCAGGTGGAGGGGTTGGGCACGGGGAGAGAAAGAAATGGGAGGGAAGGCGCTGGTTTTGTTAGAGGTGACGTGCAGGAAAAAAGAAGAAAGAAAAAAAGAAAAAAAAAAATCTGTGAAGGTGTGCTGAATTGAAGGCACAGCAGGAAAAAGCAAGGGAAGGCGCAGCTGCGCCTTCCCGAGACCACGTCTCGACGTGCCACATGGCACGTCAAGAAGGTTCTTGACGTGCCACATGGCACGTCAGGAGCTGTTGACGTGCCATGTGGCACATCAACAACCTTAATTTTTATATATATATATAAAATTTTATATATAAATATACTAATTTATAAATATACTAAATTTATAATTTATATATACTAATTAGTACTATATATAAATATACTAATTTATATTTATTTTAATTTTATTAACATTATATATTAAATTATATTCCTATTAAAATTATATTTATTCTATTATATAATTTTTCCTCTTATATAACACATTATCCATACAACACAATTACAATTAATTAGAGAATAAATAAGTTAATATTCTAGATGTATAAATAATTAGATGTATTTACTCACCGACCACGTATTTTGTGTTGGCCAAGTTCATGTGAAGTCTGCGGATCTCATGAAATAAATGTATTCAGTATGTTTTATATATTTTTACAAAATTAATATGGCTATCATATTAATATTACTAGACTGATTTATGCATGATAATATCATGTTCAAATTAATATTAATGTAATGGTTGATTTATTTGTGATAATTATATTAATTGGTATATAATATATAAAATGATTATGCATGTATAGGATAATTAATATCATATATATGCTATTAAATATCATACAATATTAATAGATTGATATGATATGATTATGCATGTACGTGTATATATATATATATATATATATATATATATAATATCGTTTATATGTGTGATATATATAATTTTAATAAAATTAAAAGTATATAAATTATTATATTTTTAAGTATATAATATAATTAAAAGAAATTAAAAATCATTTTATTATTTTTTGACGTGCCACTCAAAACACTAATAAAAATATTTTATTTATTTAATTTAATTATATTATATAAATATAAATATATTAATTTATATTTACTTTAATTTTATTAACATTATATATTAAATTATATTTCTATTAAAATTATAATTTATATTAAAAATTATATTATTCTATTATATAATTTTTCCTCTTATATAACACATTATCCATACAACACAATTACAATTAAATATTAGAGAATAAATAAATTAATATTCTAGATGTATAAATAATTAGATGTATTCACTCACCGACTACGTATTTTGTGTTGGCCGAGTTCATGTGAAGTTTGCGGATCTCATAAAATAAATGTATTCAGTACGTTTTATATATTTTTACAAAATTAATATGGCTATCATATTAATATTACTAGACTGATTTATGCATGATAATATCATGTTCAAATTAATATTAATGTAATGGTTGATTTATATGTGATAATTATATTAATTGGTATATAATATATAAAATGATTATGCATGTATAGGATAATTAATATCATATATATGATATTAAATATCATACAATATTAATAGATTGATATGATATGATTATGCATGTACGTATATATATATATATATAATATCGTTTATATGTGTGATATATATAATTTTAATAAAATTAAAAGTATATAAATTATTATATTTTTAAGTATATAATATAATTAAAAGAAATTAAAAATTATTTTATTATTTTTCTGACGTGCCATGTGTGGCACGTCAAAACCCGTGTGTGTGGCACGTCAAAACACTAATAAAAAATATTTTATTTATTTAAATTCATTATATTATATAAATATAAATATACTAATTTATATTTACTTTAATTTTATTAACATTATATATTAAATTATATTTCTATTAAAATTATAATTTATATTAAAAATTATATTATTCTATTATATAATTTTTCCTCTTATATAACACATTATCCATACAACACAATTACAATTAATTAGAGAATAAATAAATTAATATTCTAGATGTATAAATAATTAGATGTATTCATTCACCAACCACGTATTTTGTGTTGGCGAAGTTCATGTGAAGGTTGCGGATCTCATAAAATAAATGTATTCAGTACGTTTTATATATTTTTACAAAATTAATATGGCTATCATATTAATATTACTAGACTGATTTATGCATGATAATATCATGTTCAAATTAATATTAATGTAATGGTTGATTTATATGTGATAATTATATTAATTGGTATATAATATATAAAATGATTATGCATGCATAGGATAATTAATATCATATATATGATATTAAATATCATAAAATATTAATAGTATGATATGATTATGCATGCTGTATATATATATATATATATATATATATATATATATATATATATATATATAATATCGTTTATATGTGTGATATATATAATTTTAATAAAATTAAAATTATATAAATTATTATATTTTTAAGTATATAATATAATTAAAAAAAATTAAATGTAATTTTAATTATGGTTTTGACGTGCCACACATGTACGTCAAAACCTTTGACGTGCCATGCATGGCACGTCAAGAGGTGTTGACGTGCCATGCATGGCACGTCAAAAGGTTTTGACGTGCCACGTGAATAATAAAATTTATATTTTATTTCATTTCATTATATTATATAAATAGAAATATACTATTTTATATTTATTTTAATTTTATTAACATTATATATTAAATTATATATATGATATTAATGTAATGGTTGATTTAAGTGTACACAATATTATATGCATGCATGTGATAATTAAGTGTACACAATATTATTGTAATGGTTGATTTATATGCATACATGTGATAATTAAGTATACGCAATATTAATGTAATGGTTGATTTATATGCATGCATGTGATAATTATATTAATTGGTACACAATATTATATACCTAGAATGATTACACATGCATATATATACGACAAGCATATATATATATATTAATTGGCATGCATGTGTATATATATATATGTATATATACATATATACGAAGTAATTTATACTAATATGATAAACTTAATTTTCCTCACCAATCAAATTTAATTTTTATGCCAATTAAATTTAATTATATTTAATACATATTTTTGATATTAATTATTACCTAATTATATTACAAAATAATGTTAAAATATTATTTACGAAAGTTTTTGACGTGGCAGCTTAACACGTCAAAAACTTTTGACGTGTTAGGTTGACACGTCAAAAACTTTTGACGTGTCATTGTCACACGTCAAAAGTTTTTGACGTGTTAAATTGTCACGTCAAAAACTTTTGACGTGTTACAATACAGCACGTCAATAATATTTTTTTTGACGTGTCTATTTTGACACGTCAAAATGTTTTGACGTGGCAAAAATTAGTTACTGTTTGCCACGTCAAAAAAACTTCTTTTTTTTGTAGTGTATTGAGACATTGTACATTGTAATTAACTGGAAGCATCATATTTATGTGTTAGTGCACTTTACACTGTTTCGAATTTGTGATGCCTTAACTTGTCTTTTGTAAGTGATTAGACTTTAAAATTCAAATTTATTAAGAAGATGGAGTTTATCTTTTTAAGCTTGTTAATGAATGAAAATCATGGTTTTGAGTGACACTTTAATTTTTGGATAACATGAATTTTGCATAATGTTTGTGGGCAACATTTCTGTAAACCTTCACGAGACTTCACTCGTCCCACTAGGGATACCTAGGGGTTTAAAAGGCTTGTTGCATACGCTAAATGCAATCGCACATCCCACGAAAGAAGGATTTATCTTTTTGTTTTCTGTCTTTCCTTTTGTTTTTAGTTTCGTATTGTTAAGGAACTAGCAATATGTAAGTTTGTGGGTGTAATAAGTGCTAAAATATCCATATTTTAGCCCCTTAATTTATATATGTTAATCTCTTAGTTTTGTTAGTTTGTGCTATTTTACTTCCTTTTTGTGTTTTCTGTCTTTTTATAGGTTTTGGAAGAAAATGAAGCATTTCTGGAAAAAGCTACAAGTTAAAGGGCAATTTTGGGAAAAGCTAAACATAGGATCGATCGCGGCAGCATCAATGACAGGATCTAGCACAACCGCGCTTGCGCGCTCAAGAAGAATACTCGATCACACAATTGCGATCGGTCGCATTATACATACGATCAAGCGCAAGCTTGCGCTCAAGCGCACTGGATAAAGGATCGAGTGCACTCATGCGCTAGAGAACAAGGTGGCGGCTGACCCTATTTTGGAAAGACCTTTAGGTTAAACTTATGATTTCTAGGGTTTCTAGAGGCTTCTAGCTCCTAATCCCTATAAATAGACCCCTAAGCCTCTTAGAATTCAATATACAAGCTTCGAGAGAAGAATTTGGAGGCTACTTTCAGGAGTCGTTTTCGGTTCTTTCTTTTCCCTTTATTTTAATTATGTGTAACTAATTCTTAGTTAGGGGCTTGATTGATGCCCTAATCATGTCTTTTTAGGATTTCATTGGCGCCTTTGCTACAATCATATTTTGGTATATTTAAATTGACTATTTCCTGTTTAGTTGAATTCCTCATATGAATGTGCCTGATCAACATATGCATGTGGTATGGATTAGTTATTTAATTCAATTTGGATAACCGAGCCCTGAGCTTAATAGAGTGACAAAAGAATTTCCTTGCGGGTTCTTGGGGTAATCAACATGATAAACCGGGAGTATACTCCCATAGAATTATTATTTCTTAAAGAACAACTTAGTAGACACCTATGCGAAATCCTTTGAGAAATAAAAGGGTTACAGTATACACTCATCTCGTTTAATCTTGTGCATTGCGAGTTAAAACATACCAAGTATTCGCCCATTAATTTAGGTGGGTATTTGATACAATACCATGCAACCGTGATGACCTTTTAACCCACCAGTGTGTTCGGAGACAGGAAATGAGTATTCGACGTTCTACGTATGAACTGGATGCAGATGATGCAGTTAGCATCAGCATGTGGGTTGAAAGCCACCAGGATCATGTTTTCTTTTATGAAGATTTCTCTAATTCCGGACCTTTCACTTTGGGCATTCAACCAGAGTGCCAGGTGCAACAAATGATTCGATTTGGCAATCGCAGCCTTCTGGCTTCTGATTTAAGGTTTGGAGCAAACAAATTAAAGGTCTATTTTTATTTTGTTGTTACGTTATTTATTTGAAGTTCGTGTAAACTAAGTCCTTAGTGTCATGAGAAACTAACTATATGCTCTCTGCAAATTGATCTAGCATCCCATTCACAGTCTTGTTGTATTCAACTCAGACAACAAGGCTATCCCTGTAGCTTGGATAATAGCACCAAGGTTTGCTAGTTCAGACGTGCATAGGTGGATGAGGGTTCTTTACAACAGAGTTCGCACAAAAGATCCTACTTGGAAGTTGGCTGGGTTCATTGTGGATGATCCGCTAGCTGATGTCCATGCAATCAGGTTGAGTGCTAAATCTACTGCTCAAATTCCAAGCAGAAAGTGTCCACTTCAAAAAGTGGATACTGAATGAGATGAGTATAAGCGTCCACTTTGCATAAGTGGCCCATGTTTTTTTTAATTATTTTTTTTAGTCTTCAGTGTACACTTTTGGGTGGACGCTATTATTGTTCAATTTTTCATTTTTCATTTTTGATTTATTTATTTTATTATGTTAGATGAGTGTAAGTGTCCACCAAAGTCGACGCTAATATGAGATGTCATTAGCGTCCACTTTGATTTTGTGTTTTTCGCTAGTATATTAGTGTCGACATATTAGCGTCCACTTGACAATGGACGCTAAAACTAAGCATTATGGTCGACTATTAGTGTCCACTGGATAGTGGACGCTAATGAGAACCTATAGCATCTACTTTAAAAAGTGGACGCTGATAGTTGCTCATTGACGTCCACTTTGCAGTGGATGCTAATAAGGTCGCCCCTAGTGATTCAATTTTTTGTAGTTAAATAAAGATCTCACCAAGTGAGTATTAGCATCTAAGCAACTGGAGAAGGAATCCAATGATCGACATCAGTCAAACTGTAGCTCTCATTGTTAGGAACAGCATACAAAAATTTCATCAAGATCAGACCACAAATGATCCTCCAATCTCTGACGGAAATGTTTATATGAAAACCCTTTTTTCTTTTCTTTTTCTTCTCCCCTTACCGCCCTACTCTCTTCTTTTCTTATTATTATTTATTGGATATTTTTTATATAAATTTTTAGTCAACGCACAAAAATAAATCACACCTTAAATGTTTTCCTTTTTCAGTTTTAACATCCTAAGTTTATCGAAAGGTGCAATATATCATTCTGTTGGTTTTCCGTTCGAAATTGTGTCGTCCATTAGTGCCACGTCAGCATTTTTTTTCCCACATCACATTAAAATAATATTTTTTTTCATAATTTAATTAAAAAAATTAAATCTTTAAAAGCCCCATGGGGTGGCTTGCGGCCACTCCCAATCCTCCATGGGTGTTGAGGTTAGGGCTGGCAATTTTGACATGATCCACAAACCCGACACAAAGTTACGGGGTTCGGGTTTGATCTAAATGGGTTTGGGTCATAACCAGCTTAACCCAATTATTTTCGTTTGTGGCGGGTCAACCCGCTTCCCCCGCAGGTGACCCGCCTAATCTTTTTTTTTTTTTTTAAAAAAAAATCTCCTAGACTGAAGCCTAACGTATTTACCATGTAAATTATATACTATGAAATTTACTATTTGCTATGATGGAGTTGAAAATTGCTAATCTTTGTGAATGTTTGTATTGAATACCAATTTGTTAACAATTAAACCTATTATGTTTTTATCATATTTTAATTTTTCTAAAAAACAAAAAAAATTTGAACGCCCTATGGTGCAAGACAAATTGCAGGATCGATCTTCCATTCTAAGTTTACAAGTATAGATTATGTGCACTCTGAAATGTATCATCTTTTGGATCAGAGCAAGGGCAAATTCTTTATTAGGGTCTATAATTCTCTCTCTAATAAATTGTTGGCCAAGTCTTTATAGGGGATCTCTTATGCTTTGCTAAATCTTTTTAGGTTGCCTTTCTTTGTGTTGTACATATAAATTGGCCTTGAACCACTGGTTGTTGCTGGCTTGTTCCTCTACCTTGCTATTTTCCCTCCGTTTAGGGGGTTTTTCAGGCTTTCTAATCCAGAAATGAGGTCTAATCACTCATGGAGAAATGCTTAGGGTATTGGTATATTTTAGTATATCAACCTTTGTTTTGTTTGCATGTAATAAATGAGACCAACTTGACCTTTTGATTGATCTTTTCAAGTCACAAGAACATTGAATGTATGGGGAAGACACCACCGTTTCCTTCATACGTACGTAGGACCATATATTCACATGCATTTGTTTCACTCCACACAAAATGTGAACCAAAAATTAATTGTAAACATTCCAAATTAAATTTTGTGATTCTCACACTTGGCTATCTTCCCAAAAAAAAATAAGATTAAGGCTCCGTTTACTTCGACGTAAAATGATTTTCAGAAAATGATTTCCGTATTTTACGGTGTTTACCTCGATGTAAAATAGTGGTCAATGGAAAATATTTTCCTTTTGACCGAAAATTCCTCTTTAATTTTAGGAAAATGGTTTACGATTTTGAAAACCGTAAACCATTTTCCGACTATGAGCATCTCATTCTTAAATTGATGGATCTTGTCAAGACTCGCATAGAACCTCGTTGGGACTTGTTCGGGTCCCACCCGGGACTTGACCGGGAATCGCCCGGGACCCGCCCGAGACTTGACCGGGACCCGCCCGGGACTTGCCCGGGAACCCGGAGGGACCTACCCGGGACTTGCCCGGGACCTGACCGGGACATGACCGAGACTTGCCGGGGACCCCGGAAGGACCTACCCGGGACCCGCCCGGGACCTAACCGGGACTTGCCCGGGACCTGACTGGGACATGACCAGGACCCGCCCGGGACCTGCCCAGGATTTGACTGGGACTTGCCCGGAACCCGCCCGAGACTTGACCGGGACCCGCCCGGACTCGCCGGACTTGCTCGAACCGCCGGGGCGAATCGGACCCGCCGAGACTTGCTCGACCGACCAGACTTGACCGGGACATGACCAGGACCCGCCCGGGACCTAACCAGGACTCGCCCGGGACTTGCCCGAGACTCGCCTGGGACCTGACCGGGACTCTCCCGGGACTTGACCTGGACCCGCCAGGGACCTAACCGGGACTTGACCGGGACCCGTCCGGGACCTGACCAGGACTTGACCGAGACCCGCCCTGGACCCAAGAGGGACTTGCCCGGGACCTAACCGGGACCCGCCGACTGACCGGACCCTCCGGGACTTGACCGAGACCGCCGACTCGCCGGAACCTACTTGAGACTTGGCGGGACTGGACGGGACCCGCCGGACTTGACCGTGCGCACGGGACCTAATCGGGACCGAGCATGTCTCGATCAAGTCTGGCAAGTCCCGGCCAGTCCCGCAAGTCCTGCCAGTCTCGGGCGGGTCCCAGGCAAGTCCCGGTTAGGTCCCGCCGGGGTCCCGGGCAAGTCTCGGGCGGGTCTTGGTTAGGTCCCGAGCAGGTCCCGGTCAAGTCTCGGGCAGGTCCCCGGCAGGTCCCGGTCAAGTCCTGGGAGGGTCTCGGTCAGGTCCCGGGAGAATCCTGGGCAGGTCCCGGTCAAGTCCCGGGCGGGTCCCGAGTAGGTCCCGGGCGGGTCCCGGTCAAGTCCCGGAAGGGTCTTGGTCAGGTCCCGGGCGGGTCTCGAGCGTGTCTCGGTCAAGTCTCGAGCAGGTCCCGGGCGGGTCCCGGTCAAGTCTCGTGCAAGTCCTAGTGGGGACTTTATTGGAAAATATATATATATATATATATTAAAAAAAATTATTTTCCGTGTGCAAGGTAAACGCCGTAAAATATTTTCAACGGAAAATATTTTCAGGGAAAATGAATTTCTTGAAAATATTTTACGAAAGAAACCATTTTACGTCGAAGTAAACGGAGCCTAAGAGTACACAACTTTTTCAACACCAGCTTAAGTAGCCTCATAAATGAGGCTGATGTGAAGATCAAGGACTTGACCAATTGTTATGGCTATCTCGCTTGGGTAAAATTTGAACTCTTAAATTAAGAATTCATAAATGGGAGAAAAGTTTATAAGTCTGCTCTATACCATATATGTTAAATTATTACTTATTTCGAAAATTTATATCGATAAAAAATTATGAATTTAATCATTTAATTAATAGTCTAACGTACCGCATAAAGAATGATAGTAGGATATGTCATGGGATACAATGCTAATAAAAAAACATAAAATTCTAATTTTTTCTTAAATGCAGACTCCACGGATTCTAAAACAGGGTAACAAACTTACAAATGAAATTATTTGGTAAAACCTATTAAGAAGATCAGAGCATATCACAAGTAAAAAGGATTACAAAGTTCAGATGCAAATCCAATATTAGAGCCAATTAAAAGCAAAGCATTCCAACAAACACTAAATCACTTCAAAAATCACCAAGTACTCGCTTGTCATGGTTGCCAGGGTGCATGCATGGTTCACATTAGAGGGCCATGTCTTATCTTTTATAGGGTGTTTTTCAACCCAATTCGGATTCAAGAATATTATCAAATAACCCCATGAAACTTGCTTAAAAATTTACTCGGATAAACAAGTAAAAGAAAATAAGTAGATCTTTCTTCTATTTTTTATTTTTTATTTTTTTTGTGAGAGGGGTACGGTAACAGAGCAGAGGTGGCGATGGAGGCGATGGTGACGAGCAGATCTAGAAATGGAACCAGATCTGAAAGTGCCGTCAAAAACCAGGCTGAGCTAGACGGGGGCCTGCCGGAGGACGGAGAGGAGATGGAGGAAGGTAGATCAGTGAAGGAGAGGAGATAGGAACACCATTACCAAGGGTGGGCGATGCAGTTTTAGGGAAAGCAAGAAGAAAAGAGGAAGAAAAACAGAGAAAACAAGAAAAGAAAAAAAAGGGAAGAAAGGGGGGAGGGAGGAGGAGGGGGGAGGGAGGAGGATGGAGACAAGCTCCATAGCTCCTCCCTCAGCAAGCTCACGAATGAGCAGTTGTCTCAAAAGAGACGTCGGAAGAAAAGAAATTCTTCCAGAGGAGCTTCTCTCTCTTCAAACTTATATTTTATTGTTTTAAAAGAGCTTTAAGAGCTTTTATTTCATGATCCGATGGTTATATTAACCATCGGATCATAAATATTTATAAATTAGTTAACTTGTTAATTTTACTGGCCATTACAGCCATGTCAAACTGCCTTGACCGTTGGCCAATTTGTTTTTGGTGTTCATGCCAAGAATTTATAGAGTTGTATCATTTATTTGGCACATTCTTTTTTAATTTTTGTTTATTTGCTTTGATTTGGTTGTTTTTAGGCTTATTGTTAGGTTGCCCATCAATTTTTGTGTTTTTTTTTTAAATTTTTTTTTTTTTTGTAATCATCAATTCCTTTTGTTGTATTGCTAGGAAAAAAATAAATAAAAATCACATAAAGCACAAAAATCGTATCATCATTTCTCTTATGGAAAAATGGTACACATACTCTCCCTTTCATTCCTAAACTTTCAAATGTACATTTTCTCATATAGTAGTAAAAATCACCATTACATCTAAAACAAGGGATCCATCTAAAATCAAATAGTGATTTTCACTGCCATATTGATGAATATGCACTTAAATTGTGAGAGTTATAGGTAGCATTACTCTTCTCTTTAATATATCTGCATAGGAGGGCAACATAACATTTACCAAAAACATGTGTATAAAGGTTTCTTTTGAAGTTAAATCAATGAAAATTTGTTTAATTCCGTTTGTGAAATTGTTATTTATCTCTTAAACATATATACAAAAATATATATATATATTTTTTTTTGAAACAACAAAAATATTTTCTAATAGTATTTGAAAAGTCTTTAAAAAATTACTAAAAATATATTATCGATTGAATTAGAGATTATATTTAGAAAAATTCCTCCCGACCAATTAAAAAACATTCATTGTTTTTATCGGATTTGAAGCGCTGAGTTACTTAAGTTTCAAGTGAAAAGGAAATCCCAAGAAGCTCAGCCCCTCTAGATCAACATGAGATGGAGAAAATTAAACCTATCAAATTCTTTCATAAAGATACCAAGCAATAAAACCCCACTTCGCAAACAGTCAGTATGAGTCATATCCTTGCAAGTATGATGACGCCAGGCAGAAGTAGGATTGTTCTGACAGCGTATAAAAGCAGCAGAAACTAAGATTTGAAGATAGAAAAGGGAATTCAGGAAGAGAGAAAATAACAAATAGGGAAGAGAAAATTCCTAAGTGCCCCAAATAAGCAAACAAAGAAATAATTCTGAAAGACTTAAATTTAATTGATAGTATAAACTGGATTGAAAAATAACAAAGATTAGATGCCTTTATATAGGCTAGGCACCTCCTAAATTAACAAGGAAAAAGAAAAAAGCACACCTAATTGGAAAGAAAAACAAATCCTAATAGGAAAACAATCCTAATAGGAAAGGAAAAACCCAATCCTTATTGAAAAAGGAAACCTAAAGCATAAATAATAAATCTACTTTATTATTATTATTCTCCTGCATCATATGAGCTCTCAGCATCTGAGTTTTGAGTTTCCATGTCAGGATCTGAAACTCTTCTTGCCCCTCCATCCCTTGTCTGTTTTTCCCACTTCATTTTCCTCAGCCAGTACTCAACCAACGTCACAGCTAGATAAATAAAAATCACTCCCAAGATCCCACAGTTTACTACTATTAGCATCACAAACAACATATTTGTCCCCTCATCCTGTGGCATGACAATCCATGTGGCTGCAACATAACCTGTCGCCATGAATGCCACTGACACCCACATGACCTTTTGAGCAACCCTCAGCAGTGCCTTTCTTCTGAAGGGGATGATGCTTACAAGAACGATTACTATGGAGAGAGAGGTGAACAATGCAATGCTGTTGCTCATCTCAAAGACCTGGAAAGCGGTTGCTCGGCCCACCGTCACCGCTGTCCCTTCCATTTTTCCATCCTGGTCATCCACGCCGCCACGAGGAGGACTGATTCCGGCAGAAAAAGTAACCGTTGCAATAAAAATGGCAACTAGTATTATGATGTTCCTATCATTTTGAGATGGACAATGATCATTTGTATTACTGCATCCTCGAACTCTCTTCACTCGATCATCACCTTTGAAAATTGTATTCAAGGTGTCCCAAGCTGCTTTGCTCGTTGCCGCTTCAGCGATCTTCTCAAACGTTGAATCATCAAATCCTTGATAAAGAAGATACAGCGCCTACTTGTCCTTCTTTCTTTGGTCTTTGAGAGTGGTTTTGTCGTCTTCACTGTAGTCGGTCTCTTGCTCTGGAGTGGGCTCAACGAACCCAGTACTGACAATCTCCCAGAGATCTTGTGATTCAAACAATACTTTGAATTGGTTGCACCACTTCTCATAATTTTCCTTTTTCAACTGAGGAACTTGGATTTGCACTATATTGGAGGCCATGACTGCAATGCTAGGAATTAACTTGCTCTGATACCAACTTGTTGGTATTGGGTTTACAAACTAATACCAAAATAAATGGGTGATAAGTTTACGAACTATATCACACCTCTCACACAAACACTTTTGTCACTCACAAAGGATAGAAGAAAGAAAGAAAACAAGATTGATTATTTTATAGAAATGGACTATATTACTTCTCACTTTCTTCTTATCATCTAACATACATGCATATCCTTATATAAGGATTCATTCGATATGAAAACTAACACACAAAAGTCAAGAAAAACAACTAATTAAGTTGCTATTAAAGTTGCTACTAAAGTTCAACAAAGTTGCTACCTAAAGTGAAGATAGTAAATGCTAGAAGAAAACATGTCCACCCACTTGCATGCTTCTAGCATTAGTCCATATTCCACTCAAACAATCATCTCATTGTCAATGTCTCTCCTAAAACTATCAATTGTGTCAGTATTCCCCTTAAACTACCAAAATAATGTTAACATCTCCTTAATAACAAAAATACCCTTCATAAAATTAAAAATAAAAAAGAAATTGTAACAAAAAACTAAAAAAAAAATTAAAATCTTTGAAAAAAAAAATACAATAAATATTTAAATAAAAAAATAAAAGAAAACAAACAAACAAACAAATCCAAAAGGTACGGTCGAACCATCACATGCATTGGGATTCAACTTTAAAGGATGGACTTAATTAAGTTGCTAGTAATATTAAAAACAGATCAAAATTTTTTAAAATATGCCCTCAAAGAAGGGCCAAAAAACCAAAATAATCCCAAAAAGACCTATTACCTAATATATGGATAGAAATTAATAACCATATGAATAGTGGCTAGTAATCACTTGATGCAGATCCAGTTATCTAAAAGTAATATCCCCATAATTCGGATACGGATGCAATTATACTGCTAATAACCACGAGTAATTCTATAAGTCCGTCTTGTGTCCCTCTTGAGTCCCTCCAAGAATGATCTGACTATTAAAATCACCATTTGATTAAAATCTAATAATAATCAATCACAAACCCAATGATGATTTTAATAGACACATCATTCTTAGAGGAATTCAAGAAGGACACAAGAGGGACTTGTAGCATAATCACATCTGCATCAGTATCTACAGCCCAAATGAGCATAGCCTGTGTGGGAGCCTAATAACCACAAGTTAACAACTAAAGTAGTTAACTTTATTTATGACCCAGCCAAAATAATACAATTAGGGCTATAAATAAATCGGTCCGTTCGACAACCTTCTCAGTTTAGCTCGACCCGAATTCGAACTCGATACTGTAGAAGCCCGCTCGTTACTGTATAAACCCGCTCAATTAGTAAAAGATACATACCCGACTCACTTGAGAAAACTCAATAGAGGCTCGCCAGCTCGGCTTGTTTAAAGCTCGGCCGACTCTTTTGCCCGACTCGTTAGCTCGTTCATATATATATTACTGAAAAATAGTTGTAAAATTTGAAGTATGTATATTATTAAAATAATTTAATAGCATAGCTTGAGCTCAAATTGAGCCCGGCTTGGCTCGAATAGCATTCTCAATGAACTCGAGCTTGAGCTCGAACTCGGTCGAGATTTAAACGAGCCGAGCTTGAACGTCCTTTGGTGTGAGACAAATTGCAAGATCGATCTTCCATTCTAGCTATGTTTACAAGTATAGATTATTTGCTCTCTGAAATGTATCATCTTGTGGATCAGAGCAAGGGCTAATTCTTTATTAGGGTTTATAATTCTCTCTCTAATAAATGGTTGGCCAAGTGTTTTTAGGTTGGCTTTCTTTGTATTGGCCTTGAACCACTGGTTGTTGCTGGCTTGTTCCTCTACCTTACTGTTTTCCCTCCAGTTAGGGGCTTGTCCAGCCTTACTAGCTAATACATAAATAAGCTCAAATCACTCATGGAGAAATGCTTAGAGTATTGGTGTATTTCAGTATACCAACCGTTGTTTTGTTTGCATGTAATAAATTAGACCACCTTGAACTTTTCATTGATCTTTTCATGTCACAAGAGCATTGAATGTCTGAGGAAGACACCACCGTTTCCTTCATACGTATGTAGGACCATTCACATGCATTTGTTTCACTCCACATAAAAATGTGAACCAAAAATTGTAAACCTACCAAATTAAATTATGTCAGTCTCACACTTGGCTATCTTCCAAAAATATAAGATTAAGAGTACACAGTTTTTTCAACACCAGCATAAGCAGCCTCATAAATGAGCTAGGCTGATCTGAAGATCAAGGACTTCACCAATTGTTATGGTCGGCTAGCTATCTTGCTTGGGAAAAATTCGAACTCTTAAGGAAGAATTCATAAATGGGAAGCAAGATAAGAAGTCTTCTCTGGTACTATGTTAAATTAATTCTTATTTCAAAAACTTCAATCGATAAAAAATTATGAATTTAATTATTTAATTAATAGTCTAACGAACAACCCAAAGAATAATATATGTGTGTGTGTGTGTGTGTGTGTGTGTGTCATACAATTTAGTGCTAATAAGTAATAACAGTGCATAAAATTCTAATTTTTTCTTAAATGCAGACTCCATGGATTCTAAAACAAGGTTACAAACTTACAAATGAAATTATTTGGTAAAACACTAAAACCTATTAAGACGAGCATATCACCAGCTAAAAGGATTACAAAGTTCAGATGCAAATCCAATATTAGAGCTAATTAAAAGCAAAGCATTCCAACAAACACTAAATCACTCCAAAAATCACCAAAATATAAGCTTGTCATGGTTTCGAGGGGACGGTTCCCTAAGCTATCATAGTAGTCATTAAGTCGTTGATAGAGAACATGGTAATGGGATAACCGATGTAGATCCAGGACCTAAAATGAGGTTTCTGGAATTGGTGTCCGGACAGGAATTCCACGTGTCTGGATATGGGTTGCGATCTTGGAGTTTCGGGAAATCCCGTCCGGACATGGCCTCTACCCGTCTGAACAGGGCTGCGACCAGCTTTATTAGAAAAATCATAACTCGAGTTTCGGACATCAGATTAAAGCGATCTTGGTGATGTTAGAAATATAATTCAAAGATATACAAAATCATGTTTCATGAGATTTGGCTAATTTCGATGTTTACTAGGTCAAAACAGGCTGGAAATGGACGATTGAAAAGCTGGATGGAAATAAAGGCAATAATCCATTAAGGAAAGACTTGATTGATCTATTGGAGACTTTTAATGAAGATTTTATGCCTGCAATCCAGCAATCATATATATTTTATTATTTACGTTATTTAAATTAAGATTTTATTTAATTGTAATTTTCCCTTTATTATTCAAGAACTTTTCCATAATTGGTTTAGGTTTACTTTTGCTCTAAGTATGCTTATCGTTATAAATACAGCAAACCTACTATGTAAAAGGCAGAGTTTATGTTTATTATTGAGCTTTATCAATGAGAATACTCAGAGTTGAGTTTATTCCTGTTTTCCCTTTAAGCCAAAGATAGACTTTATAGTTTTGAGAGGAATTCTCAGATCTTTGATAGACTCAAGATCTAAGAATTATTTATCTTTCTTCTTGTACTGTTTTATTTGCTTACCACCTAGTCAGGCTGCATCAATAACTTACACTTCACCACTGCTACAACGCATGTTGAGAATGACCATTTCCAACAACAATAGCAAAACAAAAATTGCATGTGATGTGTTAGGCGGATAATGATCACACTGCACCACCGTCATGAGGCTTTGGAAAAGATATTCAGTTTGGTCGTCTATTACAAATTTGGCCCAAAGTGGACAATATTATACCATTTAGGGTGAGGTGTTACATATGGTTTCAGAGTCATAGTCCAGCCTGAGAAGGGAGGAGCATGCACAAGCCCATGAGGGTCACTAGCGAGGATGCTGGGTCCTAAGAGGGTGATTGTGACGCCTTCACAATGCCTGAGCGTGAAAAAGATGATATGTTTATATGGAATATGCTGTCTTTAAATGTTATGAGATATTTTGGAGGTAAACCTAATACTAAAACCGTGCAGGTTTGGCCCAAAGCGCACAATATCATATCATTTAGAGTGGAGTATTACACATATATTAAGGATTAACTAATGTAAAAAAAGGGATCCAAGTATGCAATATTTGGCACTTATCAACATACTACACTAAAGAAGGGAAACACATGGGAAGGAAGAACGGCGCCGTTCTACCTTTCTCCACCCTTCCTTGTCCTTGTCCCTCTTCCTTTTCTTGGTAACAGTGCTCGGTGCCTTCTCAATAGTCTCTTCTGGTCTCTATTTCTGGCGGTTTTGCTTTATATCTAATTTGTAGATCTAGATCTAGTTTTTCAAAGTCAAATTTACTCGTTTTCACCGGCCAAGGCATGTCTTCCTTGGATGTGTACGATGTCGTGCTCCTCCATTGTTGCTTGTGTTGGGGATTTTGTTTTTTTTTTTTTTTTTTTTGAGTTTTTTTGCTTTGATTTTTATGTTCTTTTTGTCCTAGCATTTGGATCGAGGAAGCGAGTCGTCTCCTATCCTTTGGGGGGATTATCTCTCACGGCCAAAAAATAATAAGTTTGGAAATATTGGTTACCTATGTCTTAGATCTAGTCTACCTGGAGTAGATATGTTTCATAACTGGAGTTGTACAAGGGTTAGCAGAAGCTGAAGTCATAGATACTACTTGATTGTAAGAATTTTCTAATTGTATCTATGACTTTGTAACCTTATAACATTTTGTTATGATTTTTGAGAGCTTTATACTATGTGATGTAAGAGTTTTATGCTCTTGAATCTTTTATTAATCAATGAAATCTGAAATATTCTCGTTCAAAAAAAAAAAAAAAAACAACATTGTTAAATAGGTTAAAACTTTCCAGCGGTTTCATACTTACGTGCATATAATTGCAAAAATTTCACTAACAATGGTTTATTAAAAAAAAAAAAAGGTTGGAAAAGAACAAAAATTTTAAGAAAAAGTATACATATCCCGCTCAAATTATTATCTCATTGTCAATGTCTCCCCTAAAAGTACCAATTATGTTAGTATGAGTAATTCTAGAAGCCCCTCTTATGTTACTCTTATGTCTTTCCAAAAATGATGTGGCTCTTAAAATTACCATTTGCTCAAAATGAATCACAAGCTCAATGGAGATTTTAAGAGCCACATCATTCTTGGAGTGACACAAGAAGGACTTGTAGCATTACTCATGTCAATATCACTCCTAGACTACCAAAACAATGTCAACGTCTCCTTAATAACAAAAATACCCTTCATAATTTTTTTTTAAAAAAAATTATAAAAAAAATTTTTAAAAATCCAAAGAGGTCATGTTAATTTTTTTCATTTCTATTTTTTTTTTAAAAAAAAAATTAATTTTTTCTTTCAAATTTATAAAGATATTTTTCTCTTATTAAAAAATTTAAGATCAATTTTGTGTACGTCTTTCGCTGGCCTTGGAGGGAAATTAACATTGCTTTGGTTGTTAAGGGAGGATATTGACATAATTGGTAGTTTTTTGCCCGGGGGGGAGAACATTGACAATGAGGTAATAGTTTGATGAATTGTTTTAGGGTGGAGAAATCCGTTACAAGTAGTATTTTGTGATTGTTTTTTTGTTGTTTAATATTGGCTTAATTCGATCTACCCAACTGTCGTCGTAGGACTCACTTTTTTATATTCTTTTTTGTTATAAATATTTATAGGTGTTGCCATTCTTTTTTGCAAAATTTGTTTGAAATTAAATTGTAATGTAGGCATAAATATTAGCGCGAGAATTAGAAGAGAAATGGTGAAGTTATAAGCTAAAGGAACTTTCTTAAACCCAAAAAATTTCATCATAATAATAAGCATCAACACTAATAATACACTAAAAGTAATAATATTATCTCCCCAATAACCAAAATTAATTAACATTTTAAATGATTTTAAGATTTGTTTAATATCGTCGCTATTACCATTTGGATCATGTATTAATTCAAGATTTATCTCTTCCACATATACGAAGAGGTGAAATTTGCCTCATTAATTATGAGTATGCAAATAGAAATTAGGATTCTCTCAATTTCAAAAGAAATGAAGATGAGCGGGTTAAGTCAAAATTGGAGACAAACATGTCCCAACATTAATATTTTTAGGCCTAACAAAAGAAATGGATAAGATCCCATTCCTGCAAATATTTGGTGTTGAAATAAGACTCTCCATCCTCCAACAAACCACAAAATAGATTGTTGTGCAAATTTATTTAACTCGCAAGTGCACGAATCGATTGTAGTTTAATGGATTGTAAGTGCGAGGTCCAACTCACAGAGAATTGTATTTTTGAAAGAACAACTTATATCTAAACTAATTTTACCCTAACCTAGTTCCAAAAAAAGTTTGAATTTTGAGTTTTGAAAATTAAATGATAAACATAAACTAAATAAAATAAAACAAAAGATAAAGACTAAGGTTTAGGAATCCACACTCACCGAATCATAACATACTCCATGTTCATCAATATTTAACCGAAGTTCTCACAATTTAAATCTTATGTATGCTTTACTATGCTTCAAACAATTAATCAAAATCATCCCATGTATCCATTCATTGACCAAATCACAAAAGGAATCCAAATTCAATTGAAACACCAGATGTATCCGTAGAACAAATCACAAGAGATATCCAATTTTTATGAGTTAAAAACCAAGCAATCAATCATATGAAATTATCTCAAATCATCACATATATCCTTGAATCACAAGAGATATCCAAGAATCACTCCACACATTGATTAAAAGTAAAACAATTGAAATATAAAACTCAATAAAATCGGATAAATAAAGACTTACATAAAAGTGATGTCGTTCTTCATCGGTGAGGCTTCATCCCCAACCTTAGTTGGGAATTTAGCTCCACATAAAAATAAAGTAAAACCTAAACCTAAACCTAAAGAAAAACTAAACTAAAGAAAAAAGCAGTAGAATTTTGCTCGCTGGACTTGTGTATATTTTCTTGAATGCAAAGAAATCTATTTATAGGCTTAGGAAAGTCCTAGAAGTCTTATTAAATCTAGATATTTCAGAGGTCTGTCTCCCAGTCAAATTAGAAGTCTGAAATCGGAATAAGATTCGTCCAGATTTGTGTCCTTTACTTGCGGAGAGATTTTGGCATAGTAACCGTCCGAATTAGGAAAATCCTATTTCACAACAAATTGTAGTATTTTGCGTTAGCTTTCCAATGCCGGTTGAATCACTTCAATCTGAATTTGAATCCGATTCGAAATCTTATCCAATCTGATCTTTTATCAAATTGAATCTGATTTAACATTTTTCTTGGATTTGGTTAAACTTAACCACATCATCTAGGTCTTCTCAAAGTTTGCTTTCTTCCAAACTTTGTATTTTTCCCTTTAAAGCTGTAGTTTTTCTTAATGACCTACAAAACACTAAAAACACAAAACTAACACAAAATATTAAATAACGACACAACTAAAGTATTAACTAATGTAAATAAAAAGGTTTAAATATGTAATATTTGGCACTTATCATAGATCATAAAGACATGGTTCCAACTAATTCTCCAATGAGTTGGGAGCTAAGAAAAGTCTTCATTTCACATTTTAGTTTTCTGTGAAACGAATGAAAGCCAAGCAGGGAAACGTTCCATTCAATGACGTAAGAGAAACATACATCACTCAAATGTGAATGTTGCGTAAGGCATGACATCATCTGCTCCTCCAAACGTCCAACAACCTGCACTTCCCCATTAATGAACCATCACATGCATGGGGATTCAACTTTAAAGGATGGACTTAATTAAGTAGCTAGTAATATTAGAGATCCAGAGAATAAAGAATAATTGACACAATTTCAGGTCTTGGCTAGAATTCATATATATTTTATCAACCATATATAAAATAATGGATAACCTCATGACAGCAAGGACCAAATTACTAGTAGATCATCAACGTACGATATTTGGATAGGATATAGTGCTAATGCTGGAGCATAAAAATTCTAATTTCTGGAATAAAGACTCCACAAATTCTAAAACAATGTGACAAACTTAAAATGAAATTATTTGGTAAACCCTTTTGGTGCGAGACAAATTGCAGGATGTTCCACTATAAGTTTACAAGTATAATAGATTATGTTCTCTCTGACATGCATCATTGATCTTGTAGGTAAGAGCAAGGGCTAATTCTTTATCTGGGGTTTATATCTCTCTCTCTAATAAATGTTTGGGTTAGGTCGTGCGGTTTCTCTGATAATGAACATTAGCTGATCTCTTATATATGCTTGGCTACCTTGCTGCTTTCCCTCCCATTAGGCTTGTGTTCTTTTAATTGTAATCTTTTGTTCTATCTTCCGTAATAAACCTTAATAACTCATGGAGAAATGGTTAGGGTAGTGTCATTTCGTTACCAACAACCTTTGCTTCTTTTGCATGCATCTCATAAATGAGGCGAAGTTGACCCTTTTGGTTGATCTTTGCATGAGACAAGAACATTCGTGGAGAAATGCTTAATTATAAGGTAATGTGTTATTTGACTACCAACCTTGTTTTGTTTGCATCTAATAAATGTCAAATGAGAGACATTGACGTACATTTGTTTCACTCCACACAAAAATGTGAAGCAAATTAAGTGATAAGATTAAGATTAAACATCACATCATGTATTGCTACCTCTTTCTGGATCTATTCACTCATGGAGGATTCCTTAATTAGAGAGATTAGATTTTTCAACACCAGCTTAAGCATCCTCATAAATGGGGTCCATCTGAAGAACAAGAACTTGACCAATCGTTATGACTAATTAACTAGCTTGGGATGAATTTGAATTCTTAAAAAAGATTTGATAAATGGGAGGTAAATTACGAAGATAAGATGCTGCTGTAGGTATGTCTGTTGTATTTCTGCAGAGGTGCTGTGGAGTTACTGTTAGTAACTGAGTTCCAGTGTTTAGTTGGCTTTGATCAAACCTATTCTAGAAGGAAAGAAGCACAAGTATTGGAAGACTTGGACATCAAGAAAGCCAGCTAGAAGATCTCATTTGTTTATTTGGGATATGATGTAATAGTATATTCTGATTTTATTGTATTATGTTAGGTTTAGAAATAGTATATATACTACATCTTCGTACTTGTAAATTTATCAACTTTGAATATACATTCACAAAGTTTTTCATGGTATCAGAGCCTTCAAGGCCAACGCTATAAGCCTTCAAACAAAAACTGATTTTCCGCTCATCTCATTCAATCAAATTCAATGGCAGCTGCAAACACCAATGTCTCTTCCTTTATCCAACCTAATACCACACAAAACACTCTCTTAAAACTTGATTCTGACAACTATACCAATTGGTTGACTCAGATTAATCCTATACTGCGTACTCATGACCTGATGGGCTTTGTGGATGGGTCTGAACCATGCCCCCCAAAGACAACCACAGATGTTGAAGGAAATGTAATCCTCAATCTAGAATACCCTACTTGAAACAAGAAGGACCAATACATACTAAGGCTCTGTTTACTTCAACGTAAAATAGTTTCCGTCGAAAAATATTTTATGGGAAGCCATTTTCCCTGAAAATGTTTATTGTTGAAAACATTTTATGGCACTTACCGCACGCACGAAAAATATTGTTCGGGATCTGTCGGGACTTGCCCAGGACTTGTTCGAGACGCCATCGAGACTTGCCCGGGACCTTGCCGAGACTCTCCCTGGACCACACTAGGACTCGCCCGTGAATTGGCTAGGACCCGCCTTGGACTTGACCGCGACTTAACCGGGACCCGCTTGGGACTTGACCAAGACCCCCCAGGGACCCGCCCCGGACCTCGCCAGGACCTACACGGGACTTGACCGGGACCCACCAGGGACTTGCTTGAACCCCGCCGGGACCTGCCCAGGACTCACTCGAGACTTTTTCGGGACCCCACAAGGACCTGCCCAGGTCCTGACCGGGACCCGTAAGGGACTTAACCGGACTTGCCAGGGACCTCGTCGGGACTTGATTGGGACCCCGTCAGGACCTGCCCGGGACCCGCCCAAGACTTGACTGAGACCTGCCTGGGACTTGCCTGGAACCTGCCTGGCACTAGTACATGACCCCGCCGGGACCCGCCCTGGTCTTGCCCGGAACTCCACCGGGACCCGCCCGGGACTTGCGCGGGACCTGCGCGGGACCCGCTTGGGACTTGACTTGGACCAGCCCGGGGGCCGAGACCCACCAAGGACTTGACCGGGACCTGCCCAAGACTTAACCGGACCTGCCTAGACCCACTCAGGACTTGATTGGGACCCACCTAGGACCTATCCGGGACCCGCCAGAGACTTGCTCAAAACCTCGCCGGGACCTTCCCGAGATCCGGCCGAGACCCCGCAGGGACCTGCCCGGGACTTGACCGGGACCCAACTGGGACCCGCCCAAGACTTGGCCGGGACCTGCCCTAGATTTTATTGGAAAATATAGATTTAAAAAAATATAAATAAATAAATAAATTATTTTCTATGCTTTCGATAAATGTCTTAAAATGTGTTATGTTGCTAAAAATATTTTCCACCGAGACCTGGCTGGGTCTCGGTCAAGTCCCAATCAAGTCCTGGGCGAGGTCCTGGGCAACTCTTAGGCAGGTCTCGGCCAAGTCCTGGCAGGTCCCGACGGGGTCCTTGTCAAGTCCCTGATGGTTCTGGGTCAAGTCCCGGTCAAGTCTTGAGCGGGTCTTGGCAGGGTCCCAGGCAGGTCCCGGCAGGGTCCTGGACAAATCCCGGGTGGGTCTCGGTCAAGTCCCGATGAGGATCCGATCAAGTCTCGGGTTGGTCCGAGTCAAGTTTTGGGCGGGTCCCGGGCAGGTCCCGGCGGGGTTCCGGGCAAGTGGGTCCTTTACAGGTCTAGGCGGGGTCCAGAGCGGGTCCTGGTCAAGTCCCTATCAAGTCTCGTGTGGGTCCCAGTTAAGTCCCGGTCTCGTCCTAGGCGGTCCTAGCCTGGTCCGAGGCTGGTCTCGGGCAAGTCCGGGGCGGGTCCCGGTCAGGTCCCTGTCAAGTCTTGCTCAAGTCCTAGGTGGATCCCAGCCGGGTCCCGGCAAGTTCTAAAGGGGTCCTGGTCAAGTCCTGGGCAGGTCCCGGGCTTGTCCCGATCAAGTCCAATTCAAGTCCCGGGCAAGTCCTAGTCAAGTCCTGCGTGAGTCCCGGTCAGGTCCCGGGCCGGTCCGGTCTTGTCTCGGTCAGGTCCCGAGCAGGTTCTGATCAAGTCCCGGGAGGGTCCCGGGCAAGTCTTGGGTGGGTCCGAGCAGGTCCCGTTCAAGTCTAGTTAGGTTCTGGGCAGCTTGTGGTGGGGTCCCTAGCTGGTCCTGGGCGACTACCGGTGAAGTCTTGAGTGGGTCTCGGGCAAGTCCCAGCGAAGTTTTGGGCGGGTCTTGGCAAGGTCCGTTTATTTGAGAATAAGATGCTCAAAGTCGGAAAATGGTTTATGATTTCGAAAACCGTAATCCATTTTCCAAAAATTAAAGAAGAATTTTCGGTCAAAAAGAAAATATTTTCCATTGACCACTATTTTACGTCGAAGTAAACACCGTAAAATGCAAAAATTATTTTCTGGAAACCATTTTACATCGAAGTAAACGGAGCCTAGTGTGATTACAGGATCTCTCTCAAAAACATTTCTAGCAACAGTTTATGAACTGAACACCTCACAATAAGCATGGAGTGCTTTGGCTATTAAATTTGTCTCGAAGTCCAAATCTCGCATCTCCAACTTGAAGAAGCAACTGCAAGGCCTCTCCCAAGGTCGCAAATCATGTGCAGACTACATGCAATCTACCAAGCTCATGGCAGATCAACTTGGTGCAGCAGGAAACCCCATACCTGATGAAGAAATCATCACCTTAATTCTAAATGGATTGAACCCCTCATTCACTCACTTCATTACAACCTATTCCTTCCATACCATAACCAATGAGATTAGTTTTGAAGACTTCCAAGATGAACTCCTAAGCCATGAGATGTTGCTCAACCAACTGCAGTAGCAAGCCACTAATCACTCCACCTTTGCTCTCACTGCCCAAGGGCATGTCCAGTCCCAACTATCTAAAGGCAAGGCTCCAATGCATATATACCAGGTTCCCACAGAGAGGCTTTGCACCCAAACTAGGCAATGGTTATTCATCTCCTAGACCTTACTTTCATCAATACAACAGGGGTCCTCCACAGTAGAATAGGAGCTATGACAGAAGCTATGATAGAAGCTCTCCACAAGGCAACTCTCACTTCAGTGGCCAATATCCCAGAAACTCAACAATATTGCACAATCACCGGGGAAACAACACCTTCCCTAGGCAGACTAATCAGGGTCCCCTGCAGCAAGGAAATCAGTTCTCTCATGGTTCAAGAGTACCTTGCCAGATATGTGGTAGGATTAACCATTTGGCTATTGATTGCTTTCACCATATGGATTATGTTTTTCAGGGAAGGAATTCAGCTACACAATTGGCAGCCATGGTAGCACATACAAACTCTGCCTATGAGGAGCAGCAATGGCTGGCTAATGGGTAACGTGATAACCAATGCAATCGCATCATGGCAAACCATTAAAAGCGTGTATTTCCGTGATTGTTGGAGAGGCATTGCAACTGTGGTTGGACTAATTGTCCTGGGTTTCGCTTTATGGGATTTCCTTAGGCCTTGTGACAAGAAGTAGATTGAAAAGAGATTGTTTTAGTGTTCGTTGGAGTGCTTTGTTTTTAGTTGCAATAGATGCATGACATGCATCTGAACTTCGCAATGTTTATTAGCTTTTGATATCATTCCCTTCTTAATTAATAGCTTGTAATGGTGAACTTTGTAAGTGGTTTATGATATTTCAGCAATAAAAAACGTGGGAATTGTCCATGTATTTTAGCATCCGTGGAGTGTCTGTATTTCAGCAGTTCTTTGCTCTCTGGTTATTACTGAATTCTATCATATCTATGCCAATAACAACAACAACAACAAGGCATGCTCAGAATTAAAAAGATGAAAACTCAACATCCAATGGACAAACAGATTTTTAATAAACATCATGCCAAGTTATCATTAAGAAAAATCAAGACCCATTTGCCTTTACACAAACCCCAATTTGACCGGCTTTGTGCCAAAGAAAAAAATAGAACAACTCTTCACAATAGTACAATACTAATGACCACAATAATTAATAAAACCTAAATAAATCTAAAGAAAAAATATATATTATTTTCTCACGTACCTTGCATCATTTACATATAAAAGGCCCTTATTTATAAGGAAGTGGAAATGATACAAAATGACAAGGGAGATCAAATCAAATCTGATTATAGGAGATTACCCTATAATATATTCTAACAATAGATCACATATTTGAGGATATGAAAACTATTGACTAGAAGAAATGGTCTCACATTTATGACTGCTGCATTTATTTTTGCCCTTCAATACCATCATTATAAGTTTTGTTTACTGTTAAAATTTTACATTTATGCATGGCTTGTCCATCTTTCTTATATTATACTGATTTATTTGGCCTTCTAAATACTTTGTTTTCCCAAATAGTTGTTTATTTATTTCTGTTTTTTTATGTTTCAAAGCAAATAGTTCAATTGGTTGGAGACCACATCTCATAAAGCAGAGATCACTAGTTCAAATTATTTTGCCTCTCCTTTTTCCTCTCTGTGCAGACATGCAAAAAAAAAAAAAAATTGTTTTTGAACATTAGAAGCATCTTCAAGCCCAGTATACTGGTTAATTACTTTTTTATAATTTATTTTGCTCCTTCAAAAATTGACAAAATGGTGCGCTGGATCATAAACATGTACAGAACTCAATTAAACAAATATGTTGATATTAATGATGCCTCTATCAATTTATACCCACAAAATAATGATTAATTTTAAAGGAAACTTTGATAACTGATCATAAAAAAATTCTATTGGAAGAAATACAGAGACACTCAACAGATGCTAAAACACACAAACGACACACATTATTTATTGCTGAAATATCATAAACCATTTACAAAGTTGAAGATTACAAGCTATATATATTAGAGAGGGAGGATATCAGAAGCTAAACAGAGATTACAAAGTTCAGATCTCATGTACATACTTCAATTCTAGACGACAAAAGGCCTTAGAAAATTCCAGAAGGTGAAACCAAGGACAATAAGTCCAACAACAGTTGCCGTGCCTCTAAAAATATTGGTGAAATACTCTCTTTTCAGGGTTGCCATGGTACGGTTCAAAGGGTACTTATAGTGGTCATTAAGCTTTTGAACGATATCATGGAAAGGGGAGGCGGATTTAGTTATCTCAATATGATGGCCTAGTTTGTTAATTAGAGGCACCACTTGAGCGTTGCTACCTAGGCGATTAACAATGATCCCCTTATCAACAAGCAAATTCACATCTTTTTCAGTGTCAATAAGACGGTCCAACAGCAAAACGTAACTGCAGATGTGAGTTTGAGAAGGATAAAGACACTGCTCCAGGGCCATGAGGTTTCGGAAAATAGCTTCAGTATTGTGGTCTATCACAAGTGGTGGGACTTTCAAGATATGTATTGGGCATGCGAATAAGCAGTCAGGGGCTACTATGGTAGCTAAGCATTTGAAGCATTTCCAGAACGGAAAGTATATCACGCATATCAAGCCGATGAAGCATATTGGAAAGCAAGCAATTAAGTATGAGGTCCTGAAGCACTCAAAACGGTCCCAGCACCCAGCGAGATGTATGCCTAAGAGTCTTTTACTTCCAATTGCTTCGAAAGTCAATCCTGCGTCGTCAAGCTTTGAGGCACAAATTTGAGTATCCAGACTTCTTTCACCAATGCTATTGCTACCATATGATTCATCGTTCCCACAGAACGAATATCTGATCAAATCTGTGAAGTGTTTTGCTTTCTCAAAGCTGTCCTTGTCCAAGTCATAGACAGAAAAGTAACGGCTGGATAGCTTGAAAAAGCTGGGATCATTCGTAATTTGCTGGCCTTCTTGTTGATGGCTGGGGCCGGAAGAGTCACAGCAGCCGGATGTATACAATTCCTTAAGAACAAAAAGTGGAAGTTGATTTTCAAGTAATATCAAGTCACGTTGTATACAGTTTGCCATACATGGCGTTTTTGATATGTAATCTTCAACCTTTTGATCACTGGTCTTTAAGAAGAGCTCAATTATAAAGATGGCATCCAATAAAATCATTTGCACAAAATCTTTGCTGTTGAGTGTACGGTCATCTGAATAGCTTCGGCGGATGTTTTGGACCTTGTCTTCAATGATACTTGCAAGTTCTTTTTGGCTCTTCTTCACCGTCTTCCGTTTAAAGAAATCCTTAAAATATCTCAATTTATGTATTTCCATGTCCTTCAATTCTTTTAGGCCATGATGAAAAGGGCCTATTGAGACTAGCTTAGGAGTGTAGGCTGCTTTCTTTACCTGGCGCAATTGCCTGGGAACCCTGTAGATACAACATTCTGGCCACACCACAGGTCCCAGCTCTGGGGGAATATTAATGACAACGTCGTTGCATTCAGCTTCTTTTACAATGGAATCATTGGCCATCTTTTCGGCTATGTTTGCACCTTAAAAAGGAAGTGGCCTGGAACGCAGAATTGATTGATATGAGAAAAAAAGTAAGAATGTTTTGTATATATATATATATTGTTTTGTAGTGATTTTTTTATTTGAATAGTAATAAAAGTAATTAATGTAATGTAAAAAATAAAAGATTAATTTTGAGAAGTATAAGGCAATTTTTTTGGCCATTGAAATCGATCGTTTTTCTATGCTTTTTTCAATAGGCAGCAATATTAATTAGCATCCATTTAGGTATGGCACCTGCCTGGTCCCATCCCATGCATATACTTCTTATGAAAAATAAAATGGAGAGAATCGGCAATTCAACCCAACTGGAACACGATCACAATACATAACATTGGATTTTTTTTGTTGTTTTTAATTACAATAATAGTTTCTTAAATATCTTTTTCTCATTATTCTTGATGATATATATATATATATATATAAGTCATTCCTAGCTATAACAACCTACCGTCGTTGAAAGCATAACCACGAGGCCACTGGCCTTGATGATACCAAGATCCTTGACTTTTGACCTGTAATATATGTTGATTTTTTTTTTGTCTCTCTATTTATAAAGTCGTTTTTTCATATTCAATGCTCAGCAATTTGTTGTAATTACTGAATAATTAGATCTGAGATTGAACTTAAAAGTAAAAAATGTTAAATTTAGGACAATGCTAGCTTCTAGATCGAAAGTTATTTATTTATTACCTACGTAATTGAAGCATTCACAGTAGACCCACTAAAATAGTTTTCTAACTGTTTTGGTAAGCTAAACAATTGAAAAACACAAAAACTCTCTCGAGTAGCCTCACCAAATTGCTGATTTTTGTTTGGTAAATAAACAGAACTCAACAACTATGTTGAGCACTATTCAATCATCAAAATAATAACAAAACAATAGAACTCAATCATCAAAATAAGTACATGATTTGTAGCACAAGGCTCAAAATCTACTTAGCCTAACCGTATAACCTGAAACTTTGGCTCATCAGTTACTTACAATATTAATTGTACTGCTCTCTAACCACTTTTATCTTGTTATTTATTTTTCCTTATCTTTTAACTTAATTTTTCATTTGTAATTCGTAAGAATCTTAAATCTTTATAAAAGTGAATTGTCAGGCTTGAGTTATGCACATATAATAATATTTCTTAAGAATTCTGATCAGATAAATAGATTACATAAAAGTTGTATATATATGGATGAGAGATATCTCTCATCCATATATATCTAATTTAATTTTATATATCTGATGTTGAGAACCCCACAAAACACACACACACACAAAAAAAAAAAAAATGCTGTAATTATCTCCTCAAACTTACACCCTATTTGTAATCACCAACATAATTATACTGTAAAAAGTTACAATAAACTCTTTCAAATTATCAGTTCTTATGCTTTTCTCCCTCTGTCAGCATTTTCCGTTAACATGGACTGAAAATGACTCATGTGCCCTTTCACGTGACAAAACTTTACCATGGAAAGAGACCCCAAGCTTGGCCATGGGTCTCCATGCATGGCTAGAGATCAGATTTTTTTTTTTCTTTTAAAATAAAATTTAAGAGTGTAATTGTATTTTACATGTCTAATAAGGGTATAATGGACAAATTAAGTCACATGCATTGTATGTGAATTAACACTTTTTTTGTCGGATTTAATAAAAAAATTTAGAGTTTAACTTATATCAGGATGAGCCTTGAAACCCCATTTTTACAGCCCCCACTTAATAACTGACATATAAGAAAAAACATAAAAAGCGGACAAAAATAATTTGGACCAAAATACACTAAATTTTAGGGTGATAAAATCGTTAAAGGGTTAACCTTCCACCTCTACGTTTTGGTTCTGAATCAAAAAATGAGTTTTGAGAAATTAAAAACGGTTTTTGAGGTATCAGAAACGGGTTTTTGGACATTATAAATGGGTTTTAAGACATTAGAAACGAGTTTTAAAGCGAGTCACCGTCGGCCAGACCCGTGGGTCACGCCAGCAACACCAAACTCACGGCATAGTGGGTCTGGCCAAGACCAGCCCTCTTTCCTCAACAATGGCTGCCCCAAAAACCAAGACTTTTTTACCCTCCATCGGACTTATCTTCGAGTCCAACTGGTGCTGGTGGCGACCCTCTGCTTTTTCCTTATTGGGGAAGGCTCTGTACACTGGAGAAGCTACTCTGTTAGCGATGTCTACTTGGGAACAGAGGACCCGAATTCTGGGTTTTGCTGGAAACCTTGTCTCTACTTTGCTAGAGGGTACTGCAAGAATGGAACCAGCTGCAGGTTCTTACATGGAGGAATTGGAGATTCCATGTAACCAGACCCACGCGTGGGTCTTGTTGGTGTCGTGGGTCTGGCCAGATCTCTTTCTCATTTTAAATTGGTGTGTTTGTTCTTACTTTGATTTTTTTTTTCTTAAATTGATGATGTGTCACATGATAATTGAATGATGTAAAATGACTGGTTTACACTAGAACATGATAGTAAGGGCTCTCAAAAATCTAATAGAGAGGGGACTAACTAAAAAAGATGGGAACATGATAATTGACAAAAAATAGAAGATGTTACTTTGATAGATTTTTTGTTCGATAAATAAAAGTCATGTCACATTTGGAAGAACTCTAATCCTCTTTATATTATTACTCATTCTCAAAATATAAGTGTAGTTTGACAAAAAATGCAAATGACTATCTTGAGAATGAGTAATGATATAAGGACTAGCTAAATATGATGTGGCTTTTAAAATTACCATTAAATTTGAGATGATTATTATTGAATTTTGATTTATCGGTAATTTTAAAAACGCCACAAGACTTTAATACTCTTTATATCATTACTCCTTTAGAATAACATGACATCACACTGCAGGTTGGGAAATCTCTTGCAGTGGCATGAAACACTTCAAAGAAAAAAAAATTGTTCCTCGCTCAACCAATTATATAATGATAATATATTTATCTCTAATTATAGTTTTAACAATGAATCCTATATATAATCAATGAATTAACAAACTGAACTGGATTATTAAAGCAATATATTCTATTAACTTTTGTCAAAAAGTTAAATAATAGAGTGAAATGAGAAAGTAAAAACCTGTAGATTTCGCCTGCAAGAAATGCTTGTATTAATGCTTAAGAGCACCTAGTTCTTCCTCTGATAATGCATACACTCTTCTATATATCTCTTCCTTTCTCATAATGCATCCACTCTTCTTCTTGCACTTGTATTTATAGTACTTGCGGTTGGTCCCCGTCATTATCAGGTCTCTTTAATTAATATTTCTCTTCTAATATTGAGAAACAAGAAAAAAAAAAAAAGCGAAATCAATCACTAAAATGTTACTCAATTGCAATTAGTTTAATAGGGTATGGAAATTGGTCAAAAACTCTGTGGTAAACAACAAATTCAAATAAGTCATTACACCAAACTTTAATTTGGTATAAAATTTTAACAAAAACCGTTAGTGTGCAACGTCAATACCAATCATCTTGTAACACGTGCACGTTAGTGTGCAACGTCAAACTCTCATGGGCTTGTGCACACTCCCCTTATCTTAGGTTATGGTATAGCTCTAATACCATATGTAATACTCTACCATAAATGATATGATATTGTCCACTTTAAGTCAAATTTGTGCTAGATAACCAAAGTAAATATCTTTTTCAAAACCTTATGACGGTGGAGCAGTGTAATTATCCACCTAACACGTACATATGCAATTTATGTTTTGCTATTGCTATTGGAAATGATCATTCTCAATATGCGTTGTAGTAGTGGTGTAGTGTAAATTATCCCATAATTACCATGATCTCTATCAACGGCTTAATGACCACTGTGAGAGCGTATAAAACCGTCCCCAGGCAACCATGACAAGCATGTATTTTTGGAGTCATTTTAGCATTTGTTGGAATGCTTTGCTTTTAGCTCTAATATTGGATTTACATCTGAACTTTGTACTCCTTTTTATCGAATAATTTCATTTGTAAGTTTGTCACCTTGTTTTAGAATCCGTGGACTCTGCATTTAAGAAAAAAAATAGAATTTTATGCTATGACATGTCCTAATATTATTCTTTAATTAAATGATTAAATTCATAATTTTTTATTAATTTAAGTTTTTGAAATAAGAAGTAATTTAACAAGATATCAGAGCAGACTTCTAACCTTGTCTCCCATTTACGAATTCTTTCTTAAGAGTTCAAATTTTACCCAAGCGAGATAACCATAACAATTGGTCAAGTACTTGATCTTTAGATCAGCCTCATTTATGAGGTTGCTTAAGCTGGTGTTGAAAAAGCTGTGTACTTAAAGAATCCTTAATCTTATCTTTTTGGAAGATAGCCAAGTATGAGACTAACAAAATTTAATTTGGAAGGTTTACATTTTTGTGTGGAGTGAAACAAATGCATGTGAATGGCCCTACGTACGTATAAAGGAAACAGTAGTGTCTTCCTCAAGCCTTCAATGTTGTTGTGACATGAAAAGATTAATCAAAAGGTCAAGTTGGTCTCATTTATTACATGCAAACAAAACAAAGGTTGGTAGACTAAAATATACCAATACCCTAAGCATTTCTCCAGGAGTGATTAGAGCTCATTTCTGGATTAGTAAGCCTGCACAACCCCCCAACCGGAGGGAAAACAACAAGCTAGAGGAACAAGCCAGCAACAATAGGTGGTCCAAGGCCAATTATATGTACAACACAAAGAAAGGCAACATAAAAAGACTTGGCCAACCATTTATTAGAGAGAGAATTATAAACCCTAATAAAGAATTAGCCCTTGCTCTGATCAAGAAGATGACACATTTCAGAGAGCACATAATCTATACTTGTAAACTTAGAATGGAAGATTGATCCTGCAATTTGTATCGCACCAAAGGGCGTTCAAATGTTAATTTTGTTTTATAAAAATTACATCTAGACTTTTTGAGTCCAAACCTAAGCTAGGCTCCTCTGCCAAAAATCTCCAAAAATATGCATATGGTGAATGAGTCCCAAAACAATTATATAAAAATGGCCTATCACACAACATAATTTTTGAAATAAAAAAGTTCAGAAATATTTTAAGCCCAAACTCATAAGCAACTAGATAAGCCACCAAAGTTTCTAAAAACAAATAAAATTCATAGGATGGCCCAACACTATGAAAAAAGTAAACTATATAGAATGAGTCTTCAAGACATGATACATGATACATACGTTTTCGTACTTTTTTTGTTTGCCTATTTATTAGTGTTCTTTGTAGCTTCATTCCCTCTTTAATGATACATATTACATAAGACTAAATCCTCTAAGAGACTGGTATTCAATAAATCATATTTCTCTAGCTCCTTTAGTTATAATCTCCATCGATCTCCTCTTAGATAATTTCATTGTATTGTGTTATTTTGGCCAGGTCATAAATAAAGTTAACTACTTTAATTGTTAACCTGTGGTTATTAGGCTCCAACACAGACTATGCGCACTTGGGCTGTATATGCTGATGCAGATGTAGTTATTGGTAATATAATTGCATTCATGTAAGCATTATGGGAATATCACTTTTAGATAACCGCATCTGCAGTAAGTGCTTATTAGCTACTATTCACACAGTTATTAATTTCTATCCATATATATTATATTAGGTAACTACCATATTAAATTACCAATTATTTCAAAAATTTAAGTTTATAGAAAGAAGTAAATCACTTAATCATTACTTTAACAAGTAATACGGTCTTTTGGGACTATTTTAATTTTTTAGGCCTTCTTTGAGGGCTTATTTTAAACAATTTTAAAAATATTTTGATTTGTTTTTAATATTACTAGCTACTTAACTAAGTCCATCCTTTAAAGTTGAGTCCCCATATATGCATGTGATGGTTCATTGATGGGGAGGTGTAGGTGGTTGGACGTTAATGTTGGAGGAGCAGATCATGATGTCATGCCTTACGCAACATTCATATTTGAGTGATGTATGCTTCTCTTACGTGGAACGTTTCCTTTGGCATTCATTCATTTCACATAAAACTAAAATGTGAAATGAAGACTTTTCTTAGCTCCCATGCAACTCATTGGGGAATTATTTGGGACCATGTGTTTATCATCTACTTATTGGTTTGTTGGAGGATGGAGAGTTTTTTTTTCAACACCAAATATTTGCAGGAATGGGATCCTATATATCCATTTCTTTTCTTAGGCCCGAAAATATTAATATTGGGACAAAATTGTTCTCATCATTTTAAATTGAGACATTTTCCTTGCTAATAATGCATCTAGTCTTGAAGCACTTGTATTTATAGTACTCGAGGTTGGTCCCCATTAATATCAGGCCTCTCTAATATCTATCTTCTAATATTGTTATTAAAAAAAAAAAAAAAGGAAAAATAAATGAAAAATCAATCACTAAAGTGTTAGTCAATTGCAATTAGTTTAATAGGGTATGGAAATTGGCTAAAAACCCTACGTGGTAAACAACAAATACAAATAAGTCATTGCACCAAACTTTCATCTAATTAAAATTGCGACAAAAACCGTTCCTGTGCAAATTAAGTCAACACCAATCATCTTGCAACACATGTTAGTTAAAAAAAAAAAAAAAAACATATATATATATATATATATAAGAAGAAAAAAAAAAAATACTGCCTATGTTATATATAAATATGAAGTTGATATTCAAAAACAACTTCAGGCATCAGTCACCGCAAGGGTGGATTGATAAGGCTTGAGAAAAACCTACATTTGGTGGACTTGTCCATTGATGGTTCTAATTTGGCAAAATAATTGGTGGTGGACGAGGTGGATGTCTAATTTGGCAATCTGATCATCTCATTGAGCTATAGAAAACAATTCAGAGTGGCACGATCGAGTACTAAAGTTGAATATTACAAGTCCCTAGCCAATATAGTAGTTGAATTGTCTTTGCTTAAAAACATTATTGCAAGAAATTGGTGTCTATTTCGAAACTTCCAATCCTTTGGCATGATAATATATACTTGTCCTTAAACCCTCTCTTTCATGCTCACACGAAATATGTTGATATTGACTTCCTTTTTGTTAATTAGAGATATGATGGCTACCAAAGTTTTAGATATTCGATTTATATCCAATAAAGACCAAGTAGGTGATATCTTCACCAAACCATTATCTTCTTCTCAGTTTGCTCAACTTTGTGACAAGCTCAAGGTTGCTTCGCTACCCTTGAGCTTGAGGGGGCATGTTAGATATACTGACAAGCCAACTCAGCAACATCATATTCAACGGAATGCTAAAGATAATAATGCCGTTACTGATAGCGTAAATCAGCTTCAACAGGATTATGATATCCTCCTAGAGAAGAGTAACCAAGCATCTGAAAATGTAGATAAGTGTAATGCCACCAAAATTAAATAAGAACATTTAATAAATTTGGAGTGTTATTAGTAGTGCCTTTATATTAATTAACTCCTAAAAATCAGAGTCTTAAAGTCCAAAAGATCTATAGATTTCAAAGAAGAAATGGAATGAACACTGCCTAAGGTAGACATCTAATGATACGAAGTTCTGAGGGATAAAAATTTAATTGAGGTCAAGATATTACTGAAGCTACTTTTGAGCCATATAATACAATAAGAGATGGAGCATCAACAAGCAGTTACACCCTAAATTTAGCAGGTTAGAAACAGGGGCGTCAAGGACCTCAATATTGCTTCAGATCTTGTGGATCCATTTAAGATAAAACTGAATCAAGTACTTTGAAACAAACTAATCAAGTTGTCATGTAACCAGCTTCCCACTGCCACCTCTATAAGAAATGAGATCCATGGAATAATTTTCTAAGAAAAATAATTCTTCAAGCATATACTTAGCCACTTTCTGTTTGGAATTTGAGCGGTAGATTTAGCACTCAACCTGATTGTAACGACATCAGCTACCGGATCATCCACAATGAACCCAGCCAACTTCCAAGTAGGATCTTTTGTGCGAACTCTATTGTAAAGAGCCCTCATCCATCCATGCACGTCTGAACTAGCAAACCTTGGCGCTATTGTCCAAGCTACAGGGATAGCCTTGTTGTCTGAGTTGAATACAACAAGACTGTGAACGGGATGCTAGATCAATTTGCAGAGAGATAAGCATAGTTAGTCTCTCATGACACTAACGACTTAGGTTACACGAGCTTTAAATAAATAATGTAACAACAGAATAAAAACAGACCTTTAATTTGTTTGCTCCAAACCTTGAATCAGAAGCTAGAAGGCTGCGGTTGCCAAATCGAATCATTTGTTGCAACTGCCACTGTTTGAATGCCCAAAGTGAAAGGTCCGGAATCAGAGAAATCTTCATAAAAGAAAACATGATCCAGGTGGCTTTCAACCCACATGCTGATGCTGACTGCATCATCTGCATCCAGTTCATACGTAGAACGTCGGATGCTCCTTTCCTGTCTACGAACATACCGGTGGGTTAAAAGGTCATCACGGTTGCATGGGCCACCCTGTTTCTCTACTGATTCATTGTGTCTTTGCATTATGGTCTCCACAGAAACCCCAACATGTAGAGATAAGACACACAAACAGAGGTCCTCTGAGATATATGGGGCAAACATAGCACGCGTTCCAACAGCCTTCTTATCCTGTGGACCATGGCATGGCATCCCCTTCTCATCTACATGCTTATCGTCATCATATATGATGAGCGCCACTGATGGTTCAGCAATTAAGCGTTTCACAATAAAGTGGCAGGGTGGGTGCACCCTCTGTTAGTATTTGGTCGGCCAGCGTTTTTCTTCAAGACTATAGACAAGACTAAAGGGAAAAATTTGAACTTACAGAATATATTCAAGACTGCCATCAACTTTTGGCTTGTAAGCCATCTCTGGAGGCCGTCGCCGCCTTGCCTCGACATGAAATCTCGTTGGACAGTCTTTATTTGCTGATTCACCCCGTACAAAATCATCTACTCTAGCAAAGGGGATTAGAACAACTCTATTAGTTTTGTCACGCCAACCTTCCACCTTTGACCACACAATGTCAGCAGAAGAAAACTCCAAGGTCGGAGGATTCTGTACTGGAAGGGACAGAATCTCATCCCATCTCGCCATCTGCAACAGAGTACAGGCATACAGCATCAACTAGAATATTTACAGATGAAAATTAAAAAAAATTAAACAATCACACATCAACCAATTAATTAGGGGAAGGCTGAATTTGTTCAAAGATGCTAACCATAAACCCAAGTTTAGAGACAACTAAACAGACCATACGTATGATATCATCAAAAGAAGCGCAAACACCGAGTTGAAACACATTGATACAACAAATTCTGAACCATAAGGAACCACAAGCAGATGGCAATCTTGTAAATGGCCCTCACATCAAGCAAACCTTTTAGGGGGGTTTCAAGCGAATAGTCCTTTGGGGTATCGTATTCACAGGCTTAATCCCATATGAGCGTGTGAGTTGTATATTGACCTGTCAAAAAATATTTTATATACTTCAAAAATCTTTAATCCTACGGCCTAAATAAAATTTAACAAATGCACAAACCCCAAAGTTTTCATAAAAAAAAAAACTTCTATAAATTTTAAGAACAAAATAAGAATTCAAACCTCAAGCCAGGATCTAAGTATAAACCTGGTTGCAATCTTAAACAGAATGCTGCTTCTCAGAAAAGACTCAAAATACATTTTAAGCTACGGTCCTAATTTAGCAGTTGAAGAGCCAAAACATTCACACAATTAGGCTGCCAAGTTTCAGCAACTGCTTCTTTGGTGGAAATGCCATTAGGCCCAACTCTGTGATATGTTTTAGGGCTTGAATGTACAGCAAATTAGGTTTTTTTTTTTTTTTCAAACTCAGGGCATTCACAAATAAGATCAGATTCAAGGAAACGTGGGATTTCCACCAATACCATCTACAGAAAATCTCCATAATCATCGAATTGGCTATAAAGAAAAAGAAAGAACAACCCAAAAATTTTCAAGCAAAAATTCCCACGTCGACAAATTAGACCTCGCAAGGAATTAAAGGTTTCAATTTTCTCGCGTCCCAAATGGTAAAAACTCTGACACCGCGGCAAAACCTTTTCTGGGTACCCAAACAGACAAATTTTCTTCCAAAAGAAACCCTTTTGCAGATGAGTGAACTGGCTAAACTACCACACAAACAGGAGTGAAAAGCAATATTCCCATATCTATATTTGCACATACACTACATACAACGAAAGCTATACATATACCTATACATATGGTATTTGGGTTTACCTGGTGAAGAAGCTTTGTGAGGTTTGGTGCTGTTGTTTTGTCGTCTCTCAGTCAGAGAGGAAACTGGCGGAGGAGGAGGGCAGAAGGTGAAAAACGGTGGCGAACCATAAGAACAAAAACCCTTCAGTTATGTGTGTGTGTGTGTTTTTTTTTTTTTTACAGTTAATTATATTTTATGGGTAGTAGTCTACTTTGGACCTTTTCACTTGAAAACAATGAATGTTTTTTAATTGGTTGGAATAAATTTTTCTAAATATAAGCTCTAATTCAATCGATAATATACTTTTAGTAATTTTTTAAAAAACTTTTCAAATACTATGAAAAAATATTTTTGCATATGTGTTTAGGATATAAATAACAATTTCACAAACGGAATTAAACAAATTTTCTCTGATTCAACTTCAAAAGAAATCTTTATACATGTTTTTGATAAATGTTATGTCGCCCTTCTATGAGAACAGATCATTTTAGATTGGAGAATATCCAGTTAATGACGAGAATTTTTATAGGTCATAAATGAGATATTTGTTCTATTAATAAAAAAATAAAAAAATATTATATATATTAAAAATAATTAAATAATAAAATAATAAAAACTTAAAAAAATTAATAAAAAATTAAGGAGTGGCTAAACCACCCTATTGGAGTGGCCGACCAGCCACCCCTTAATTTTTTATTACCATCAAAAATCGAACTTGGAACATAGCGATCGAAGTTTTCACTGAATGTTCAATTTTGTATAGACAGCTTTTTTAAAAGACAACATTTTTAAATCCTAGCCGTGTAGGTTGTCTTATTTAAGGGCCAAGGATGAGATCTTAGAACCATTTTTCCCTTCTTCATAGCCCTATTCACCCATGGAATTAACTTTTATGCATGATCAATATTGTGGTTAAATAAATATAAACATTATGTTAATTCAGAGTCTCACCAAAATAATGATAAGAAGGGGTTGAATTAGAGTCTTACTAACCTTGTTAGCGTCTTACCACCAAAAGAGAAGAATCGCACCTCTAATAAAACATATGTTTTTTCATTAATCATAATCTCTCTCCATAGGAGTATAAAAATTCACTTAAATAGACACCAACAAAAAGGCCCAACCCCAATTTGATCGACTTTGTGCCAAATCTATTATTGAATTATAAAATAAGACAACTCTTAAAAATACTAATGACCTCAATAATTAATAAAACCTAAATAAATCTAAAGAAAAAATATATATATTATTTTCTCATCTTGCATCATTTGCAATATAAAAGGTCCCATTTATTGGGAGGTGGAAAGAATACAAAATGACAAGGGAGATCAAATCAAACCTGATTATAGGAGATTATCCTCTATAATATATTCTAACAATAGATCACATATTTGAGGATATGAGAACTATGGACTAGAAGAAATGGTCTCACATTTATGACTGCTGCATTTATTTATGCCCTTCAATACCATCATTATAATTAAGTTTTGTTTACTGTTAAAATTTTACATTTATGGCTATTTCTTATAGTATATATATTCATTTATTTGGTCTTCTCCCGAATAGTTGTTCAATTTTTTTTATGTTCTCAAATTAACTTAATTAGCTGGAGGCTACGTCTCATCAAACAGAGGTCATTAGTTCGAATTTTATGGCCTCTCCTTTTTCCTCCCAGCATGTGCGGACATGTAAAAAAAAAAAAAAAGTTTTTGAGCATAAGAAGCATCTTTCAAGCACAAAAATTGCCAAACTCTATCTCGAATCTTCAAGCCTAGTACTGGGTACATTGTTATAATTTATTTTGCTCCAATTCAAAAATTGACAAAATGGTGCGCTAGCTGGATCACAAGCATGTACATAACTCAATTAAACAAATATGTTGATATTGAAGCATGCCTCTGTCAATTTATGCCCACGTACAAAATAAGGATTAATTTTAAAGCAAACTATGATCAGTACTGATCATCATAAAAATATGTTGGATGAAATACAGAGACTCAACGGATGCTAAAACACACAAACAATTCCCACAATTTTTATTGCTGAAATATCATAAACCGACCACTTACAAAGTTGAAGATTACAAACCATATATTAAGACGAGGAGGATATATATCAGAAGCTAAGCAGGATTACAAAGTTGAGATGCCATGCAACATCCATTGCAACTAAAAGCAAAGCACATCAATTACGAACACTAACGATAACACATGTACTTCAATTCTAGACGACAAATTAAAGGCTTAAAGAAATTCCAGAAGGTGAAAAACAGGACAATAACTCCAACAACAGTTGCCGTGCCTCTAAAAATATTGGGGAAATACTCTCTTTTTAGGGTTGCCATGGTACGGTTTAAAGGGAACTTATAGTGCCGATTAATCTTTTTATCGATATAATTGAAATAAGAAGATGGAGTCTCCACAATCTGAAGGCCAAGTTTGTTAACTAGAGACGCCACGTCAGTATTGCTACCGAGTTGGTTAACAATGACCTTCTTCTGAACAAGCAAATCCACATCTTTCTCAGTGTCGACAAGACGGTCCAATAGCAGAACGTAACTGCAGACGTAAGTTTCAGATGAATAATGACACTGCTCCAGGGCCATGAGGTTTCGGAAAATAGTTTCGGTATCATCGTCTATCACAAGTTTTGGGACTTCCAACGTACGCTGGGTAAGCAACAAGCAGATAAAGCATGGTAAGCAAGCAATGAAGCATGAGAAACCGAAGCACGGATTAATGCATCCCCCAGGAAAACGGACTGATATATCACGTATATCAAGTAAGCGGTGTTCAACTGCTTTGAATTTCAATCCCGCATCATCAAGCTTTGTGGCACATAATCGAGTATCCAAACTTCGTTTTATACTGTTCCTGTCTTTCATGTTTGATGGAAGAAACAAATATCTTAGCAAATCTGTGAAGTGTTTTACTTTCACATCGATGATGGACTTTGGCTCCTTATCATAGAATTCAAAGTATTTGCGGGAAAGCTTGACAAATGGAGCATCCCCTTTGTGTTCCTTAATTTGTTGGCCTTCTTGGTGATGGCTGAGGCATCCAAAGTAATTGCGAGAAAGCTTGACAAATAATGGAGAATCCTCTTTCTTCGGGTCCTCCTTACGTTCCTTAATTTCTTCGCGATTGTTGTAACTGGAAGAGTACTCATTGAAAGCGAACATATATAATTTCTCAAGAACAAAAAAAGGAAGTTGATTCTCAAGTAATATCAAGTCATGTAGTATACCATTTCCTAGCCATGGATGACTTAATATGTAATCACTTTCTTTCTCACAATAATTTTCTCCTTTCCTCTTAGCCTCTTCTTCTTCTTTTTTTTCTTTATCCTTTACGAAGAGCTCAATTATAAAGATGGCATCCAATAGAATCATTTTCACAAAATCATCACTTTCAAGTCCACAATCTTCTGAATAGCAATGACGGATTTTTACTTCGTTGACTTTAATGATCTTTAGAAGATCAGCCTGGCTCTTCTTAGTGCGTTGCAAGAAATTTTCCAAATATTTCAGTTTGTGCATTTCCATGTCCTTCAAGTCATCTTTGCCGCGATGAAAGGGTCCTATTGAGAGTAGCTTAGGGGTGTAGGCTTCTTCATTTACCTTGCGCAGTTGCTTGGGAACCCTATAAATACAATATTCCCGCCACTCCGCATGGGGCAGGTCCGATGGAATGTCAATCACCAACTCTTCGCATTCAGCTTCTTTTGCAATGGTTATGGAATCACTGGCCATCTTTTCCATCCCTCAAGTTAATTTGTTGTCCTAGTGACAAATAAGCGAAAATCAGTGGGAATCTAATAGAATCTAATCAGCTACAGATCACTTACTTCAATTAGAAACCATTTTTGTTCAACAATAGTTTCTTAAATATCTTTCTTCTTTTTTTTTTTTTTCTCAAATTTGTAGAGGTATTTTTGTTTTGTTGAAAAATGTTAGGGCCATTTTTTCATTTTTGTGGGACAAAAGAAATACATTCCTCAAGAAAAAAATGTTAGGTAGTAAAAAGAAAAAAATATATATATACAGGTCCCTACTCCTCATAAATAAAATAGGTTAATGGTATTCGAATAATAAAGTGTAATAATAAGTCTCATTGTTATAAATAATTATAAGTATGGATAAGTTATGGTTAAAATAAATATTATGAGTGGAATATGAAATTAAGAAATAATTAATTAATAAGGTGGGGTAATCCTACATTTTTAAAAAGATGGGAGTTTAGAATATAAGAGAGCCTTATCCTCAAGCCACGTGTAGTTGTGGCTGAGTAAGTAAAATAAAAATCATCTCCCTTCTCATTAGTTTCATCTTTTGGGAGACATGTATGATGGGATTTTTTTCTAGAGCATTTTTGTGGAAGTTGTTTTTAGAATTTTATGTATTCTCCCTCCTTTTTTTTTTTTTTTTTTTTTGTGAAAGATGTCAGTATTTTGTTCATTGAAATATGTCAGGGTTTTATGTTTACCATAAGGTTACATTTAAGATTGCGATTTTATAAAAATAATTTGTATTAAGGTGTTTGGCATTGCGATTACAAAGCACTTAATCTAAATAGGAAAAAAAATTCGCGATTTCTATAAACAGGATATGGAGTGCTTATTTGAAAAATTCCAAATTTAAATAAAAATCACAATTTCACATAACAAATATTTGATAAAAAAAATATTTTTTAACATCAATGTAATTTACTTAAAGGCAATTTTTAATTTCATAAAAATTGCAAATACTGTGAGTGTAAAACAATTTATTCAATGTAAAAAAGATATCTCAAAATCCTTAAATTCTTGATTCTTGAGTTTTTTAATTATTTCTTTAGTTTGCAACTCACAAAATTAACAACAATTCAAATCAAAATAATGAGAGAGTTGTTAATTTCTGATATCCCAATGAGAGAGTAATCGCTAACTTCCGATATCCCAAATTTTGAAAATTCTTCTAAAAAACCTTGGCACCAAAAGAAGTTATTTTCGTTCATCAATTTTTTACCAATTTGAATTCTATTGTCAATATTGTTTGTGCCTCATGTAATCAATTTGAAGAATTGAGGGTATTTTATAAGAAATTATAGTTATTTAGTTGTTATTTAATAACTATAGTTATTTAATTGTAAAATGTAATTTTTTTAATTTTTATTCGATAATTATAGTTTGGGGTAGTCTTTAGTTCATAAAAAACAACAAAAATAATTTTTTTCTATAAAAAAAATTCTAAAAAACCGAAAACAATAAATAAATAAAAATTGGTTGGCTCCCTCCTATAAAAGTTCATTTTTCCGTCCATGGGTGTATTTAAATAAAACTATATAGTAAAATAATTATTTTTCAAAAATTTGGATTGAGACCTCATTTAAATGAGTCGATCATGTGACCTCCATGTGACTCAAATTATCCATTATACCTCTTTAGAATTATTTTTTAATTTTTAATTTCTTTTAAAAGAAAATACCATGGAAGGAGACCTCTCTCTCTCTCTCTCTCTCTCTCTATATATATATATATATATATATTGACATATCCACACAAGAGGGGGGAAGGGGATTCGAACTAGTGACCTCCACTTCATTAAGTGTGGTCCCAGTCGATTGAGCTACCTCTTGAGGACTGGAAGGAGACCTCTAGCTCGGCCATGAGTCCCCACCAGGCCATGGGCCAGAGACCCATGGTTGTGGGCCTCTGGGTGGAAGGAGACTGGCCCACATGCAGTCAAGCCAGGGGTCTTAATTGCCGAAGACCCACATATGGCCGTTGGTCTCCACATCTAGAGATTGGATGCTTTTATTTATTTTTAAATCTAAGAGTATAATTGTAATTTTACATGTAAGGTATAATGGACTATTTAAGTCACATGCATTGTATGTGATACATTTTTCGTTGAATTTAATAAAAAAGCTAAGCGAAAGAGCTACGTAGTTAAAGGGTGGATTCTAACTTTTAAAAGTTTGAAAAACATCAAAATATGATTTAAGCGAAGAGTAGTTTGCCAAAAATAAAAGATATGTATTTGATAGATATATTATTTTATAATATAATGAAGACTATTGGAATAAAGAATGCAAATGGCTTGCTAGCTAGGCAGCTATATCTTGACGATAACACATACACATGTCACAGTGGGTACGTGGGATACATGATAGGAAATCTCCAGCAATAGCATGAAAACACTTCAAAGAAAATAAATTTTTTCTACCCCATGTTCCCAACCAAGCATATACTTATAATATATATTAATCTGTAATCAATCTTATTATTACAAGATATTTATAAGCATATGATTTTGTTATTATTTTATGAATATAATGAAATAAAAAAATGAAAATCTATATTATTTCTTGTGAGCTTGTGAGTACTTGAATTTATTTAATTATTTTCTAAAATGAATCCTACAATCAAAGTATTAACAAACTCAACTGGATTATTAAAACAATTCTATAAACTTTTTTCGAAAAGTTAAATAATATAGTGAAACGAGAAAGTTGAACCTGCAAATTTCGCTTGCAAGAAATGCTTGCATTGCTTGATATCACCAAATTCTTCTTCTATATTTCTCTTGCTGATAATGCATCCACTCTTGTTGCACTTGTATTTATAGTACTCAAGGTTGGTCCCTGTCAATATCGGGCCTCTTTACTATCTCTCTTCTAATAATGATAAAAAAGGAAAAAAGAAAAAGAAAAATAAAGCAAAATAAATCACTCTAAAATGTTAGTCAATTGCAATTAGTTTAATAGGCTATGTAAATTGGCTAAAAACTCCATGTGGTAAACAACAAATACAAATAAGTCACTGCACCTAACATTCATCTAAAATTGCAACAAATTGCAACTCACTTTAAAAAAAAACTATTTATGCATCTTTTTATTTATTTTTATTTTAGGAATATAATGAGTTATTATGTTTCTTTAATAAGACCATAACATGCGGCATTTGTTTTAATCCTTAGATATAATAGATGGCCATATTTAAAATTTTGAGAAACTCAAATGCACAAAGAATTCGAGGGGATTTGAATCCGGTGGTTGGACATTGGAGGAGCAGATGATGTCATGCCTTATGCAACATTCAAATTTGAGTGATGTATGCTTATCTTACGTCATTGACTGGAACGTTTCCCTTGGCATTCATTCATTTCACTATGAAATGAAGACTTTTCTTAGCTCCCTAGGACAATGTATTTATCATCTACTTAGTGGTTTGTTGGAGGATGGAGAGTTTTATTTCAACACCTAATATTTGTAGGAATGGGATCCTATATATCCATTTCTTTTCTTAGGACCAAAAACATTAATATTGGGACAAAATTAAATTGAGACTTTTTCATTGCTAATAATGCATCCACTTTTGTTGCACTTGTATTTATAGTACTACTCGAGGTTGGTCCCCGTTAATATCAGACCACTTTAGTATCTATCTTCTAATATTGATAAAAAAAAAAAAAAAAAAGGAAAAACAGAATGCAAAATCAATCACTAAAATATTGTTAGTCAATTGCAATTCGTTTAATAGGGTATGAAAATTGGCTAAAAACCCTATGTGGTAAAGAACAAATACAAATAAGTCATTGCTCCAAACTTTATCTAAAATTGCAACAAAAACTATTCGTGTGCAAAGTCAACACCAATCATCTTGCAACAGTGTTAATAAAATAAAAATTTTTTTTTTCTTTTAAAAAAAAACAAAAACAAAAAAACATAAATATCTTATATATATATATATATATATATATATATATAAAAGAAAAATAAAAAATTGAGGGGTTATGGTTAAGGATTCTGGTGATTCGGGGCCATGAAATATTTAGTTGCTTGCTACAAAGAGTTTCTATCTAATTTTTATCTATCATGCTTTTAGCAAAATCGAAGGACCAAAATATCCCTTTCAATTTTCATGAGCTTTGCTGTGTATGATCATTCACATAATAGATACAAGATGACCATACTGACAATCCTAGCTAAGATAAATTTTTTTTTTTTTTTTTGTTATGATTTTCAACTATGTCCGGGAAGGTTAAGAAAGTTGCCAAATTTAAACGAATTAATCATTTTATTTTTCTCTATTTTAATTATTCACTTTTTTAGAACACCATAATAGTCTCACTATTTTAATAACCTACTTTCATTATTTTTTTTTTTCCTAAAGATTTGTCTATTCTTTCTGTAACTATTAAAGGAGAAGAGAAAAACTTAAAAGAAAACAGGGTAAGAGAAACCATATTTTTATTCAATCGGTGAGTGAATAGAGTAGTAGTGAGTACTATTCACTCACTATTTTTTTTTTTTTCATCAAACTGGTGAGGATGCAGGGAAGGGTTTTAAGGACTTTTCACCAAATTGCAACATAACCAAAACCATTTTTTAGTTATTTTGGTGAGGCAATTTGGTGAAAATGCTTAAAAACTCTCATTTTCAGCTTCACCAATTTGGAATTGTGTTTGAAAAATATCACTTTTAAGTCAAAAAGTTTTTTTTTGCCAAAGTTTCATTTTTAAACTTTTGCCAAACATATGTTTTGACAATTTTAAATTAAAAAGGTCAAAGAAGTACTTGAATTTTTTACCAAACATAATAGTTTGATAAAAACATGAGATGATGAATAAGAGGGTAGGAGAAACATAATTATGAGCTAGTATGTATGTGCGACGCTCAAAATCAAAAGGGCTAATATAATTGAGATTTTCTCTAATATTTTATATAATGAAGATTAAATAAACGATGGATCCAGAGCTAATTGTTCATAATGTCAATTTAAAAAACCATGACGGGCTTGTGTGATAAACCTCTCATTTTTCTTTTTTTTCTTTTTTTTTTTTAAGAAACATTAACAAATAACATTTTACACTTTTCACTATAAAAAGAAAAGAAAAAAAAAAAAATCATTTCACTTTTATGTCTAACATAAACATACCTTTTTAACCAAATTACAACCCCTCTTAAAATGTTTTATCATACCAACCTGACATCCCTTTGTTGAATTGTTTATTTACTTTGTTAGTTATATTTATTAACATTTTTTTTTTTTTTTTTATCAATTTTTGTTTAAGCTTATTTTTAAATCTTGTCTCCTAATCAAATTTATGACTTCGCCTCAAATGGTTGAGGGTGGTTCGACCACCCTCATATTAACAGAGAGCTGACTCATTTGAGGCGCCGACCCAGAGTATTAGCATGATGAGTAGTTTAAATCGAAGCTCACCTCTGTAATTTGTGAATAGGAGGCTGATAGACTGAAATGGTGCAGTGGAACCAACATAAAAAATAAATCAGGTAGATATGTACCTGAAAGTTTGATATGGGGATCATCCGAAGAACATTGACTCTATTTATAATTCTGAAAATATTGACAATAAGGTGGTAATTTAAGTGACGTTTGTGCACTTTTCCACATTCTAAAAACAATATTTCCGGTCTCTCAGGGGCGCACAAATATACAATTAATATTGAGTGATGCTAAATACCTTCTCACTCCCACACTATATATTATGTTTACATGCTCTATTTTACTTGACTTTTAAAATTACATTTAGATTTAAAATGAATTATTATTAACTTTTGATCGGGTAATTATTTTAGTGAGGTGTGAGAATGAGAGTATGAGCACATGGAATACTTTAGAGTTAGGGGAAACTTTACTTAGTATTCTTCAACTTTTACCACTTTTGTAATCATTTTCTAAACATTAAAAATTCTCAATTATGTATATCAAAAATTTGAAATGTTTTCAATGTCACCTCTACTAGTAGAGTTTGGAGTTAAATCATATATATATGTACGTAGTAACATTGAAATGTCCCTTATATATATATAACGATTCAAATTTAATTTTTGAATAATTAAAATTCTAAAAAAATTGATATTCTAGGTATTTTTGCGTCTTTAGTTAGAATTTAATAGAAAATCTTAACAAATGAGCGACATGACATATTTTTAAAATTAAAATATATTAAATTGAAATTTTTTAAAGTCTTAATGTCTAAAAGAGAATATTTCATCCAATTTAATGAGGCTAATTGACGAAATAGGGGGTTTGAAAGAAAATGGTAGTTTGGCAGGGTCGGACAGTAATTTTAACAGTTTATGGGGGCAAATTGACAATGCGTTGTAGTTAATGAGGAAAAAAGGTAATTACCCATAGAAAATAATATAACTTTTATCTCTCCTTTCATATTTTTTGAAAAAGTTATATATATATAAAGAAGTATTTGAAAAAGAATATTAAAATGTAATAGTGACGTTAAGAATTTAATGTGTCTTTTAAATATTTATAGATATTTTGCACTATTTGAAATGGGTTGGAGGATATTTCCTTCAGATTGGTTTGAAGGAAATTTCTGTCCACTAGAGTCAATTTGGGATTGCGATTTCAATTAGTATGATTTTAAAAATTACGTTTTTAAAAATTATGTTTTTTAAATCATTACTTTTTAAAATCACAAAGGTGTTAGGTAAAACACGTTAAAAAGTATTCTTTTTATTAAATAATTGTTATGCGAAATCATCATTTTGGTTTTAATTCGCGCTTTTTCAAATAAGCACCCCTTTGCCTACTTATAGAAATCGCAGATTTTTTTTTTCTTATTTTAAATTAAGTGCTTTTTAAATCACAATACCAAACGCCGTTCGTTTTGCGATATCTTTTAAAAACGCGGATTACTCTTGTGAAATTCCAATCCCAAACGCACCCTTAGTTTAATAGAGTATGAAAATTGGCGAAAAACCCTACATGGTACACAATAAATACAAATAAGTTACTGCACCAAACTTTCATCCAAAATTGCAACAAAAACCGTTCGTGTGCAAAGTCAACACCAATCATCTTGCAATACGTGTCATTAAAATAAATTAAAACGAAAAACGAAAAGCCACAATTTATTTTTTTTTTTTTTTTCAGAATTTCCGAAAGAGGTAGAAAAGCAAAGATTTTCTTTCACTTTGACACCACGAAGAAGAAGCATCAAGTTGTTTTTGTTTTGGGAGCGAAACGAGTTGTACGTTGTTTTTTTTTTGTTTTGAGAGGAAACAAAATAAATAAATCACTTTAAAAAAAGACTAGTTATGCGTTTATTTATTTATTTTTATTTTGAGAATATAATGAGTTATTTTGTTTGTTTAATAAGACCTTAACATGTGGCATCTGTTTTAACCCTTAGATATAATAGACGGCAAGATTTAAAAATTTGAGAACTCAAATGCACAAAGAATTCGAGGAAATCTGAATCCGGTGGTTGGACGTTGGAGGAGCAAATGAGGTCATGCCTTACGAACATTCACATTTGAGTGATGTATGCTTATCTTACGTCACTGAATGGAACGTTTCCCTTGACATTCATTCATTTCACAGAAAACTAAAATGCGAAGTGAAGACTTTTCTTAGCTCCCAACTCATTGGAGAATTAGTTGGGACCATGTATTTATCATCTACTTAGTGGTTTGTTGGAGGATGGAGAGTTTTATTTCAACACCTAATATTTGTAGGAATGGGATCCTATATATCCATTTCTTTTCTTAGGACCAAAAACATTAATATTGGGACAAAATTAAATTGAGACTTTTTCCTTGCTAATAATGCATCCACTCTTGTTGCACTTGTTTTTATAGTCCTCAAGGTTGGTCCCCGTTAATATCAGGCATCCTTAGTATCTATCTTCTAATATTGATAAAAAAAAAAAAAAAAAAAAAAACAAAATCAATCACTAAAACATTGTTAATCAATTGCAATTAGTTTAATAGGGTATGGAAATTGGCTAAAAACCTTATGTGGTAAACAACAAATACAAATAAGTCATTGCTCCAAACATTCATCTAAAATTGCAACAAAAACCATTCGTGTACAAAGTCAACACCAATCATCTTGCAACACATGTCAATAAAATGAAATTAAAAAGAAAAAAAAAAACGTATATATATATAAGAAAAAATAAATAAAAATGAGGGGTTATAGTTAAGGATTCTGGTGATTCGGGGTGAAGTATTTAGTTGCTTACTACAAAGAGTTTCTATCTAATTTTTATCTAACATACTTCCAGCAAAACGGAAGGTCCAAAATTTCCCTTTCAATTTTCATGAGCTTTGCTGTGCATGATCATTCACATAGTAGAAACAAGATGTCCGTAATGACAATCCTAAGAGAGAATTTTTCTTTTTTGGTAACGATTTTGAACTATGTCCGGGAAGTTCAAGAAAGTTACTAAATTTAAACAAATTAATCATTTTTTTTAAAAAAAAAATTAACTATTCACTTTTTTATAGTACCATAACAGTCTCACTATTTTAATAATCAACTTTCATTATTCCATTTAAATATTTTTTTCAAAGATTTGTTTATTCATTCCTTAACTATTAAAAAGGAAGAGAAAAACGTAAAAGAAAATAGGGTAAGAGAAACCGTATTTTTATTCAATTGATGAGTAAACAAAATAGTAGAGAGTATTGTTCACTCACTATTTTTTTTTTTTTTTCATCAAAATGGTGAGGCTGCGGGGGAAGGGTTTTAAGTCCTTTTCACCAAAATACCAAATTGTAGCATCACCAAAACCAGGTTATGGTTATTTTGGTGAGGCAATTTGGTAAAAATGATTTAAAACTCTCATTTTCAGCTTTACCAATTTGGGATTATATTTGAGAAATATCATTTTTATATCAAAAAGTTTTTTTTGGCAAAAGTTTCATTTTCAAACTTTTGCGAAATATATGTTTTGACAATTTTTAGAGTAAAAAAGTTAAAGAAGTACTTGAATTTTTTACCAAACATGTTATTTTTTGTTTGATACATCTTTTTATCTTCTAAAAGTAATTTTTATGCCCTCTAAGGCAATTCTAAACAAGCTCTTAGGCGTTATGGACCAAGTTTTTATGTTTGCATGTTTGTGGAAAAGTGTTGATTTAAGAAAATTACATGAGATGATGAGTAAGAGTGTAGGAGAAACGTAATTATGAGCTAGTATGTATGTGCGATGCTCAAAACTCAAAATGGCTAATATAATTGAGATTTTCTCAAATATTTTATATAATCAATATCAAATAAACGATGGATCCAGAGATAATTGTTCATAAAGTCAATTTGAAAAACCATGACGGGCTTGTGTGATAAACCGTTCATTTTTCTTTTCTTTTCTTTTTTTTAAAAAACCATTAGCAAATAACATTTTACACTTTTCACTTTTCACTATAAAAAGAAAAAAAAAAATCATTTCACTTTTATGTCGAACATAAACACGCTTTTTTAACCAAATTACAACCAACTCCTCTTAAAATGGTTTATCATACAAACCCGACATCCCTTTGCTGAACTGTTTATCTACTTTGTTAGTTATATTTATAATTTTTTTTTTTTTTTTTTTATAAATTTTTGTTTAAGCCTATTTCTAAATCTTGTCTCCTGTACCAAATTTATGACTTTGCCTCAAATGGTCGAGGGTGGTTCGACCACCCCCATATTAACAGAGAGCTAACTCATTTGAGGCGCTGGCCTAGAGTATTAGCATGATGAGTAGTTTAAATCTAAGCTCACCTCTGTAATTTTTGAATAGGAGGTCGATACATCGAATGGTGCATCACCAATAGGAGGCTGATACACTGAATAGGAGGCTGATACACTGGAACAAACATCAAAAATAAATCAGGCAGATATGTACCTGAAAGTTTGATATGGGGATCATACGAAGAACATTGACTCTGTTTATAATTCTGAAAGTATTGACAATAAGGTGGTAATTTGAGTGGCGTTTGTGCACTTTTCCTATTTCCAAAGACAATATTTCGCGTCTCTCACACAGGCACACAAACATACAATTATTGAGTGATGCTAAATACATTCTCACTCCCACACTACGTATTATGTTCACATGCACTCTTTTACTTGACTTTTAAACTCACATTTGGATTTTAAATTAATTATTATTAAATTTTGATCCAGTAATTATTTTAGTGAGTGTGTGAGAGTGAGAGTATGAGCACATGGAATACTTTACGGTTAGGGGAAACTTTACTTAGTCTTCTTCAACTTTTAGCACTTTTGTAATCATTTTCTAAACTTTAAAAATTATCAATTTAGCATATATATCGAAAATTTAAAAAGTTTGTCACATCACCTCTATTGTTAGAGTTTGGAGTTAAATCAAATATATGTACGTAGTATCGTTGAAATGTCCCTTATAACCTATATATATATATATATATATATATATATAAATGATTCAAATTTAATTTTCAAATAATTAAAATTCTAAAAAAATGGATATTTAGGTATTTTGGCGTCTTTAGTTAGAATTTCACAGAAAATATTAACAATTGAGTGACATTACATCTTTTTTAAATTGGGAAAAATATAAAAAAGCCTCCAAAACTACCAGCCGTTTTCGATTTAGCTCCCTAATGTTTCAAAAGTAATAAAGTAGCTCCCCAAACTACCAAACTATTGCATTTTGGTCACTTCGTTAGTTAAAACCATCAGTTTAGACAGAAACTGCAAAACGATGTCGTTTAATTACAGGTAAGTTACTGCAATGCCCTTGTATGAATATTTTTAAAAAAAAAAAAAAAAAAAAAAAAAGAAAAACGCGCCGTTTGGCTTCAAATTAACTCTTTATTTCAAAAGAATTTTTTTTTTTTTTTTTCGGTAAAACCCAAAACCGTACTTTCTCGTTATCTCTCTCCTCACTCCACTCTCCCCATTTCATTATCTGCTATCTCTCACTCCTCTCAATTCTAGGGTCTCTTTTCTGATTTATGCCCAATAGCAGCGAGCGAGTCTTGCTCGGGCGTTTGCTCTTTACGGTTCATTTGCAAACAGACTGAAAGAGTGGGGGCTTATTATCTACTATTCCCGAAGAAGAAGAAGGAAATGAAAAGGAAAACGTAGTCACAACTTCAATCCCTTGAACAGCTGTACGCAGGTATCTGTATCCACCCACCATTTCATCATCATAACCTCTCTCGCTCTCTGTTTTACGTCAAGCAATACGTGGAGTAACTCCCGACATAGTAGCCGGTATCCTACAAAAGAGGTAATGGAAGACCATGCCTCCTTGGAATTGACATACAAGCAGGTCCGGGGGTGGTTTGTTGAGAAGAGGAGGGATAAAAGAGAAAATGGAATTATTGTACCATCACATTCGACTTGGAGTAAGAAACGTCCAATTCTTACTAAGGGAACCCTAAGCAAAACGGCTCCGTTTTGCTTAGGGTAAGCGAACCCTAATTTGAAGCAAAACGGCGCCATTTTGCTGCTTGTTTTTAAAAAAAAAAAAAAAAAAAAAAAAAAATTCATACAATGGCATTGTAGTAACTTACCCGTAACCAAACGACGTTGTTTTGTAGTTTCCATCCAAAATGACGGTTTTGACTAACAGAGTGGCCAAAATGTAATAGTTTGAAAGTTTGGAGGGCTACTTTATCACTTTTAGAACATTAGGGGGCTAAATCGAAAACGGCTGGTAGTTTGGGGGGTTTTTTTATATTTTTCCCTTTTAAATTAAAATATACTAAATTGAAAGTTTTTAGTGAAAAATATAAAACGGCCTCCCAAACTACCATTCATTTGCAATTTAGCCTCCCAATGTTCAAAATGTAACAAAGTAGCCCCTCAAACTACCAACCAGTTGTAATTTGGCCATTCCGTTAGTCAGCAATGTCAAAATGGATGGAAAATGCAAAACGACATCGTTTTGTTGAGGTTAAGTTACTAAAATGCCCTTGTTGAAAAAAAAAAATCAAACTAAAAAGAAGCCTCACTAAACATTGTCGTTTTGCTTTCAAAAAAATCTCTTACACTTCGTCACTTCGTCTTCGTCTTCTTCGTTAGACGTCTTCCTACCTTGTTGCGGTAAGGTAAGGGAAACTGGTCGTGTTGTTGTTTGCAAGGAAAAAATTCCTTTCACTTCATCACGCCGTTAGATTTCAGCGGATTTCAGTAAACAAAAGAACCCCTTCCAGCAGATTTTAGGGAAAATGGAAGACTTTTCTTCATTGGAAATGACTTTGATGCTTACCTTTCTTCCTCGGAACCGAACATATACCTTTCAAATATCAAAGTCAACAAGAGAGTTTCTTCTACATCTGCTCATGGTAAATTATGACGTCCACTACTTCCTCCATTTTTTGCTGATAAGCTCCACTTTCAGTCTCCCACAAGAAACTCCTACCAATTTTCCATGGAAAAGCTCTATCTCCTCAGGGCTCTCTTCCCTTTCTTTCTTCTCCATTTCCTTTCTCTTGTGCTTCCCTCATCAGCTAATTACGCTCTACCAACTATGTATTTCATCAATTGCGGGTCAAAGTCCAACATCACTGTCGGTGGCCAGAATTTCGTTGGTGACTTGAATTCTGGTTGCTCCTTTGTCAGAACATGCTCTAATGTCAGTGACACCAACTCAGCAACAGATATGTCTTTCTATCAAACTGCAATAATTTTTGAAAACACATCTTCATATGAGTTTAATATCTTCAATCATGGCATTTATTATGTTCGCCTCCATTTCTTTCCGTTCATGTCTGGGAAGACTAATCTGGCTGAGACCCTATTCGATGTTTCAACTTCTAAATATTTTTCACTGTTGTCAAACTTTGGGGTTAAAGAAAATAGTAATTCACAATGTGATTGAGGAGTTTTTACTCACCATCAACGGAAGCAAATTTAGCATCCACTTTACTCCTCACAGAAAATCTTTTGCTTTCGTGAGCGCCATAGAAGGGGTTCTTTTGTTTGCTGAAATCTGCTCAGTTTCCTTGAAATATGCTAGAAAGGGTTCCTTTGTTTTCTGAAATCTGACGGCGTGATGAAGTGCAAGGGATTTTTCCCTTGCAAACTGCAACATGACCAATTTCCCTTACCTTACCACAACATAGGGGTGGAAAGGCGGGCGGTTAAAAACCGCCCGCTAACCGCTATAACTGCCAACCGCCAACCGCCTAACCGTCTAACCGCCTAACCGCATTAACCGCTAACCGCCTAACCGCTATAACCGTCTAGCGGTTAGCGGTTAGCGGTTATTAGGTCTACTAACCGTAACCGCTAACCGCTAACCGCCTTTTTATATAATATATTTTTATAATTATAATTATAAAAATATTTATATATATAATATAATCACTTGATAATTAAATCACAATTTTTTAAAAAAAATTATCACTATAATTTATATGATTATATGATATAATCACTTGATCATTAAATCACAATTTTTTTAAAAAACTAATTAAATCACAATTTGAGTATTAATATATTATCACTATAATTTATATGATTATATCACATGAGATTGATCATTAAATCATTTGATTATATAATAACAAATTATACATATATAATATGACATAACTCATAAGTATACCAATTCATACTAATACAACAATTAAATATCTAGAGATTTATTTTCAATGTATGTTATAAACTTATAAGTCTATATATGTTATAAGTCTATATAAGTCTACATATGTATATGAATAATATAAATGTATAATATCAATACTTAATCATATGATTCGATGACAATTCAAATACTTTATTCAAGACTTCAAGTGAATCATATTATTAATGTACAATGATGATGTGATTCAGTATAATATCAAATTAAGTAATTAACATTGATTAAACAATGACCAATGTGTTACTTATAAACACATTTTAAGTATTAATGTATTATCATTATAATTTTAGTAATTTATATATTATCACTATAATTGATATGATTATATCACATGATGACTTGATCATTAAATCATATGATTATATAATAATAAATAATACATATATAATATGACATAACTCATAAGTCATAAGTCTACAAGTTAATCATATGATTCATGTACAATGATAATCACAATTGATTCAATTGAATTAAACAATATATTACTTATAACTACAAGTCTACAATTTAATTAAAGCATTATTAGATACTTTGCGAATTTAGGATTTAGGAGTTTGAACATTACCATTTACCATTAGATATTAAGTTCAATTCAAAAAAAAAAGATTATAAGTAAATATGATAAGAATTTAAATAATTAATCATATGAATCATATGATGTAATTTAATGAGACTATATAATTATATAATATCAAATTAAGTAATTGACATTAGATTCAACAATGTGTTACTTATAATCACAATTGAAGTATTAATGTATTTTTTGAACATTTTTTAGAAAAAGAAATTTAACCATTTTTTGAACTTATTTTATATGCTTTGTGTTGAACTTTTTTTTTTATATGTTGTGACAGTTGTCTGAAATCTGAACTTTTTTTTGTATGTTGTGTTGATTTTTTTTTTTTTTTTTTTAAAGTTAACCGGTTATGATTTAATATTTAAGAAATTTTTTTTAAAGTACAAGTAAATGTAAATTTTGGGTCAAATATTTTTGATTTTTCAATATAGGCTCTTTTTATAGCAATTGGGCCCAAGAAGATATTAAAAATACAAGAAAAAAAAATGAGGGTAAAAAAAAGCCCAAAAAGCCTTAAAGAAAGCCCAAAAAGCCCAAAAAAAAAAGCTCAATTTTAAAAAAGCGGTTAGCGGGCGGTTATCTATTTCATTAACCGCTAACCGGCGGTTAACCGCTAACCGCTAACCGTTAAGCGGTTAGCGGTTGCGGTTAGTGAAATCTACTAACCGCTAAGGCGGTTACGGTTAGCGGTTATTGCCACTAACCGCTAACCGTAACCGCCTTTGCACCCCTACACAACAAGGTAAGAAGACGTCTGACAAAGAAGACAAAGACGAAGTCAGGAAGTGCAAGATATTTTTTTGAAAGCAAAACGACAACGTTTAGTGGGGCTTCTTTTTAATTTGATTTTTTTTAACAAGGGCATTTTAGTAACTTAACCTCCACAAAACTATATCGTTTTGTATTTTTCATCTATTTTGTTGGTGCTGACTAACGGAGTGGTCAAATTGCAACTGGTTGGTAGTTTTGGCGGCTATTTTATTACATTTTCAACATTGGGGGGCTAAATTACAACTTAATGGTAGTTTGGGGGGCTATTTTATATTTTTCTCAAGTTTTTAAATTCTTATCGTCTAAAAGAGAATTTTTCGTCCAATTTAACAAGGTTGACCGACGGAATGGAGGTTTTGGAAGAAAATGGTAGTCTGATAAGGTCGGGTAGTAATTTTAACAGTTCATGGGGACAAATTGACAATGCGTTGTAGTTGATGGAAAAAAAAAAAAAAAAAAAAGTAATTACTCCTAGAAAATAATATAACTTTTATCGCTCCTTCCATATTCTTTGAAATATATATATAAAGAAGTATTTGAAAATGAATATTTAAATGTAATAGTGAAAGTTGATGGTTCAAATAGTGAGGCTGCTAGAAGTGCTCTTATACGTACGTAGGACCACTTACATGCATTTGTTTCACTCCACACAAAAATGTGAACCAAAAATTGAAAACCTTCCAAATTAAATTCCATCAGTCTCACACTTGGCTATCTTGCTTTGGCCCCCGAAGTCATGGAGAAGGATTCCCTCCATTTCAAAGGAAATGGAGAGGAGCGGTCATCATTTCTACATGTAGAAAGTAGAATGGTCCAAATGAAAGTGAAATGAGCCTTTTACTAAATGAGGCTGATCTGGAGATCAAGAACTTGACCAGTTGTTATGGCTATCTCGCTTGAGAAAAAATTGAACTCTTAAGAAATAATTCATAAATGGGAGACAAGGTTAGAAGTCTGCTCTGCTACCATGTTAAATTACTACTTAAATCAATAAAAAATTATAAATTTAATCTTAATTAAGAATGAAAATTTCCTCCAAATCAATTTAAGTTAATATACTTCAACCCATTTCAAATAGTGTCATGTGTCTATAAACATTTAAAAGGCTCATTATATGTAGTCTGAGTAAGTAAAATGCAATTAGTGATGTTAAAAATTTAATGTGTCTTTTAAATATTTATAGACACTTGGCACTATTTGAAATGGGTTGGAGGATATTTTCTTTAGATTGGTTTGAATGAATTTTTTATCCATTAGGGTCCGTTTGGGATTACGATTTAAATAAGTACGATTTTAAAAATTACATTTTTAAAAATTATGTTTTTGAAATCACTACTTTTTAAAATCGCAAAGGCGTTTGGTAAAATATGTTGAAAAATATTCATTTTATTAAATATTTGTTATGCGAAATCGTGATTTTAGTATAAATTTGCGCTTTTTCAAATAAGCACCCCTTAACCTACTTATAGAACTCGCAGATTTTTTTTTACTATTTTAAATTAAGTGTTTTTTAAACCGCAATGCCAAAAGCAGCATGTTTTGTGATATCTTTTAAAAACATAGATTATTCTTGCGAAATTGTAATCCCAAATGCACCCTTAGTTTAATAGAGTATGAAAATTGGCTAAAAACCCTACGTGTTAAACAACAAATACAAATAAGTTACTGCACCAAACTTTCATCTAAAATTGCAACAAAAACCATTTGTGTGCAAAGTCAACACCAATCATCGTGCAATACGTGTCATGAAAATAAATTAAAACAAAAAACAAAAAGCTGTAATTTATTTATTTATTTTTCCAGAATTTCCGAAAGAAGTTAAAAAAGCTAAGATTTTCTTTCACTTTGACACGAGGAAGAAGAAGCGTCAAGTTGTTATTGTTTTGAGAGGAAAACAAGTTGTACCTTGTTTTTTGTTTTGAGAGGGAAACAAAATAAATAAATCACTTAAAAAAAAAAAGAGTATTTATGCTTCTTCTTTTTTTTTCCTTTTTCCTTTTTTTTTTTTTTTGGAATATAATGACTTATTTTGTTTCTTTAATAAGACCATAACATGTGGCATTTGTTTTAACCTTTAGATATAATAGATGGTTAGATTTAAAAATTTGAGAAACTCAAATGCACAAAGAATTCGAGGGAATTTGAATTCGTTGGTTGGACGTTGGAGGAGCAAATGATTTCATGCCTTACGCAACATTCACACTTGAGTGATGTATGCTTATCCTACGTCATTGAATGGAAAGTTTCCCATGGCATTCATTCATTTCATAGAAAACTAAAATGCGAAATGAAGACTTTTCTTAGCTCCCAACTCATTGGAGAATGAGTTGGGACCATGTGTTTATCATCTACTTATAGGTTTGTTGTAGGATGGAGGGTTTTATTTCAACACCTAATATTTGTAGGAATGGGATCCTATATATCCATTTCTTTTCTTAGGACCAAAAACATTAATATTGGGACAAAATTAAATTGAGACATTTTCCTTGCTAATAATGCATCCACTCTTGTTGCACTTGTATTTATAGTACTCTGGGTTGGTCCACGTTAATATTAGGCCTCTTTAGTATCTTTCTTCTAATATTGATTAAAAAATAAAATAAAATAAAAATAAAAATAAAAAAGGAAAAAAAATGCAAAATCAATCACTAAAATATTGTTAGTCAAATGCAATTAGTTTAATAGGGTATGGGAATTGGCTAAAAAACCTATGTGGTAAACAACAAATACAAATAAGTCATTGCTCCAAACTTCATCTAAAATTGCAACAAAAAACCATTCGTGTGCAAAGTCAACACCAATTATCTTGCAACACATGTCAATGAAATAAAATAAAAAAACAAAAAACAAAGAAACGTGTATTTATATAAATAAGGAGAAAAAAAAAATTGAAGAGTTATGGTTAAGAATTCTGGTAATTCGGGGCCATGACGTATTTAGTTGCTTACTACAGTGAGTTTCTATCCCTTTTAATTTTCATGAGCTTTGCTGTGTTTGATCATTCACATATATAATAGAGAAACAAGATGTCCGTACTGACAATCCTAAGAGAGAATTGTTGTTTTTGGTCACGATTTGCAACTATGTTCGGGAGGTCAAGAATTTTGCCAAATTTAAACAAATTAATCATTTTATTTTTTTCTATTTTAACTGTCCACTTTTTTAAAGCATTCTAACAGTCTCACTATTTTAATAATTCACTTTCATTATTCTATTTAAATTTTTTTTTTTCAAAGACTTGTTTATTCTTTCCCTAACTATTAAAGGGGAAGAGAAAAACGTGAAAGAAAATGGGGCAAGAGAAACCGTATTTTTATTCAATGGGTGAATGAACAGAGAGTAATAGTGAGTACTGTTCACTCACTATCTTTTTTTTTCTTTTTTTTTTCATCAAACTTGTGAGGCCGTAGGGAAGGGTTTTAAGTCCTTTTCATCAAACTGCAGCATCTCCAAAACCAGGTTTTGGTTATTTTGATGAGGCAATTTGGTGAAAATGCTTTAAAACTCTCATTTTCAGCTTCACCAATTTGGGATTGTATTTGAGAAATATCACTTTTAAGTCAAAAAGTTTTTTTTTTTTTTTTTTTGGCAAAAGTTTGAAAATAAAACTTTTGCCAAAAATGTATTTTGACAATTTTTATAATAAAAAATTTAAAGAAGTACTTAAATTTTTTACCAAACATGTTAGTTTTTGTTTGATACAACTTTTTATCTACTAAAAGTACTTTTTAAGTCCTTTAACGCAATTCTAAATGTTGTTTGGTGCCTTAAATATCTCAAGTCCTTTACGTTGGGCCCATCAAGTTTTGTCTTGTTTGTTTTGGCCTTTCGAAGTTGTAGCCAACTTTTTCTTTTTTCTTTCTTTGAGTTGGTTTTGGATTTGCAATACTTATCCTTTTACGAGAAGTAAACCAACTTTGCTAACTATAAAAGAGAGGCTTTGCTGCATAGTGACTTGGAAGGAAAAATTAGAAGCCACATATCTCATTAGAGTTTTCTCACTTTGTTGTGCCCTGTGCCACTTAGAGAAGAAAATAGTTTTCTTTGTCAATTTTTTTTCTCCTTTTTGTGTAAGAGTGAGATTTGTGTGTATTGGGGTTTTGGATTTTGAGTAATTTTCTTTTCATTATCTTTGTACTCTATCTTTTGTTAGTGAATTTTCTCTGGGTCGTATCTACCAGTAGATGTAGGCTTGTTAAGCCTAGTCACTTAAATCTTGATGTAATATGTGATTGATCTATTTTCTATTCTATTATTTTCTACTTCTTTGGAATCCTGTTATTTTAATTCCGTGCACAACACAAAATAACCTCTTAGGCTTTATGGACCAAGTTTTTATGTTTGAATGTTTGTAGAAAAGTGTTGATTTAAGAAAATTACATGAGATGATGAGGAGGAGGCTAGGAGAAACATAATTATGAGCTAGTATAGATGTATGTGCGATGCTCAAAACTCAAAAGGGCTAGTATAATTGAGATTTTCTCAAATATTTTATATAATCAAGATTAAATAAACGATGGATCCAGAGATAAATGTTCATCAAGTCAATTTGAAAAACCATGACGGGCTTGTGTGATAAACCTCTCATTTTTCATTTTTTTTTTTTCAAAAAAAAAAAACGTTAACAAATAACATTTTACACTTTTCACTTTTCACTTAAAAAAAAAAACACTGATTTCACTTTTATGTCGAACATAAACACACTATTTTAACCAAATTACAACCAACTCCTCTTAAAATGGTTTATCATACAAACCCGACATCCCTTTGTTGAATTGCTATTTACTTTGTTTTTTGAAATTTTTATTAACATTTTTTTTTTTTTTATCAATTTTCGTTTAAGCCTATTTTAAAATCTTGTCTTTTGAACCAAATTTATGACTTCGCCTCAATTGGTCGTGTTGAAATAATGACAATGCAGAAATATAAACGGAAGCAAGAGAAAGAAAGAACACAAAGAACTTTACAGGTGGTTCGGTGTTAGACACCTACGTTCACCACTCGGAATACTCCTAAGGGCTACATTATGCTCATTAATTTGATTTGTCTACAATACAAAGGTTCTTATTTATAAGGTAATGTCTAAATACAAGTTTGGTAATCAAATCCTCTTGATTTGATTACAATCTCAATATATGATATCAATCAACCCATAAATAAAAAATATTTCAATATCAGCATAATTATGGAATGGGTAAATGAAAACAGCACGCGGCGTGCTGTGCACGCCGAGTGCAAAAAAAATTTCTTTTTTAAAAAAAAAAAAATTTGCACGGGCGTGCGTGGGCGTGCCACGCACGCCGCGTGCTGCCAATCACTGCCCTTATGGAATATATGAAAAATATAATATATTTTCCATATATTCTAATATCCTCTCTCAAACTCAAGGTGGAATATTCTGGAACCTTGAGTTTGAAATCCGAAACAATAATGACGGTGGTGGCGGAGGCTGAGAACGAGCCGTAGATGGTGGTGACTGTCGGAGGAGACAGAGGCTGGAGGGTGGCCAGCGACGGTGGCAGGTGGTTGGTGTATGCAGATTCTAAAGCCCCGACAACGAGCCAAACTCCAAAATGGGCCGACAACGAGTCAAGGCTAACAAGGAGTCAAACTTCAAAATGGGCTAACAACGGGTCAAGGTTGACAACAAGCCAAATCAAAAGGGGCCGACAACGGACTAGGACTGACAACGAGCCAAACTTCAAAAGGGGCCGACAACGGACTAGGGCTGACAACGAGCCAAACTTGAAAAGAGGCCGACAACGGGTCAAGGTTGACAATGAGCCAAACTTTAAAAAGGGCCGACAACAGGCCAGGCTGACAAAGAGCCAAAAATAAAAAGGGCCAACTACGGGCCAGAGCTGACAATAAGCCAAAAATAAATAGGGGCCGACAACGGGCCAGGGCCGACTTGGGCCAAAAATAAAAAGAAAATGAGCCCACTTGGGCGGCTATTAGATTGGCGCACCAAACCTGACTAGTGCGTGGTGTGCATGATGTGGTCCACTGGACCGTTTCTTCTTCTTCTTCTTTATTTATTTATTTATTTACTTTTTTATTTTTTTATTATTATTACAATTCGGATCTGGTGTGGGTGCATGTAGCAAAATGAGTGTAGGATCGCAGGGGCACAATCCACTGTGGCACATAAAATTGATACTCTCAGGCTACGATCCGGAGTAGATGGGTGCAAGAGGCACTTGTGAGCTTGGTCTAGAGAGGATGCAGGGGACAGCAAGTATCGGCGCCTCTAGGGGACAGAAGTATTGGCGCCTCTAGATCGGCGATAGTAGGTAGCGGATCTGCGGTGGGTGCAGTAGAGAATGGCGTGGTTGTTGAAGATGATGGCCGGCATGTATGTGGACGGAGGAGGCTGGCTTGACGGTGCAGAAGGCGGATGAAGGCCGACAGTGGATAAAGGAGAATGACAGCCGCAGAAGGCGGTGGACGCATCAGTGACGGCAGCCAGTGGCAGCGTGGCAGATCCGTCTGGAATGGACGGCTTGGACTAAACTGAGTAGGCCCGTGTATAGGCTGAAGAACTGCTCAACGTGAGTAAGGTCCTTTCTTTTTTTTTTTTGAAAGTTTCTGACCTTGGCAATCAAGCAGGAAAATGAATGATAATTAAATTGAACAATAAAAGAAGAGAAATCAATTGGAGTCCACAAGAAAGTGGCTCTGATACCATGTTAAAATAATGACTATGCGGAAATATAAACAGAAGCAAGAGAGAGAAAGAACACAAAGTCCACCACTCGGAATACAACTAAGGGCTACATTATGCTCATTAACTTGATTTGTCTACAATACAAAGGTTCTTATTTATAGGGTAATGTCTAAATACAAGTTTGGTAATAAAATCCCCTTGATTTGATTACAATCAACCCATAAATAAAGAATATTTCAATATCAACATAATTATGGAATATATAGAAAATATAATATATTTTCCATATATTCTAATAGGTCAAGGGTTGTTCAACCACCCTTATATTAACCAAGAGCCGAATCATTTGAGGCGCGGAACCATTTGAGAGCCGAATCATTTGGTTCATTAACATTAATATGTTTTGGGAGGTGCTTCTTCTTCTTCCTTTTCTTTTTTTCTTTTTTTTTTTTTGATTAAAACAATATTTTATAACATAAAAGTGAAAATAGTTTTAAGTGGTATGTGTTTTAGGTTGTTTATTAATGTTTTTGTCTTAATATAATTTTTTTTGAAAAAAGTATAAAGTGAGAACTTTAACAAACATATCCAAAGCTCTAATTAAAATTTTCATGGGGTTATACGTGGAACCTGCTCATAAAATGAGTTAACATATAAGAAACCCTTTTAATATTTGTTAAGCTTTTGGAATATACAGTGATTTAACATGATATCAGAATAAAGATATTTATGTTTGAACATTGCTTACATCATTCGCATTACATCACATTACATTTCAATTAAATATTTTATGATTAGACTTACTTATTAATTGAGAATTTGAAGTTACACGTGAAAGAGAATATTTAAATATAAATAAAATTATTAAAATCAGCCTAAATCTTTTAAGAATAGTTGAATCCCAATATCAGTCATAAACAATGCAAAGATACTGATAAATAATAATAAAACTAATGAATTAACATTGGTAGTACTCTAGATTTAACTTAGTTTCGATTTATTGTACTTTCTCTCTTATTTATTTGTTTTGCTTTTGGTGTTGGCCAGTTTGGCCTCCCAGTTTGACTCGGAAATCAACTAGGTGCAGCATAATATTAGAAACCAATGCTCAGTGTTGATCCACTTCACTTGTCCTCTTTTTCCCCCTAACAAATAATTCAAATCGTTTTATTTATAATTATAATTATGTTTATAAGTTTATATAAATCTACATATGCATATGAATAATATAAATATATAATATCAATACTTAATCATATAATTCAATGACAATTCAAATACTTTATTCAAGACTTCAAGTGAATCATATTATTAATGTACAATGATGATATGATTCGTATAATATCAAATTAAGTAATTGACATTGGATTAAACAATGACTAATGTGTTACTTATAAACACAATTTAAGTATTAATGTATTATCATTATATGTTGTGATAGTTGTCTGAATTCTAAACTTTTTTTTATATGTTGTGTTCTTTTTTTTTTTTTTTTTTTTAAAAAAAAAAAAAAAAAAAAGGTTAACCGGTTATGATTTAATATTTAAGGAAATTTTTTTTAAGTACAAGTAAATGTAAATTTTGGATCAAATATTTTTGATTTTTCAATATGGGCTCTTTTTATAGCAATTGGGCCTAAGAAGACACTAAAAATACAACAAAAAATAAAAATAAAAAATCCATGTAAAAAAAAAAAGGGTAAAAAAAAGCCCAAAAAGCCCTAAAGAAAGCCCAAAAAGCAAAAAAAAAGCCTAATTTTGAAAAGGCGGTTAGCAGGCGGTTATCTATTTCATTAATCGCTAACCGGCCGTTAACCGTTCGGCGGTTAGTGGTTGCGGTTAGTGAAATCTACTAATTGCTAAGGCAGTTATAGTTAGCGGTTATTGTGGCAATAACCACTAACCGTAACCGCCTTGACACCCCTAGGTGCCGCCTAGAGTATTAGCATGATGAGTTGTTTATATTGAAGCTCACCTCTGTAATTTGTGAATTGGTGGCTGATAGTGCGGTGGACCAAACATCAAAAATAACTTAGGTAGATATGTACTTGAAAGTTTGATATGGGGATCATACGAAGAACAATGACTCTATTTACAATTCTGAAAATATTGACAATAAGGTGGTAATTTGGTGACGTTTGTGCACTTTTTTACATTCCAAAAATAATATTTTGCATCTCTCACGGGCACCCGAATATACAATTATTGAATGATGCTAAATACATTCTCACTCCCACACTATATATTATGTTCACATGCACTCTTTTACTTGACTTTAAAAATTACATTTGGATTAGAAATGAATTATTATTAAATTTTGATCCAGTAATTATTTTAGAGAGTGTGTGAGAGTGAGAGTATGAGCACATGGAATACTTTACAACTAGGAGAAACTTTACTTAATTTTCAACTTTAAGCACTTTTGTAATCATTTTCTAAACTTTAAAAATTCTCAATTTAGTATATCAAAAATTTAAAAAGTTTGTAACGTCACCTCTACTGTTAGAGTTTGGAGTTAAATCCTATGTATGTAGTATCGTTTAATTTTTAAATAATTAAAATTCTAAAAAAAAAAAGAGAGGATATTTTAGGCATTTTGGCGTCTTTAGTTAGAATTTAACAGAAAATCTTAACAAATGAGCGACATTCCATATTTTTTAAATTAAAATATACAAAATTGAAAGTTTTTAAAATATTAACGTCTAAAAGAGAATATTTCATCCAATTTAACGAGGTTGGCTGATGGAATGGGAGTTTTGGAAGAAAATGGGCAGTAATTTTAATAGTTCATGGGGGTAAATTTACAATGTGTTGTAGTTGATGGGGAAAAAGATAATTATCCTTATAAAATAATATAACTTTTATCTCTCCTTCCATATTCTTTGAAAAATTATATATATATAAAGAAGTATTTGCAAAAGAATATTTAAATGTAATAATGAAAGTTGATAGTTAAAACAGTGAGGCAACTAAGTGTGCTTTAAACAAGTGGGTAGTTAAAATAGGGAAAAAAAATGCACTTTGATTATTTTGGTGAGTAAAATTTGTTGAGGCTGGTAGAAGTACTCTTATACATACGTAGGACCACTCAGATACATTTGTTTCACTCCACACAAAAATGTGAACAAAATTTGTAATCCTTCCAAATTAAATATTTTTGTCAGTCACACACCTGGCTATCTTGCTTGGGCCTTCCCAAGTCATGGAGAAGGATTCTCTCCAATTCAAAGGAAATAGAGAGGAGCGGTCCTCATTTCTACATGTAGAAAGTAGAATGGTCCAAAAGAAAATGAAATGACCATTTTACCATTGTAAAATAAGGGACCGGCTCCTCTCAAATGGAGAGGATTTGGGTCCCCAAATCATAAGGTGGTTCCACCCCTACTCATAAATGAGGCTGATCTGAAGATCAAAGACTTGACCCATTGTTATGGCTATCTCGCTAGGGAAAAAAATGAACTCTTAAGAAATAATTCAAAAATGGGAGACAAGGTTAGAAATCCCCAAGGGGTAACTCATGAGGCGTTCTTTGCTACTGTGTTAAATTACTACTTAAATCGATAAAAAATTATAAATTTAATCTTAATTAAGGATAGAAATTTCCTCAAAACCAATCTAAGGAAATATACTCCAACACATTTCAAATAGTATCACGTGTCTATAAACATTTAAAAGTCACATTATATTTAGTCTAAGCTAGTAAACTAATATTAGTGATGTTAAGAATTTAATGTGTCTTTTAAATATTTATAGACACTTAGCACTATTTGAAATGGGTTGGAGGATATTTCCTTCAATTTTCATGAGCTTTGTTGTGTATAATCATTCATATAATAGAAACAAGATGTCTGTACTGACAATCCTATAAGAGAATTTTTGTTTTTGGTCACGATTTTCAACTATGTCCAGGAAGGTCAAGAAAGTTGCCAAATTTAAACAAATTCTTCATTTTATTTATCTCTATTTTAACTATTCACTTTTTTAGAGCACCATAACAATCTCACTATTTTAATAATCCAATTTCATTATTCAATTTAAATATTTTTTTTTTCAAAGATTTGTTTATTCTTTCCCTAACTATTAAAGGGGAAGAGAAAAACATAAAAGAAAGGGAAAAGTACACTTTCCCCCTCAAAGTTTGGGACGATTTTCAATTCGACCTCCAATGTTTCAATTTTTGCAATGCACCCTCCCAAACTTGCAAATTTTTTTCAATTCGACCAATGCCATCCCAAAATTCCCATATTGCCCCTAATTTATTTTTTTATTTTTTATAAAAAAATATACAGCCACCCCTTTGCCCATCTGGCCATTTTTGCACTCCAATATTTTTTTAATGAAAAATAATTAAAAAAAATTATGGGCAATATGGAAATTTTGGGATGACTTTGGTCGAATTGAAAAAAATTTGCAAGTTTGGGGGAGTGTATTACAAAAATTGAAACATTGGTGGTCGAATTGAAAATCGACCTAAACTTTGGGAGGCTAAAGTGTAATTTTCCCTAAAAGAAAAGGGGGTAAGAATAACCGTATTTTTATTCAATTGGTGAGTGAACAGAGTAGCAATGAATACTGTTCACTCACTATTTTATTTATTTATCTATTTTTTCATCAAACTGGTGTGGCTGTAGGGAAGGGTTTTAAGTCATTTTCAAATTTAATTTTTAAATAATTAAAATTTGGATAAAAATGGATATTTTAGTTATTTTTGCGTATTTAGTTAGAATTTAACAGAAAATCTTAACAAATGAGTGACATTACATATTTTTAAATTAAAATATACTAAATTGAAAGTTTTTTAAGTCTGAACGTCTAAAAGAGAATATTTCATCCACTTTAACAAGGTTGATTGACGGAATGGGAATTTTGGAAGAAAATGAAGTCTGATAGGGTCGGGGGCAGTAATTTTAACGGTTCATGGAGGCAAATTGACAATGCGTTGTAGTTGATGGGAAAAAAAATGGTAATTACCCATAGAAAATAATATAACTTTTATCTCTCCTTCCATATTTTTTGAAAAAGCAATATATATATATATAAAAGTATTTGAAAAAGAATATTTAAATGTAATAGTGAAAGTTGATAGTTAAAATAGTGAGGTTGCTTAGTGTGCTTTAAAAAAGTGGGTAGTTAAAATAGGAAAAAAAATGTACTTTTGGTTATTTTGGCGGGTATAATTGAGGGTGTTAGAAGTGCTCTTATATATACGTAGGACCAATCACATGCATTTGTTTCACTCCACACAAAAATGTGAACCAAAAATTGTAAACTTTCCAAATTAAATTCTATGAGTCTCATAGCTGGCTATCTTGCTTGGGCCCCCCAAGTCATGGAGATGGATTCTCTCCATTTCAAAGGAAATGGAGAGGAGGGGTCCTCATTTCTACATGTAGAAAGTAGAATGGTCCAAGAGATAGTGAAATGACCATTTTACCATTATAAAATAAGCGGCCGGCTCCTCTTAAATGGAGAGGATTCGGGTCCCCAAATCATAGGGTGGTTCCACCTCTGCTCATAGATGAGGCTAATCTAAAGATCAAGGACTTGACAAATTGTCATGGCTATCTAGCTTGGGGAAAAATTGAACTCTTAAGAAATAATTCAAAAATGGGAGACAAGGTTAGAAGTTTGCTGCTACCATGTTAAATTACTACTTAAATCTATAAAAAAATTATACATTTAATCTTTATTAAGGATAGAAATTTTTTCCAAATCGTCTAAAGAAATATACTCGAACCCATTTCAAATAATGTCGCGTGTCTATAAACATTTAAAAGGTACATTAAATTTAGTCTAAGTAAGTAAACTACTATTAGTGGCGTTAAGAATTTAATGTGTCTTTTAAATATTTATAAACACTTGGCACTATTTGAAATGGGTTGAAGGATATTTCATTCAAACTGGTTTGATGGAAAATTCTGTCAATTAGGCTCCGTTTGAGATTGTGATTTCAATAAATGCAATTTTAAAAATTACGTTTTTAAAAATTATGTTTTTGACATATCTAATTTTTAAAATTACAAAGGCATTTGGTAAAACATGTTAAAATTTTTTTTTTTATCAAATATTTGTCATACGAAATCGTGATTTTGATTTAAATTCACATTTTTTTCAAATAAGCATCCTTTAGCCTACTTATATAAATCGCAGATTTTTTTACTGTTTTAAATTAAGTGCTTTTTAAATTGCAATGCCAAATGCCATACATTTTGTGATATCTTTTAAAAACACAGATTATTCTTACGGAATTACAATCCCAAACAAATAAGTGGCTAAAAACCCTTTGTTGTAAACAACAAATACATATAAGTTACTGCACCAAACTTTCACCTAAAATTGCAACAAAAACTGTTCATGTGCAAAGTCAACACCAATCATCTTGCAATACGTGTCATTAAAATAAATTAAAACAAAAACAAAAAGCTGCAATTTATTTCTTTATTTTTCCTGAATTTCCGAAAGAAGTTAGAAGAGCTAGGATTTTCTTTCACTTTGACACGAGGAAGAAGAAGCATCAAGTTTTTTTTTTTTTTTTTGGGAGGGAAACGAGTTTTAAGTTGTTTTTTGTTTTGAGACGAAAACAAAATAAATAAATCACTTAAAAAAAACTATTTATGCATTTATTTATTTATTTTTATTTTGGAAATATAATGAGTTATTTAGTTTCTTTAATAAGATCGTAACATGTGGCATTTGTTTTAACCCTTAGATATAATAGACGGCCAAATTTAAAAAATTTGAGAAATTTAAATGCACTAAGAATTCGAGGGAATTCGAGGGGATCTAGATCCGTTGGTTGGACGTTGGAGGAGCAGCTGATGTCATGCCTTACGCAACATTCACATTTGAGTGTGTATGCTTATCTTGCGTCATTGATTGGAACGCTTCCCTTGGCATTCATTCATTTCACTGTGATATGAAGACTTTTCTTAGCTCCCAACTCATTGGCGAATCAGTTGGGACCATGTGTTTATCATCAACTTATTGGTTTGTTGGAGGATGGAGGGTTTTACTTCAACATCTAATATTTGTAGGAATGGGATCCTATATATCCATTTCTTTTCTTAGGACCAAAAACATTAATATTGGGACAAAATTAAATTGAGACTTTTTCCTTGCTAATAATGCATCCACTTTTGTTGCACTTGTATTTATAGTACTCGAGGTTGGTCCCCGTTAATATCAGACCACTTTAGTATCTATCTTCTAATATTGATAAAAAAAAAAAAAGGAAAAACAGAATGCAAAATCAATCACTAAAATATTGTTAGTCAATTGCAATTCGTTTAATAGGGTATGAAAATTGGCTAAAAATCCTATGTGGTAACCAACAAATACAAATAAGTCATTGCAACAAACTTTCATCTAAAATTGCAACAAAAACTATTCGTGTGCAAAGACAACACTAATCATCTTGCAACACGTGTCAATAAAATAAAATTAAAAAAAAAAAAAAAAAAACAAAAAACACGAATATATATATAAAAAAAAAAAAATTTGGGGGGGTGCTATGGTTAAGGATTCTGCTGATTCGGGGCCATGAAGTATTTAGTTGCTTACCACAAAGAGTTTCTATCTAATTTTTATCTATCATTCTTTTAGCAAAACGGAAGGACCAAAATATCCCTTTAAATTTTCATGAGCTTTGCTGTGTATGATCATTCACCTAATAGAAACAAGATGTCCCTACTGACAATCCTAAGAGAATTTTTTTTTTTTTTTTTCACGATTTTCAACTATGTCTGCGAAGGTCAAGAAAGTTGCCAAATTTAAATAAATTAATCATTTTTATTTTTCTCTATTTTAGTTATTCACTTTTTTAAAGCACTCTAACAGTCTCACTATTTTAATAATTCACTTTCATTATTCAATTTAAATATTTTTTTTCAAAGATTTGTTTATTATTTTTCTAACTATTAATGCGGAGAGAAAAGCGTAAAAGAAAACAGGAAAGCGAAACCATATTTTATTCAATTGGTGAGTAAACAGAGTAGTACTGAGTACTATTCACTCACTATTTTTTTTTTCTTTTTTGCATCGAAGTGGTGAGTCTTCAGGGAAGTGTTGTAAGGCCTTTTCACCAAATTGCAGCCTCACCAAAACCATTTTTTGGTTATTTTGGTGGGGACAATTTGGTGAAAATGCTTAAAAACTCTCATTTTCAGCTTCACCAATTTGAAATTGTGTTTGATAAATATAACTTATAAGTCAAAAAGTTTTTTTTGCAAAAAAATTTATTTTTAAACTTTTGCCAAACATGTGTTTTGACAATTTTTAGAGTAAAGAAATCAAAGAAGTACTTGAATTTTTTACCAAACACGTTAGTTTTTGTTTGATACAACTTTTTATGTACTAAAAGTAATTTTTAAGCCCTCTAACACAATTTAAATAACCTCTTAGGCTTTATGGACAAAGTTTCTATGTTATTATGTTTGTGGAAAAGTGTTGATTTAAGAAAATTACATGAGATGATGATGAGGAGGGTAAGAGAAACATAATTATGAGCTAGTATGTATGTGCGATGCTCAAATTTCAAAAGGGCTAATATAATTGAGATTTTCTCAAATATTTTATATAATCAAGATTAAGTAAATTAACGATGGATCCAGACATAATGTTTCATAAAGTCAATTTGAAAAACCATGACGGGCTTGTGTTATAAACCTCTCATTTTTCATTTATTTTTTAAAAAAACATTAACATATAACATTTTACACTTTTAACTATAAAAATAAAATAAAATAAAAACTCATTTCACTTTTATGTTGCACATAAACACACATTTTAAACCAAATTACAACCAACTCCTCTTAAAATGGTTTATCATACAAACCCGACATCGCTTTGTTGAATTGTTTATATACTTTGTTAGTTATATTTATTAACATTTTTTTATCAATTTTTGTTTAAGCCTATTTTTAAATCTTGTCTCCTGAACCAAATTTCTGACTTCGTCTCAAATGGTCGAGAACCACCCCTATATTAACAGAGAGCAGACTGATTTGAGGCGCTGGCCCAGAGTATTAGAATGATGAGTAGTTTAAATCAAAGCTCATTGCTATAATTTGTGAATAGGAGGTTGATAGACTGAAATGGTGCGGTGGAACAAACATCAAAAATAAATTAGGTAAATATCTACCTGCATGTTTGAAATGGGGATCATACGAAGGCATGAAATGGTCCCAAAAGACCCATTACCTAATATATGGATAGTAATTAATAACCGTGTGAATAGTGGCTCGTAATCACTTGATGTGGATGCGGTTACCTAAAAGTAATATCCACATAATGCGGGCACGGATGCAATTATCTTACCGAGCATGGCCAGTGTGGGAGCCTAATAACCATAGGTTAACAACTAAAGTAATTAACTTTATTTATGACCCATCTAAAATAACACAATAAAATGAAATTAGCTAATTAAGAGGAGATGGAGATTAGAACTAAAAGAGCTAGAGGAATATGATTTATTGAATACCGAGTCACTTATACAATTTAGTCTTCTGTAATATATATCTTATAAGAGGGAAAGAAGCTACAAACAACAGTAATTTAAAGGCAAACAAAAGAAATATGAAAAACGTATGTATAAGACTCATTCTATATAATTTATTTATTTTTCGTAGTGTTGGGCCATCCTATGAATTTTACTTTTTCTCGGAAACTTTGGTGGCCTGCTAGTAGCTTATCACTCATGGAGAAATGCTTAGGGTATTGGTATATTTCAGTATATCAACCTTTGTTTTGTTTGCATTTAATAAATGAGACCAACTTGACCGTTTGAAAGTAGAATGGTCCAATACCCTAAGCATTTCTCCATGTAGAAAGTAGAATGGTCCAAAAAAAAAAAAAGTGAAATGACCCTTTTACCATTGTAAAGTAAGGGATTCGCTCCTCTCAAATGGAGTGGATTTGGGTCCCCAAATCATAGGGTGGTTCCGCCCATGCTCATAAATGAGGCTGATTTGAAGATCAAGAACTTGACTAATTGTTATGGCTATTTTGCTTGGGAAAAAATTGAGCTCTTAAGAAATAATTCATAAATGGGTGACAATGTTAGAAGTCTCTTCTGCTACCTTGTTAAATTACTACTTAAATCAATAAAAAAAAATGAATTTAAGCTTAATTAAGGATTGAAATTTTATCCAAACTAGTCTAAGGAAATATACTCAAACCCATTTCAAATAGTGTCACGTGTCTGCTATTAATGACGTTAAGGATTTAATGTGTCTTTTAAATATTTATAGACACTTGGTACAATTTGAAATGGATTAGAGCATATTTCCTTCAGACTGGTTTTAAGGAAATTTCTGTCCATTAGGGTCTGTTTGAGATTGTGATTTCAATAAATGCGATTTTAAAATTTATGTTTTTAAAAATTATGTTTTTGAAATCACTACTTTTTAAAATCGCAAAAGCGTTTGGTAAAACATGTTAATAATATATTTTTTTTATCAGATATTTGTTATGTGAAATCATGATTTTGGTTTAAATTCGCGCATTTTCAAATAAGCACCCTTTAGCCTACTTATAAAAATCGCAAATTTTTTTTCCTATTTTAAATTAAGTGTTTTAATTGAAATATCAAACGCTGTACGTTTGAAGATATCTTTTAAAAAAATAGATTATTTTTGTGAAATCGTAATTTCAAACACAACCTTAGTTTAATAGAGTATGAAAATTGGCCAAAAACCATACATGGTAAACAACAAATACAAATAAGTTACTGCACCAAACTTTCATCGAAAATTGCAACAAAAACTGTTTATGTGCAAAGTCAACACCAATCATCTTGCAACACGTATCATTAAAATAAATAAAAACAAAAAAGATGCAATTTATTTATTTATTTTTTTAGAATTTCCTAAGGAAGTTAGAAAAGCTAGAAGCAAGATTTTCCAACTAAAACTGAAATTTTTTCTAAATTCATGTTTGGCAATTTTTTAAATTCAATTCAACTCAACTCAAAAAATTTCAACTTAAGTCAAAAATTTTCATTCCAATTAATAAAAATTATAAATAAAGATTGAAAAAAAAAAAAAAAAATTTAGAGTAGCCGAAACACCGCAGGTAGTGGCTGGGCCACCCTAAGCCCAACTGGGGTGGTCCGACCACCCCTTAATATTTTATTATTTTTTTAAACTTCTTATTATTATTTTTTTAATTAAATTTAAAATATATAGAATATTTTATTATTATTTCTATCAATGGGACATATGTTTCATTTATGGCCTTAGGATCTCTCTAGAGAGATCCTAATTATTAATTGGATATTCTCCAATCCAAAATGGACCGGAGAAAAGCCTCTACCGTGTTTGACCCACATTCCTTCGTGGGCCATAGGTCGAATAATGAAGGTTGTTGATAGAGGACAATTTTCAATCATATTTGCTTTAACAAAAGGGACATATATAGCGATTCTGACATCATATGGGGACATAATTAATGGCATTGGAAAGCTCATTTAGAGGGTTACAAAGTCATATTTCATTAAGTTTTTCTAATTCAAATGTTTACTGAGTTAAAATAGACCGTAAAAAGAAAATTGAAAAGCTGTACAAAATTGCTCGTCCGTAGTTTATGTTTGAACAAGCTTTAAAACGAGTTGACAAAATAGCTCGTTCAATAACTCATATGAAGTTGGTTTCGAATGAGTTATTTATAGATGCACACGTTTAAAGTTGGGTTAGAACGAGCTGCTGTGTGAATTGAGAATTCAAGTAAGAATACGAGAAAACCATAGTTAGGTTCAATAAATTTTTGTAAACAAACTTTTATTTGAGCATTTTCTTAGGTTTAGGAGTCTAGGTAGTATAAATATATGTAATGGCTATCTATAGCCTTAATTTATTATGTTATTTTGACCAGTTATCAATGAAAAACACTTTTAAGAGTGGTTTTCTTTTCTATCCACATTAAATCCTTGATTGATTATTAGTTTTAAGAAGAGTTATGATTCTTATCTTGTTTGTCTTGGCAAACTAATCACGACACGCTGCATTAATTGATATCAAAGTCAAGTTGCACTGCATCAATTATTTAATTGTTGATGGAGATCTTGTGGGCTAAACAACAAAAAAATTCGTCCAAAGCGCGTTAACTAGCAGAGCAGGAGCGTTAGTAATTACTACTCTTAACTATCAGTAAGAATATTTTCTTTTACTTTGACAGAGGAAGAAGAAGCATCAAGTTGTTTTTGTTTTGGGAGGAAAACAAGTTGTACGCTGTTTTTTTTTTTTTTTTTTTTTTTTTTTCATTTTTGTTTTTGTTTTTGTCTTTTTTTTTTTTTTTTTTTTTTTGAGAGGGGAAACAAAATAAATAAAGGGAAAAAAAAATACATTTTATCCCCTTGAACTATTCACCAATTTGCACTTTGACCTCCAATGTTTAAAAAGTGACACTTGACCCCCCCTCCCCCCAAACTTTCAAATTATTATAATTTGACCATTTTGACTTTTTTTCCCAAAATGCCCCCATTCTAAGTTAAAAAAATAAAAATAAAAATAATAATAATAATAAAAATAAAAATAAAAATTAAGGGGTGGCCGGTTTAGTGTGGCTGAAGCAACCCCCAAGCCCAACTAGGGTGGCAGACCACTCCTTAATTTTTTTATTTTTTTTAAACTTGGAATGAGGGCATTTTCGAGAAAAAAAAAAAATCAGAATGGTCGAATTGTAACAATTTGGAAGTTTTGGGGGAGGGGTCAAGTGTCATTTTTTAAAAATTGGAGGTCAAAGTGCAAATTGGTGAATAGTTCAAGGGGGTAAAAAGCATTTTTTCCATAAATAAATCACTTAAAAAAAGAATATTTTTATGTTTTTTTATTTATTTATTTTTATTTTGGGAATATAATGAGTTATTTTGTTTGTTTAATAAGACCATAACATGTGGCATTTATTTTAACCCTTAGATATATGAGACGGCTAGATTTAAAAATTTGGGAAACTCAAATGCACTAAGAATTCGAGGGAATCTGAATCTAGTGGTTGGATGTTGGAGGAGCGAATGATGTCATGCCTTACGCAACATTCACATTTGAGTGATGTATGCTTATCTCACCTCATTGAATGGAACGTTAAACTTGGCATTCATTCCTTCCATAGAAAACTAAAATGTGAAATGAAGACTTTTCTTAGCTCCTAACTCTTTAGAGAAATTCAAAAAAAAAAAAAAAAAAAAAAAAAAAAACCTCATTGGAGAATTAGTTGGGACCATGTGTTTATCATCTACTTATTGGTTTGTTGGAGGATGGAGAGTTTTATTTCAACACCAAATATTTGAAGCAATGGGATCCTATATATCCATTTCTTTTCTTAGGAGCAAAAACATTAATATTGGGACAAAATTAAATTGAGACATTTTCCTTGCTAATAATGCATCCACTCTTGTTGCACTTGTATTTGTAGTACTCGAGGTTGGTCCCCGTTAATATCAAGTCTCTTTAGTATCTATCTTCTAATTTTGATAAAAAGAAAAAAGGAAAAAAAAAATGCAAAATCAATCATTAAAATTTTGTTAGTCAATTGCAATTAGCTTAATAGGGTATGAAAATTGGCCAAAAACCCTTTGTGGTAAACAACAAATACAAATAAGTCATTGCACAAAACTTTCATCTCAAATTGCAACAAAAAGCATTTGTGTGCGAAGTCAACACCAGTCATCTTGCAACACCGGTCAATAAAATAAAATTATATATATATATATACCGCTGAACTATTCACTTTATTCCACTGAACTATTCAACCATTTGCAGTTTTAACTCTTAATGTTTAAAAAATGACACTTTAAACTTCCAAAATATCTGAAACTGACACTTGATTCTTATGAAGTACATTTTACCCTCCTAAAGTATTTTGAGTTGAAACTTTACCCCCCGAAGTTATTAAGTTTTGGGGGGTAAATGGTCAACTCAAGAGGTAAAGTTTCAATGCAAAATACATCAGAGGGGGTAAAGTGTAGTACTTCATGTGGGTCAAGTGTCAATCTCAGATACTTTTGGGGATAAAGTGTAACTTTTTAAACATTAGGATTAAAAGTACAAATGAGTGGATCGTTCAGAGGGTAAAGTATATTTTTTCCTATTTTATATATTCAAGATTAAGTAAATTAACGATGGATCCAGACATAATTTTTCATAAAGTCAATTTGAAAAACCGTGACGGGCTTGTGAGATAAACCTCACATTTTTCTTTTTTTTTTTTAAAAAAAAAAAAATTAACAAATAAAAAATAACATTTTACACGTTTCACTTTTCACTATAAAAAGAAAAAAAAAAAAAATCATTTCACTTTTATGTCGCAGATAAACACACTTTTTAAACCAAATTACAACTAACTCCTCTTAAAATGGTTTATCATAAAAACCCGATATCCCTTTGTTGAATTGTTTATTTACTTTGTTAGTTATATTTATTAACATTTTTTATTTATTTATTTATTTTTTTTTTTTTATCAATTTTTGTTTAAGCCTATTTTTAAATCTTGTCTCCTGAACCAAATTTTTGACTTTGCCTGAAATGGTAAAGGGTGGTTCAACCACCCCCATATAAACAGAGAGCTGGCTCATTTGAGGCGCTGGCCCAGAATATTAGCATGATGAGTAGTTTAAACCGAAGCTCACCTCTATAATTTGTGAATAGGATGCTGATAGACTGAAATGGTGCGGTGGAACAAACATCAAAAATAAATCAGGTAGATTTGTACCTGAAAGTTTGATATGGGGACCATACGAAGGTATGAAATAGTCCTAAATTAAAGACCTATTACCTAACATATGGATAGTGATTAATAACGGAGTGAATAGTGGCTAGTAATCACTTGATATGGATGCGGGTACCTAAAAGTAATATCCGCTTAATGCGGGCACAGAAGCAATTATATTACCAATAATCATACGCATCCGCATCAACATATATAGCCCAAGTGAGCATGACCGGTGTGGGAGCCTAATAACCATTGGTTAACAACTAAAGTAGTTAACTTTATTTATGACCCATCTAAAATAACACAATAAAATGAAATTAGCAAAGAGGAGATGGAGATTAGAACTAAAAGAGCTAGAGGAATATGATTTATTGAATATCGAGTCTCTTATAGGATTTAGTCTTCTGTAATATGTATCATATATAGAAGAGGGAAAGAAGCTACAAAGAACAGTAATAAATAGGCACTAATTTTAATAGTTTATGAAGGCAAATTGACAATTCGTTGTAGTTAATGGGAAAAAAAAAAGGTAATTACCCCTAAAAAATAATATAACTTTTCTCTCTCCTAAAAAGAACATATATAGCCCAAGTGAGCATGACCGGTGTGGGAGCCTAATAACCATTGGTTAACAACTAAAGTAGTTAACTTTATTTATGACCCATCTAAAATAATACAATAAAATGAAATTAGCAAAGAGGAGATGGAGATTAGAACTAAAAGAGCTAGAGGAATATGATTTATTGAATATCGAGTCTCTTATAGGATTTAGTCTTCTGTAATATGTATCATATATAGAAGAGGGAAAGAAGCTACAAAGAACAGTAATAAATAGGCACTAATTTTAATAGTTTATGAAGGCAAATTGACAATTCGTTGTAGTTAATGGGAAAAAAAAAAGGTAATTACCCCTAAAAAATAATATAACTTTTCTCTCTCCTAAAAATATATATAAATAAGTATTTGAAAAAGAATATTTAAATGGAATAGCGAAAGTTGATAGTTAAAATAGTGAGACGGCTAAGTGTGTTTTAAAAAAGTAAGTAATTAAAATAGAGAAAAATGTATTTTTGGTTATTTTTGTGAGTAAAATTTGCTGAGGCTGCTAGAAGTGCTCTTATACGTACATAGGACCACTCACGTGTATTTGTTTCACTCCACACAAAAATGTGAACAAAAAATTGTAAACCTTCCAAATTAATTTCTGTCAATCTCACACTTGGCTATCTTCCAAAAAGATAAGATTAAAAATTCTTTACGTACATAGCTTTTTCAACACCAGCTTAAGTAGCCTCATAAACAGGGGCGGAACTAGAACTTTTAATTTTGGAGGGCAAAATTTTTTTTTAAAAAAAAAAAAAATTATTGGAAGCTAAGGCAAATTTTAATTTTTAAAGGTATTTTTTTTAAAAAAAATTATTATTATTATTATTTTGGGACCACCTTATGGCTTGGAGGGGCTTGAGCCTCCCAAGTCATGGAGAAGGATTCTCTCCATTTCAAAGGAAATGGAGAGGAGCGGTCCTCATTTCTACATGTAGTAAGTAGAATGGTACAAAAGAAAGTGAAATGACCATTTTACCATTGTAAAATAAGGGACCGGCTCCTCTCAAATGGAGAGGATTCGGGTCCCCAAATTGTAGGGTGGTTCCGCCCATGCTCATAAATGAGGCTAATCTGAAGATCAAGGACTTGACCAATTGTTATGGCTATCTCGTTTGGGAAAAAATTGAACTCTTAAGAAATAATTCATAAATGGGAGACAAGGTTAGAAGTCTACTCTGCTATCATGTTAAATTACTACTTAAATCGATAAAAAAAATTATAAATTTAATTTTAATTAAGGATAGAAATTTCCTCCAAACCAGTCTAAGGAAATATATTCCAACCCATTTCAAATAGTGTCACGTGTTTATAAACATTTAAAATGCACATTAAATTTAGTTTAAGTTAGTAAACTGTTATTAATGACGTTAAGAATTTAATGTCTTTTAAATTTTTATAGACACTTGGCACTATTTGAAATGGCTTGAAGTACATTTCGTTCAGACTGGTTTGAAGGAAAATTCTGCCCATTAGGGTCGGTTTGGGATTGTGATTTCAAAAGGTGCGATTTTAAAAATTTCGTTTTTAAAAATTATGTTTTTGAAATCGCTACTTTTTAAAATCGTAAAAGTGTTTTGTAAAACATGTTAAAAATATATATATATTTTTTCAAATATTTGTTATGCGAAATCTTGATTTTGGTTTAAATTCGCGCATTTTTCAAATTAGCACCCCTTAGCCTACTTATAGAAATCGGAGTTTTATTTTTATTTTTATTTTTATTTTTATTTTTAAATTAAGTGCTTTTTAAATTGCAATACCAAACGCCATATCTTTCGCGAAATCTTTTAAAAACGCAAATTATTCTTCTGAAATCGCAATCCCAAATGCATCTTTAGTTTAATAGAGTATGAGAATTGGCCAAAAACCCTATGTGGTAAACGACAAATACAAATAAGTTACTGCACCAAACTTTCATCTCAAATTGCAACAAAAACCGTTCGTGTGCAAAGTCAACAGCAATTATCTTGCAACATGTGTCATTAAAATAAATTAAAACAAAAAAAAGCTTCAAGTTATTTATTTATTTTTTTTTCAAAATTTCTGAAAGAAGTTAGAAAAACTAAGATTTTCTTACTTTCACTTTGACACGAGGAAGAAGAAGAGTCAGGTTGTTTTTGTTTTGGGAGGGAAACGAGTTGTAAGTTGTTATTTGTTTTGAGAGGGAAACAAAATAAATAAATCACTTTAAAAAATTAGACTATTTATGCGGATTTTTTTTTTGTTATTTCATTTTATTTTATTTATTTTGGGAATATAATGAGTTATTTTGTTGGTTTAATATGACCATAACATGTGGCATTTGTTATAACCCTTAGATATAATAGATGACCAGATTTAAAAATTTGAGAAACTCAAATGCACTAAGAATTCGTGGGGATCTGAATCCGGTGGCTGGACGTTTGAGTAGCCTTACGGAACATTCACATTTGAGTGATGTATGCTTATCTGAATGGAACGTTTCCCTTGGCATTCATTCCTTCCATAGTAAACTAAAATGTGAAATGAAGACTTTTCTTAGCTCCCAACTCATTGGAGAATTAGTTAGGACCATGTGCTTATCATCTACTTATTGGTTTGTTGGAGGATGGAGATTTTATTTCAACACCAAATATTTGCAGGAATGGGATCCTATATATCCATTTCTTTTCTTATGACCAAAAACATTAATATTGGGACAAAATTAAATTGAGACATTTTCCTTGCTAATAATTCATCCACTCTTGTTGCACTTGTATTTGTAGTACTCGAGGTTGGCCCCGTTAATATCAAGCCTTTTTAGTATCTATCTTCTAATATTGATAAAAAAAAAAAAAAAAAGGAAAAAAAATATCAAAATCAATCACTAAAATATTGTTAGTCAATTGCACTTAGTTTAATAGGGTATGGAAATTGGCTAAATACCCTATGTGGTAAACAACAAATACAAATAAGTCATTGCACCAAACTTTCATTTAAAATTGCAAAAAAAAAAAGACATTCGTGTGCAAAGTCAACACCAATCGACTTGCAACACGTGTCAATAAAATAAAATAAAAATAAATAAAAACATATGAAAAAAAAATAAAAATTGAGGGGTTATGGTTAAGGATTCTGGTGATTCGGGGCCATGAAGTATTTAGTTGCTTACCACAAAGAGTTTCTATCTAATTTTTTTCTAACATGCTTTTAGCAAAACAGAAGGACCAAAATATCCCTTTCAATTTTCATGAGCTTTGCTGTGTATGATCATTCACATAATAGAAACAAGAAGTCCGTATCTTTAAGAGGTAGCTCAATCAGCTAGGACCACGCTTAATGAAGTAGATGTCACTAGTTCGAATCTCCCTCCTCCCTCTTGTGCAGACATGTTAAAAAAAAAAAAAAAAAAAAAAAAAAAAAAGGGATGTCCGTACTAACAATCCTAAGAGAGATTTTTTTTTTTTTGTCACGATTTTCAACTATGTCCGGGAAGGTGAAGAAAGTTGCCAAATTTAAACAATTTAATTATTTTATTTTCTCTATTTTAATTATTCACTTTTTTAGAGTACCCTAACAGTCTCACTATTTTAAAAAGTTTGTAACATCACCTCTACCATTAAGGTTGGGAGTTAAATCAGATGTATGTATGTACAATCATTAAAATGTCCCTTATAACCCTATATTTAAATATTATTCAAATTTAATTTTTCAATAATTAAAATTCTAAAACAAACATGGATATTTTAGATATTTTGTAGTCTTTGGTTAGAATTTAACAGGATATCTTAAATATACAAAAGTGAAAGTATTTAAAGTCTAAACAAATAGGGATAAATGCAAAATTTGTCATTGTGGTTGGCCTAAATTATAAATCACTTCATATGATATAAAAAATAATTGATAAGTCCCCATAGTTGGCTAAATTACAAATTATACCATGTGGTATAAAAAATAATTTATAGGTCCTCAAGGTATGCTAAAATAACAGTTTACTCATAAAAATTAATTTTCGTAAGTAACTTAACAAAATCTGTCACTTTGTCACGTCATACCCAATAAAAACACAACACGTGTTATTATTAATATCTGCCTTTTAAAAATGATAATTAGGATTTTTCACATCATTTTACGACGCCATCTAAGATTACACATCAACTCTCACTCCACGTCATACAGTTTCAATAAATTAATATAATCTCTTATATCTCCAAAATTTTACCGTATGTGTAACCTTCCCTTGTCTTCATCTTTGTCAGCAGCTTCACAAAATACGACCGTCAAATTCTCGCAAAATGCTCACAAATTGTGACAAGGAAGATGAAAATGAGGGAGGGTTACACACAAAGTAAAATTTGAAGACATAAGAGATTATGTTAATTTACTATAGTAGTATGATATGACAAAGTAACAGATTCTGTTAAATTACGTAACGAAGATTGGTTTTATGGAATAAACTGTTATTTTAGTTTACCAAGAGGACCTATAAATTATTTTTTATAGCAGAGAGAGTAATTTATAATTTAGGCCAACAACGGGAACTTATAAATTATTTGTTATGCCATATGGAGTGATTTGTAATTTAGTATAACCACGTGCACCAATTTTACATTTTTCTCAAACAAATAATTACAAAAATAAATAAATAAATAGAGGTTAAATGAAGTTTCCTTACAATTACTACTTCCACGCGACCCGACGCCTACGTCTCCCTTAAATCAACTATAAATCACCCAGCTCGACTGGGAAGAAGTGCAAAAATCTTGAAATGGCCATGAGATCCGTGCAGACCCTTTTTCCAGTGAGTGTGGCTGGTCGGATGGAGTCGACTCGAGTTGCAACTTGGTTCTCCAAAGGCTTGAATATCCCGGATCCGGACAAGGAGCCTCCTGCTCAGCCCAACTTTCTGGTATTCTATTATTTTTCTCTTTGGTTTCTTAGAAAATGTAGATAGCACTAGAAAACCATATGATTTTTTCTTTCACTCAGCTTTCTCAGCAACCAAACAGCTCCAATCAATTCATTTTTCGTTTCTGTAATCACTCTAGCTCTTGCTTCTTGTTTGGTTTCGTATCCCTTGGTTCTTGACTATTGATCAACCGATTTGTATCTTTGTGTGAAGAGAAGGATTAGAGATACTTATCAAAAACCAAAGAAATTTATTAAAGATTGTTGGGAGGAACTGAAGAAAGAAAAAAAGGACGCTGACAAGGTATGGACCCTCCGCATCAATTTAAAACCAAATTTTTAGATCTTTTGCAATTTAAAATGGATGCTAGGATCTAATATTTGTAACTGTTATTTTTTCCTTCAATGTTATCATTTCATTTATTTTCATAATCTTTCTTTAGCAGAAATCTGGGGGGACCCATCACAGCTGAAATGTTCAAGATCACTCTAGCTCTAACTGATAATTTCTTGCTTTGGACATATGATGAAGAATAAAATGAACCAACTTTTATAACAGCTGGTTGTGTATTAATCTGCTTGTTCCTTGGATTCTTGATCTGCGGTTCTTATTCTGTTGTTGTATGTGTGGTTTCATATAGGCTCTTATTCATGTTAATGTCTTGCCCTTTCCTGTTTAAGTCCGTGACATTTAAGAATCTTAAGAATGATTCAAATTGAGGTTGTTTCTAAAGCTAAAATATTGCCCTGGACAAGACCAAAGAACTGCAACTATCGCCCACTAAGGATTTCTTGTTTGCTGTGGAAAACATTCAGGTTCCTTCTGTTGAGGTGCAATGAGCGGCTGAGTCAAGATTTTGGTTTAGAGTGGTCAAGATTAAAACATAAAATTAAATATTAAATAATATAACTAACGAAATAAATTAGAAATTCATTAAAAAATGTTACTTGCAATTTGTTTTTCACCCATAATTTATTCAATTTATTTTGAACCATATTTTTTTAAGTTGTATTTTTGTAAAATCCTGGTTAACAGGTTAATAAGGTCATTTTTATAGATGTGTTATTCGACTTTGGTCAGCATCGTAATCAATTTTTTGTTTTTTGTTTTTTTTAAGCAAAGATCTACGGTTAGATTTGCTATATCTAATTCAAAACAAGCTCGTTTAAAATTTAATTGGAGCTCAATTAAATTGTTGTTGTTCTCCGTAATTTCAGGTAACTAACATTACAATTATATATTTCATATAATCAAAATATGTACCAAAAATAATAGATTAAAGCAATCTAAATATAAAATATTATATAAACATTTTTGTTATTTAATAATAAATTTAACTACATCATTGATAAAAAAATTTTCAATCTGTTATTATCACTTGTCTTTCCGTAGCTCCTAAAAAAAAAAAAGCGCTAAATAAATGATCAAATTTTATGAGAAATTTGGCAAGCTCAAGGGAAATATGGTTGTTGATCGGCAATTGAGTTATATGAGATATTTTTTTTTTTTTTTTTTTTTTTTCGGCTAACCGGCAATTGAAGGTACTTCTTGATGTATGTGCGAAATTTTTGACAACTTGATAATTGAATTTGATGGCACACTTTCACAGTTTTCAAGACTCCGCTTTAAAACACCTCCATTGTTTAAGGTTCAATGAGAAAAATACATTTTATTCCCTGAATTTTGAACATATTTTTAATTTAAACTTTAATGTTTAAAAATTTGTAATATACTCTTACAAAGTTAAAAAGTTTTGCAATTCAAGCAATCAATTACTGAATTCCGTCTTCTCAGACGGAGTGTTAAACACGTGCCACGCATGTGAGATTTTAGCTCCCAACCTTCCCATAATGCCCCTAATTAAAAATAAATAAATAAATAAATAAACTAGGGGTGATCGTAGCCACACCCTTTGGCCATTTGGGGGGTGGCTAACCACCACCCTTGACTATGGGGGTGGCCAGGCCACTTCCATCTCACTAGATTGGGCAACTCCTACAGCTGCTGGGGGTAGTTCGGCCACCCCCAAAGGGGCTAAATGGGGGTGGCTCGACCACCCCCAAATGGCCAAAGAGGGTGGCTCGGCGACTCCCAAATGGTCGGATTAGGGGTGGCGATTCTTCGCCATGGCTCATGGGGGAGGTTCGGCAACCTCCAAAGGGCCAAATGGGGGTGCTCGAAACCACCCCCAAACCCTTTGGTCATCCCCATATGGCCAAGGGGGTGGGCAAGCCACCCCCAAATGGCCGGATTTCACGGCCCATGGGGTGGCTCGGCCACCCCAATATTGAGCCAAATGGGGGTGGCCGAAACCACCCACACCATTCCTTCTTATATTATATTTTGTCAATTAAGAATTAAATGATTATAAATTTTTGCCTCACTAAAAAATTTATTTATTTTTCCTTCTTAAAATTCTAATTTGGTCCTTGCTGTCACAAGGTTATCCATTATTTTATGGACAATAATTTCTTCCAAACTAATTTGAAAGAAATATCTTTTAACCTAATTAAAATAGTATCAAGTGTTAATAAATATTTAAAACGCATATTAAATTCTTAACATCATTAATAGTAGTTTACTAATTTAAACTAAATTTAATAGCAGGTGAAAGTAGTTGGAGGGGGTAGATGATATATCTCATGCATCATGTATGCAACATCTAAAATTCATCTAAGGCTCCGTTTGTTTCGACATAAAATAATTTCTAGAAAATGTTTTCCATATTTTTGGATGTTTGGTGCGACGGAAAAAAATAGTCAATAGTAAATATTTTTGGTTTGACTGAAAAACCTCTTTAATTTTAGAAAATGGTTTATATTTTTGAAAACAATAAACAATTTTTTAATGTTGAGCATCTTATTCTTAAATCAACAGACCGAGCCAAGATTTCACCGAGACCTCGCCAAGACTACACCGGGACAATGAAAGGATGCAGTCGGACCCTAGAAAACAGTCAGCATCTAGAATGGTTGACATTGCAGCTTTGGTGCAGTGTGATGTTTTAGCTTTAGCCCCAAATAGTTATTGAAAATGTGCAATGCAAGGTTGATATAGCCAGCACTATAATTAAAGATATTTGTTGGTCCCTAGAGGAACTGAAATGAGAGAGTGCCTATGAAGGAATTGAAACAACAGAGTTGAATACATATGCTAAATTTAGTTGTGAGAATTAAGAAGGACAAAAGATAAATCTTTCATTGCATTTGTAGTATGGACACTATATATCTGTAGAGTGGCGGCTACGTGCTCTCGATCTTGTGCGACACTCAAGTCAAAGAGTCCCTGTGGTTATTTAGAAAGCAAATAAATACGAGCCGGCAGCCGTTTCTTTATTTATTTCATTCCTTTATTTGTTTCATTTGTAAATACTTGACGGCTGGTACGTTAAGCATCTGAAAAGTTTCATAACTCATGCATATGTAAGAATGTCATACTCTGTTTTTGGTTAAGAAGAAAAACCAAAACAGTTTCTCAAATATTTTCTATGATGCATCGATCCCGACAGGGATCGATGTATATTTTATTTGTTTTGCAACATTCAATAAAACTCTTGTTTGTTTGCAGAAAAAACTAGAAATGGAAGGAAACTTTGTTCTGTTCTTTGGTTGAATCAAAATGTCTGCAACCCCGTCACCAAAAATAAAGCAGAAGAAAAATCACTGAAGAAAACTCTCCGCTTTTCAGAATTTTAATAATATATTATTCTCTTTGGGGTTGCGTATGCCATATGGTGCAATCTATTAGCTTTTCACCGTACGAATTAAATGGGGAGTGAAATTTTAGAGAGCTATGAAATAATTAAAGTTTACAAGTAGTAAGCAGACCATACTCTCCTAGAGTCTAAAAGTCTAAACATAGATGCAGTTGCATTTAAAGGTTTAGAGTACTTCTTTGCAATCAGATCAGCGTGCAGCTTGGTCCCGAACTTCAATTTTGTAGAACCATTTCTCTCTTGGAAATGAAATTTAGTTCAACAAGATGAGGTCCCTACCTTCAAGAGAGGTAAACCCTATGCCACAATCTCGTTTCTTCCCTGTATCAAGGTTGATTATCTTGTGTTTAGTTTCTGTTTAAGGTTTATTAATTTCGTAGTTGGGTGTGAAGGTTTGATGTTAGAGAGTTTTAAGGAGATTCTTAGAGATTTTTTGGAGTAAATGTTGAAGAGCCAGAACAAAAGATACAATTCTTAATTAGCTTCTCTCACACGAGAGAAAAAGAAAAAACCTCTATTTAGAAAGGGGAGACCAACCCATTCTCGAATACCATATTGCTTTAAAGATACAATTTTAATAGAACTCCAACCATTTGACCATCAAAATCCTAGGAGGGAAAGTGTCATTTGCCATCAACTTGGACCATGTGTCTTTTTACATCAACTTAGCAAATGGCACTTTATCACCTAGAATTTTGATGGGCAAAATGTAGGGATTTTATTAGATTTTAGCATTTTTCTTAAAGTAATCCATAAAAACTGACTCATCGATAAAATCATCCAATAGATCCTCAAACAAGCCAACGGATCCTTGTCCTTTGGCAGATTTTATCCACTGCCTGCTCAAGCCGTCTTGAAATCTCCACTCAAACACATCTCAGTTGCCAAACATTTCTTTACTAAGTTTTATGCCATATATGACGGACCCGCCAAAAGCATATCAACACCGAGCACTCAAACACATCCCTGAGAAAAAAATGCATAAGATATATAAATTCATCAATTCAAGCAAGTACAAGTCATTTAAAAACAAATTACAGCTCATAAATTGAACTAGCAACCCCAAAAGAGGTTTTTGGTCAGTCCCTTTAGTTTGATCAAACCTTTCCCATAAGCAATTATGTGTTCTGAAATTACTGAAGCTTCGTGTTCTTTTGATAAGGAAACTATATTAAAAATACTACTTAAAAATGCGGAGTAGCATTTCACTTTTATTATAAGACTTATCATTCATTTATTTCTGTTTTAAATCTATCGTTACACATGTAAGATTAAAAATATTAAAAAATATATAAATAGAGATTAATGAAATACAGATAAAAGATGAAAAAAAATAGCATTTTGGAATTGGATTATTTATCTTTATTTCTATTATGAGACCACGTGATTTGCCTGATGTGGAGATTTCTAGAGAGGATCCTCCTTGTGTGGGGAATGGCGATCGAGACAGCTGGACATTTGGAGGGATTCTCGTCAACATACACATAAGGATTTTTCCTTTCAAAAAGTCAAAAAGTGAACCTGGAATTTATTTCAACGTGGATCATGCATTGACCAAACGTGGGCAACGGGTGACCCACGGCTTGGCTACCTAGGCCTCTTGTGAGTTGTGAGATCCATGTATCAGTAAAAAAAACATTGAGAGTATTTTGCTAATTTTAAAGGTATTCGTTAGGATTTAATATAAAATCATATATTAGAGATGGCATTGCAAAAAATAAAAAGTTTGATATTAAAAATTGAGATTTTTTAAAATTTGGGGATACTTTTAAAACTTGTAAAAGTTCAATGAGTTTTGTAAAATTTGCTTTTTAAAATAATATATGTAAAGTCCTCAAATGGTAACTCAATTAGCTCTAGATCATGGCTCATGAAGCAGAGATAATTAGAAAAAATCTATCCATTCTCAATCAACATCCAAAAATAGAGACGAGCCTCCTTGTGTGGGAAAAATAAAAATATATGATTTTTTAGCTACCATCAAGGATAGTGGTTTAATGGTTCAAGAAAATTCTCAAGTGATTAAGATATGTATTAGAGCGTTCGAATCTCCGCAATGAAGAAACTCCACATATGCTTCATTAGTATTAGCCGCCGACTCAACCCTTATGCAGTCACTTAAGGCCACCAATTAATATGGTTGAGTGCAAACTTTACAACACGACTTTCTCCATTGTCAGAAGAACAAGGAACCCTTTCATATATAAGGTCTAGAAAAGTGATGTCTTCTGCAAGACATAGAAAATTGGGAATGCTTTGTACTGACTGGTTGAAATAGTGAGCCCAATTTTTTTTTTTTCTCATAAAAATGATAATGTTTAAGCCAAAAATAGTAAGATTAATGCTATATTATATTTTTATTTCACAATTATCTTACAATTATATGATGTGTCAATCCTAGCTAACTTTTGAATTATTATTATTTTTTTTAACAAGAATTGATCAAGGCTCGATTGCGACGTTTAAATGATTAAATAAATAATTTTTTTTAGTTTAAGCTCTTAGAATAACTTGTAATTTACCATAGTATCATAAATATGGAGTTTAAACTATGTTTTCGCATTCAACTTCTATTTCAATTAAATATTCTACGTGTTACTGAGTAGACAAGCGGTGGCTTGACAATCTGTTTGTCCATCAGATGTTGAGTTTTCATCTTATTAATTTCGACCAACCCTTATGCAATTTAATTGACTAATAGAAGATTTTGGTCATTAGAGCTTTAGGATAGCAACAATTAGTCTCCCCGACCTACCCTTTTTATTTAGAAAAAAAAAAAAAAAGGGTTAGTAACTTTTTTGGTACCTGGGTTTTGAGGTTTTTTTAATTCTCCCCCTAGGTTTTAAAACATAACAAAATTAGTATCTTAGATTTTGGAAAAACCGAATCACTACCTCTAGTTTGAAAAATTTTATGGGGGTGGCCGAACCACTCCCAGCCACCCTCAGTTTCACCTCTCAGCCACCCCAAGGCCGGTCTGGGGGTGGCCGAGCCACCCCCAAGGGCCATGGGGGTGGTTTTGGCCACCCCTTTTTTGGTCCTTGGGGGTGGCCTAACCACCCCCAGGGGGTGGCTCAGCCACTCCTAAGGTCAAACTGGGGGTGGCCGGCCACCCTCGTAGAATTTTTTAAACTGGAGGTGGTGATTCGTTTTTTTTTCAAAATCTGAGGTATTAGATTTGTCTTTTTTAAAACCTAGAGAAGAAAAAATAAAAACATTAAAATTTAAGTACTAAAAAAGTTATTAACCCAAAAAGAAAATGATTCTTTAGCTAAAATTTTTTGATGGTTCATTCCCGACTCAACCCTCACATAAAGGCCACCAATTAATATGGTTCATATACGTACGAAGGCTCCTATGCTTGAGTGCAAACTTTACAACACGACTTTTTTCATTGTCACAAGGACAAGGCACCCTTTCATATATAAGGACTAGAAAAGTGATACAATTACCAAATCTTTTTCACCAAAATTCATTGGTTTCACACAAAATTAAAATGTGAAATGAAGAGTTTGGTCTCCGATATTTATTGCCATTTGTTAGGGATGAACACCAATTTCAGATGCTCAGTGGAATTAATCTACCCCTCTTTGTGCAAATTAAATAGTAACACAATAGAAAAATAATAATCAAGCAAACCCACAAGCAAGACATCAAGATTTTTACGTGAAAAACCCTCCAATGCGAAGGTAAAAACTACGGGACCTAATCCAGTTAAATCTTCAACTATCAACAATAATGAGTTTACAATTGTCTTCCCTAGAGAAATATCTAGAGGTTATCACCACATCAAGAATACATGCATCCTTGGATTAAACATAAATTCATCACCCTAAAGTGAATTCCAACAAGAATAAAGCAAGATCTCACCAAGTAGGTATTAACAACCAAACGATTGGAGAGGAATTCCAACGATCGACACCAGTCAATACGTAACACTCGTCGTCAGGAGCAACACTCTAAATTGCATCAAGATCGAATCACAAACGACCTTCCAATCTCTGACGGATGTGAAAAAAACCTAACCTTTTTTCTTCTTTTTCTTTTTCTTTTTCTTTCTCTCCCTGCGCCGCACTGTAGCGCCGCTTCTTTCTTTCTTCTCTCTTTTGTTTTCTTTTGTCACCTTATATATATATATATATATATATATATATATATATATATATATATATAATATATATATATATATATATATATATATATATATATATCACACAAAGGGTTTGAAACCCTTTGTGTTGCTGCCACGTGGGTTGGTCCCCACATAAAGAGGGACCACCTAACACCATTGTCCCACACAAAATAAAATGTGAAATGGGGTTGAACCCTTGAGGTCTTCTGCAAGACATAGAAAATTGGGAGTATATACTTTGTATTGACTGGTTGAAATAGTGAGCCCAATTCTTTTTTTTTTTTTTTTTCTCATAAAAATGATAGTGTTTAAGCCAAAAAAAATTTAGTAAGATTAATGCTATAAGGGAAATACTGTATTATATTTTTATTTCACAATTATCTTACAATATGATGTGTTAGTCCTAGCTAAATTTTGGACTTTTTTTAAACAAGAATTGATCAAGGCTCAATTGCCACATTTAAATGATTAAATCAATAATTTTTTATTAGTTTAAGCTCTTGGAATAACTTGTGATTTATCATAGTATCATAAATCTGGAGCTCAAACTATGTTTCTTCATTCAACTTCTATTTCAATTAAATATTCTACGTGTGGCTGAGGAGACAAGCGGTGACTTGACAATCTGTTTGTCCATCGGATGTTGAGTTTTCATCTTATTAATTCTTCCGACCAACCCTAATGCAATTTAATTGACTAATAGATGATTTTGGTCATTGGATTTTTAGGAAATGTATACAAACTTCCCTCAAACTATTATTTCATTGTCAATATCTCCTAAACTACAAATTGTGCCAATGTCTCCCCTAAACTACCAAAATAATGTCAATCAGGTATATGTATTTTTGCAAATTCCATTAAATTCTGACATTACTAAACCTGTAATCCTTTAAGAAAAGAAAAAAGATATTTTGATAATTTTGATACATCTCCATTAAGATTTAACATAAAAAATTAAAAATTCAAAATTCAAAAAAAATAAGGAATGCGGTACGTAGAATGACAAGATATGGGGATGCTTGGCAGACCTTGATAGGCCTGGACATAGTGGACCATTAGTTTTTGGAAGAAACATAGGGGAATGGACTAAAGTCCCATTTTGGTTCGCGAGTTCAAAAAGTAAGATTTTAAAAATAACGGTTTAAAAATGTACAATTTAAAAAAGTGTTTTTTAAAAACTCAATTAATTAAGCGTTTAGAAAAATTGTAGTTTGGCATTTAAAATTATAGTTTATCATTTTTAAAATTGTTCATTTTCAAAAAAATATCTACTTGTGTGCGATTTGAAAATGCAGATTTTCTATATTTTTAAAATCATAATTTTTTATAAACGCAATGTCAAACGATATATTTTTTTGTGATTTGATTTAAAATCACACTCTTTGTCTATAAAATCGTAATTTCAAACATAACATTAATAATTAGTAGTAATACCAGTGTAACTATTAAAAGAACACAAGCGAAGCCCATACAAAGAAAGAACAACAATAAGAGGGGGTGGGATTCGCGGAACCACCCTTTGGCTTGGGGGCAGCCCCCAGCTATAGGGTGGTCGCCAAATTTTTAATTTTTAATTTTTAAAAAATAAAACTTTAAAAATTAATTTTTACCTCCCAAACAATTTTTAAACTAAAAGTTATAGTTCCTCTCTGGTTGGAACTTGGAAACATCAAGAAGTTGTCACAAATCCTAGATTACACGGCTGTCACATACTCAGTGAATTCCCTGCCCTGCCCTGTTGCTCCATTTTTCAACGATTCTGCAGGAAATGGTTCTCGACCGTTTTGCCAACTTTGTTATAAAGTGTGTCACCGAGCTCCCAACATGATTAACTGTGGGTACATCATGAGTCGTGGAGTTTAAGCATTGCTATGAGATATTAAACTCGAGAAGGATTAGAGATGATTAATTTGATGTGACGAAATGCGTTAGGGCATAATGAAAAACTATATAGCTAAAAAAATATCAATATGACTGTTTCTCTGAGAAAATTTTAGCTCTTATATATGCAACAATCTATACGCATTACCAACATTAGAAGAAAAAAAAAAAAAAATTGAACTCCACAAATACTAAAATACACCGACTTCCCACTTTTTTTTTTTCCTAAAAAAAAAAAAAATTGTTGAAATACCATAATTAACCTGCTTACAAAGTTTAGAATTACAAGCTATATATTTAAGAATAATAATAGGGACCATCTTTTTATCTTCTTAAAGTTGATATAGCCTTTAAAATCACCATTAATTTTTAGATGAATCATATTCGAATTTTGATTCAATGGTGATTTTAAAAGCCACATCAACTTTAGGAGGATAAAAAGATGGTTTCTAGTAGTACTCTATATTTAAGACAAGGAGGATTACAAAGTCAGATGTCATGCATACAATATTGCAACTAATTAACAACGAAGCACTCCAACAAATACTAAACCATGTACACATACTTCAAATCTACATGACTAACTGCACATGGAAATTAATTAACAGAAAGTGAATACAAATCTATTTGACATATGGCCTGAGGAAATTAATTAACAGAAAGTGAATACAAATCTATTTGACATATGGCCTGAGGAAATTAAAGAAAGTCAAACCCAAGACAACAAGGCCAACAATTGAGGCAGTGCCCCTCCACATCCTCTTCAGCGTTGATAAAAGAGTCCAACCACAGAACATAGTTGTAGATGTACGTGTGATATGGATAATGACACTGCTCGATCTAGCTAAGGCCATAAGGTTTCGGAAAATAGCTTAAGTATAGTCGTCAATATGCTCCAAGAAAAGATACTGAAGGAAAGCAGCTTGACAAAGGGAGCATCTTGTATCTCCGGCCAGGTCCTTTTTGTGTTCTCATGATGGTTGAAACGGGAAGAGTACTCATTGAATGCGAACATATATAATTTCTTAAGAAAAATTTGAGCTCTAAACAAAGAATTCATAAATAGGAGGTAAATTATGGACCCACGTTTTGATTGATAATAGGTTAAATCATTATTTATTTCAAAAAATTTAGTTGAATTGAAGTATTTAATTAATAGTTTAATAGGAAATACAAGAAGAATGAGATTAAGATATGTCATAGGATATATAATATATATAGTGCTGAAATACAGACTCCGTGGATACAAACTTTCAAATGAAAATATTCCTCTTAAAACCTATATATTAAGACAAGTTAAAAAAAAAAAGGATTGCAAAGTTGAGATACAAATCCATTAGAGCTAAAAGCAAATCACTCCAACAAACACTAAAGCACACATGTTTCAATTCTTCATGACAAAAGGCCTAAGGAAGTTCACAAAAGTGACACCCAAGACAAAAATTTCAGCAATAGTTGCAGTGCCTATCCAAAAATCTTTAAAGTACTCACTTGTCAGGGATGCCACGAGACGGTTCCAAGAGTTATCACAGTGTTTATTGAGCTGTTGATAGAGATTGTGATAACATGATTCATGTTCAACAATCTAATGGCCAAGTGTGTTGATCAGAGTAGTCACTGCTTCGCTGCTACCGCGCCGGTTGACAATCACTTTTTTTTCAACGAGCAAACACACATCTACTTTAGTGGTGATAAGATAATCCAAAAACAAAACATAATTGCAGATGTATGTGTTTGTTGGATAATGACACTGCTCCAAGGCCATGAGGTTTCGAAAAAGAGCTTCGGTTTGGTCATCTATCACAAGTTGTGGGACTTTCAAGATACATCGCACACTCTTTGAACATTGACGGGATTTCAAGCATGGTAAGTGTTAGAATATATGGAAAATATATTATATTTTCCGTATATTCCATAATTATGCTGATATTGAAATATTCTCTATTTATGGGTTGATTGTAATCATATATTGAGATTGTAATCAAATCAGGGAGATTTGATTACCAAATTTGTATTTAGACATTACCCTATAAATAAGGACCTTTGTATTGTAGACAAATCAAGTTAATGAGCACAATGTAGCCCTTAGGGTATTCCGAGTGGTGGACGTAGGTGTCTAACACCGAACCACCCGTAAAGTTCTTTGTGTTCATTCTCTATATTGCTTCCGCTTATATTCCCCCATATTTATTATTTCAACATGGTATCAGAGCCTAACCCAATTAATTGGTTGTGGCCCACCGTCACCCATTGTCGCACGTGTTGGCTTGGATGTCCTCCCGCCACACGTGAGGGGGCGTGTTGGAAGTCCCACATTGCCTGGGTATTAAGGAGATGGGCCATTTATAAGTTGAGGGGAAACCTCAACTCTTGAGCTAGCTTTTGAGTTGAGTTAGGCCCAAGACCCATTTCAACATGATATCAGAGCCATTGCATGATCCAATGGTCTGTGTATTTCTTTTTGGTATTTCTTTTTCTTCAATCTATTGTTTTGTTTCTTGAAAAAAAAAAAATAATAATAAAAATTACTCTCACGCACGTTGAGAAGGGCGAACAGCGGCACAATAAGTCATCACCGGAGACGACCAGATCATCTTCCTTCGGCAGCTTGCCAGATCGTCTTCCTCCGACCACATCTCCATCAGGGCCGATCGCTGCCGCCACAAGACCTCAACCCCGAGGCGCCGGTTTGCCATCGCCTCTGCCAAACTCACCTTGCTGCACCTTCCTAGCCGTCCACGGCCCATCTCATCTCTCCGGAGTGGTGGTCTCTCGCTCATGCCCAAACCGCCAGATCTGTCGGCGCCTCCATCACCGAACGTGGCCCATGATGCCCACAAGCCATTGTTCCAGCCCACTGCCAGCCGAGCCTCGTGACGACCACAAAACCACCACATCGTTCCTGCTGGCCGTCGTTCATTAACCCACCACCGCCTGCTCCGCACAAATCCACCGCCAAAAAGCCACCTCCTCCGGCGGATCTCACCCGCACCCTGCCGTTAACAGACGAGCAACACCGGCCTCTACTAGTAGCGTACACTGCCACATCTTTTGTTCATCATGCCGCTAATTAGTATTTGCGTCGATTCCTGGGTGTGTGGTCTTGTTTTTGTTTTGTTTGATTTATCGTCTAGCTCTGTTTGTAAAGCCAGCAAGTCAAACCTTAAAAAAAAAAAAAAAAAAAAAAAAAAGTGCTGCGTGTGGCGTGGAGTGAGGAGAGAGAAAAGAAAGAAAAGAAAAGGGAGAAAAGAAAAAGAAGGTTTCAGCCAAGTGAAAAAAAAAAAAAAAAAAAAAAAAGGTCTGTGCGTGTGGCGTGGAGTGAGGAAAGAGAAAAGAAAAAAAAAATTGCTGCGTGTGGCGTGGAGTGAGGAGAGAGAAAAGAAAGAAAAGAAAAGGGAGAAAAGTGAAGGTGTCATCCAAGTGAAAAAAAAAAAAAAAAAAAGAAGCTGTCCAAGTGGACCACATCACGTGCGCCACACGCCGGTCAGGTTCGGTGCGCCGATCTGATAACCGCCCAAGTGGGCTCATTTTCTTTTTATTTTTAGCCCAAGTCGGCCCTGGCCCGTAGTCGGCCCTTTTTATTTTTTGCTCATAGTCAGCCCTGGCCAGTAGTCGGCCCTTTTTTTAATTTTGGCTCATTGTCAGCCTTGGCCAGTAGTCGGCCCATTTTTTTATTTTGGCTCATTGTCAGCCCTGGCCCGTTGTCGGCCCTTTTTTATTTTTGGTTCGTTGTCAGCCTTGGCCCGTTGTTGGCCCCTTTTATTTTTTGGCTCGTTGTCAGCCCTAGCCCGTTGTCGGGCCCTTTTGAAGTTTGGCTCATTGTCAGCCCTGGCCCGTTGTCGGCCCATTTTGGAGTTTGGCCCGTTGTCAGGCCTTTTGAATCTGCATTCACCAGCCATCTGCCGCAGTCGCTAGCCGCCCGCCAGCCTCTATCTCTTCCGGTAGTCGTCATCATCTACGGCCCGTTCCCCACCTCCACCACCGCCGTCATCATTGTTTCGGATTTCAAACTCAAGGTTCTAGAATATTCCACCTTGAGTTTGAGGGGGGATGTTAGAATATATGGAAAATATATTATATTTTCCATATATTCCATAATTATGCTGATATTGAAATATTCTTTATTTATGGGTTGATTGTAATCATATATTGAGATTGTAATCAAATCAGGGAGATTTGATTACCAAACTTGTATTTAGACATTACCCTATAAATAAGGACCTTTGTATTGTAGACAAATCAAGTTAATGAGCACAATGTAGCCCTTAGGGTATTCCGAGTGGTGGACGTAGGTGTCTAACACCGAACCACCCGTAAAGTTCTTTGTGTTCATTCTCTATATTGCTTCCGCTTATATTCCCCCATATTTATTATTTCAACAGTAAGCAAGAGTAGAGCCATGAGAGATTCAAGCATGGATGGCATTCCAAGCGCTTATCCTTTGCAAATTCTATGTCAAGTAATGATTTCTGAGAGGAATCTATGTCATCTAATGCTTCGAATTCCAATCTTGTCTCGTACAGCTTTGTGGCGGTATATCTTAGATGTTTGGCAGGTTTGGGATCAGGTTTTGGGTACGTAGGAGAGTAAAAAAATTCTTTGCAAATCAGTGAAATGCTTTACTTCCTTATCCATGGGTATTTGGTGCTTACCGGAGAAGAAGAACTCACAGGCCGGCAAGCTTAAGAAAGGGAGTAGCTTCTTCTGCATCAAAGGCAGACTTATATAACTTTTGAAGAAACCTAAACGGAAGCTGATTCTCCAATAGTATCAAGTCTTGCTTTATGTGTGATTCTATCCACGCATTACTTAATATATAATCTAATTTTTCATATTTTTCGCGTTCAAAATTCCTCAAGATGAGCTCAATAATAAAGATGGCATCCAATAAAATCTTTGCAACAAACTCTTTACTGTTACTTATGAGTTCAAAGGTCTCTGAATAGCTTCGGTAGATTTCTTCTTTTTTGCTTTCAATTATGCTTACAAGATCCTTCTCGCTCTTCCCGGTCCTTAAACAGAATTTTTTCAAATATATATGTTTTTGTATTTTCACACCCCACAATTCTACAAGGTCGTGATGAAATAGGCCTATTGAAACCAACTTAGGAGTGTAGGCTTCTTCATTTACCTTTCGAAGTTTCTTGGGAACCTTGTAGATGCAACACTCAGACCATACCTCAGATTCCTCGCATGGAATGTCAATCATCACCGACTCCTCGCATGTTCCTTTTCCTAGTGAGAAAGCAACAATAACAATCAATTAATGTTTTACTATTTGAAGTTTTCAGACAAACGGAGGATATATAGATGAACTTTTAACACATCTTATGAAGAAGTACGAAAGAAATGAGTGAAATATATAGATGGTAAGAAACCTGCAGATATCGCAGGCAAGTAGAGCTCCATAATTCCTCCTCTTCAATTCCAAACTCTCAGGGTTTCTCCCACTTAATTTGTTACTGATAATATGTCCTCTATCTCCTCCTCTTGCACCCGTATATATTATCACATGATGTACTTTGTGGTCTTTTCCCGTCATTGTGGCAAACAATGATTAGTTGGTTTGGGTTGTTATATCAGTATCATTTGATAATTGTCTTTTGTTTTCTCTTCACAAAATAAAAATATTAATAAACAATTTAAACACAATATTTGGCTGTGATGTCATTGTAAGGTCTCATACACTACAAGAATTTAGGTCTTTAGGGGCGACTTTGAGTCGACCCTAAAAGTCCTAAAGTGGACGTTGTTAACAACAGCATCGACTTTTGGCCCCTAAAGGTGTCGACGCTAATAGTTCGACCCTAATGATCAAATGTGTGATTATCAGCGTCCACTTAAAGTCGACCCTAATGATAACTTTTAGCGTCCACTTTATTGACCCTAAAAGTCACAATTTTTGACCTTAAAGGTGATGTAAATGGAAACCATAGCCGACGCTAATGGTTAATCATTAACGTCGACTTAAAGTGGACGCTAATAGTCAACTATTAGCGTCCACAAAGTGGACCCTAATGGTCCTAAAAAAAAATTCACTATCAGCGTCCAAATCAAAGTGGACGCTGATAGTTAACCATTAGGGTCTACTTTTGTGGACCCTAATGGTCCTAAAAAAATTTTTTTTTAAAAAATTAACTATCAGCGTCTACTTAAAGTCGACCCTTATGATAACTTTTAGCGTCCATTTTATCGACCCTAAAAGTCACAATTTTTTGACCCTAAAAGTGATGTAAACGGAAACCATAGTCGACGCTAATGGTTAACCATTAGCGTCAACTTAAAGTGGACGCAAATAGTTAACCATTAGCGTCCACAAAGTGGACGCTAATGGTCCTTAAAAATTTTTTAAAAAAATTATCTGCGATCGATAGCACACGATTGTGCGATCTATCGCAGTACCAAAAGGTGTTTTACGATTTTGCGATCGATCGCACAATCGTGTGCGATCGATCGCAGTACCAGAAGATGTTTGAGATTTTGCGATCGATCGCAGTACCAGTGCGCTTTCAATATTGTGCGATCGATCGCACTATTAGTGAGATCGATCGCAGACCCAGAGAACCAAATTACTTACATATGCAAACCAGTTTCATTTATGAATTTAAGATCAAATTTCATACAAATTTATTAACTTTAGTTATCAAGAATCTCACTAGAACTAACTACTGAAACTAGAAGAAATTATTAACTGAATGACAAACCCGCTCCAAACTATCTAATAACTGGGATGCAAAAGAAACTATTTTCTGCCAAGAGGTTTAGTAGATTCAATCCTCCAGCTTGCAATTAATAGAAGTAAATGAGCACTATGACCCTTATTCAAATCTATAAGAATGCATTCAAGACAAAGCAGTGACAAGTATTAAGATAAAAACAAAAGAAATATTAAACCTGGTCATACCTTGATCATTAGTTCATGCAAATCATTTACATTAAAAGAAAGCGCAATAGATTATACAAGAAAGGTGAAAATAGTGCTTAATTTTAAAAATTGGCTTGCATGAAAAGAAGAATATTCACTGCTTATGCAAGGAAAGGAAAAGGTAGAGTCACATATATACAGAACTGTTGGTATAATTGCCCATAATACTCCTAAATTACAGAAAGCTTTGTATTTTACGGATTTTAGTTATAAATCAATCTAACAGTAATGGACGCTACCAACCCAGTTTGTAATGTAGAGAGCCTCCACCATCTCAACGGATCCGTTATGTACTACATCAGCCACCTGGATATATAGGCACAGAAGTCAATAATATAGAAAAGAGACCAAAAACAAAACTGGAGCACGTTATAAATTGTCTCATTAGAATAGAAAATTTTATTGTAAACAGTATTACAGGGAAAAAGCATGAAAAATGTTTGCATATGTATGCATAACCAAATTAGATATCAAGTTACACCACAAAAATTAGAAGTTGCTTATATAATGAAAGACAACCAATTATGGCTAATTAAGTGAATCCCAAAAGAGTAAATTAAACACAACGTCAAATAAAGGCATACCTTCTTCCAGTCTTTTCCATATTTCCGATAGGCTTCATAAAAATGCTCAAGCTCCTCCTTGCTCCATTGAGGTCCTAACTTATCGAATATTTCCTTTCTCGTGCATAAAATACAGAAGCCAAAATATTAAAAAAAAAAAAATCCACACTTTGAAGCTTTAAAGTCAACTCAACTAAGCCTTAATCTCTGTATACTGGGTTGGTTTATGGACCTCAATAACAAATTATGTTTGCCCACATAAATGCATTCCCATGCAAACAAGAGGCTCAATTGATGATCCTATATATTTTGTTGTTCTATCCTATCTGAAATTATCCTTTCTATTGCCACAAAGATTGACTGTGTCCAATACAAGAGGCCCTCATTTTGAAGATCCTATCAGATACTTCAAAACTTCATAAAAGGCCCACACTACATTCTACCCTCCATAAAAACTGACCAACAAAGGTTTATGAAACTTGGTTAACAAGTGTAACCAAACCAAGACATAGAGAGTCAAAGCACAACAAAGAAGAATAATGGTTACAAATAAATGAACAAATAACGAGTCAGATAGGTATTAATTAAGTTATAGGAAAAGTAGAGGAAAAAAAAAAACTTGTTTAGGATCCAAGAGAACATGTTTATTGATTTGGAATGTGGATCAATTCCTAGTCCTAGGTTGAATGTCAAAGCATATTTGATCACCTAATCCATATTGAAAAAGGATCTCTCTGCCCAAATTGTTTCCTTATGCTGAAAAATAAAGAAAGAAAAATGATTGTTTTAGATAACCAAAGCTAACATACAAGCTCAAATTGGCTTGAAATGCAATACTCAAACTCCTCCACAATCTTACTTAGCACAGATTCAACCAGATTTCCCTCCCTGAAATTTAACAAATTTATTTTGAATTACTATACAAATTTCTATCCGTAAACCATATATGTTCTATCCTCAGCATCTGATGTATGTGAAAAATGGGCTAAAAGTAACAGAAATTTCTATTTTAATGAAAAACAGAGATACTAAAGTCCCTAATTCTTTGAGAATCCTGATCCCTGAATACATACTAGTTCCATATCAGACGCCTCAAACGTAGGAATTTCCATTTCCTGCACAGTGATAAGTGCCAAATATTGCATATTTGAACCCCTTTATTTACATTAGTTAATCCTTTAGCTGTGTCGTTATTTAATATTTTGTGTTAGTTTTGTGTTTTTAGTATTTTGTAGGTCATTGAAGAAAAACTACAGCTTTAAAGGAAAAAATGCAAAGTTTGGAAGGAAGCATACTTTGAGAAGACCTAGATGATGTGGTTAAGTCTAACCAAATCCAGGAAGAGGTTAAATCGGATTAAAGATCAAATTGGATAAGATTTCGGATCAGATTCAAATTCAGATTCTTCACATGTCTCAGTATTTTGACTGTAACTTTCTTCTCAAATATCGGATTGAAGTGATTCAAACGGCATTGGAAAGCTAACTCAAAATAATACAATTTGTTGTGAAATATAATTTTCGTAATTCGGATGGTTTCTATGTCAAAATCGCCCCGCAATTAAATGACACAAATCTGGACGAATCCTATTCCGATTTCAGACTTCTATTTTGACTGGGAGACAGACCTCCGAATTATCTAGGTTTACTTGGGCTTCTAGGACTTCCCTAAGCCTATAAATAGACTTCTTTGTATTCAAGAAAAGAGAGACAATTCCAGAGAGCAAAATTCTTTTGTTTAGTTTTTTCTTTAGGTTTAGGTTTAGGTTTAGATTTTATTTTTATGTTGAGCTAAATTCCCAACTAAGGTTGGGGATGAAGTCCCACCGATGAAGAACAACATCACTTTTATGTAAGTTTTTATTATTATGATTTTATTGGGTTTTATATTTCAATTGTTTTACTTTTAATCAATTGTATGGAGTGATTCTTGGATATCTCTTGTGATTGAAGGATACATGAGATGATTTGAGATAATTTCATATGATTGATTGCTTGGATTTTAACTCATAAAAATTGGATATCCCTTGTGATTTGTTCTACGGATACATCTGGTGTTTCAATTGAATTTGGATTCCTTTTGTGATTTGGTCAATAAATGGATACATGAGATGGTTTTGATTAATTCTTTGAAGCATAGTAAAACATATCTATGATTTAATTTGTGAGAACTTCGGATTAATATTGATGAACATAAAGTATGTTGTTATGATTTGGTGAGTGTGAATTCCCAAACCTTAGTACCTTTATGCTTAGATTTACTTATTTTATTTAGTTTATGTTTATCCTTTAATTTTCAAAACTCAAAAATCAAAACCCTTTTGGAACTAGATTAGGATTTAATTAGTTTAGATATAAATTGCTCTTTCAAAAATACAATTATCTGTGGGATCGACCTCGCACTTGCAATCCATTAACTACAATTGATTCGTGCACTTGCGAGTTAAATAAATTTGCACAACAAGTTTTTGGCGCCGTTGCCGGGGAATTGTTTATTTTTTGAAACCAATGTATTTCTAAATTAGTTTTATTCTTCTACTAGTTATAATTAGGATTTTATTTTTCTGCAATTTGTTTTGTTCGTGTTTCTAAAAAAAAAAAAGATTTTTCTTGTTGTTTTCTTTTGTTTGGCTTGTTTTACTGCTTCGCGCAAAGACCTTCCGCACATTAGCGCGATCGAGCGCACTCACAAGATAGCAGCAAGAATCGCAGTTAGCCTCAGATTTTTGCCAAAAATTAATTTTGGTCCTTTTTGTGAGTTTTTAAATTTAAATTTTATTTTATTTTATTTTTTGTTAGTTAGTCGTTTTTTTATTTTTTATTTTTTATTTTTTTTTTATTTAAAACTATATAAAAAATAAATAAATAAATAAATAAATAAATAAAAATTGGTTAATGTTTTATGTGGGATATTTGCATGCTAAAAAGTGAGGGGGAAGCATGAATTTTCATTTTAATGATTTTAATGCATCTCCTAGTTATAGGACACCAGCTCCTACCAACTACCCTCAAAATTTTTACCCACATAATCCATGTTCATACTGCTCCAATCCTTATCATCATTATAGTGATTGTCCATCATGGGGACAAGATTCTAATTTTTCATATGAGCAAATGAACACTAGTTTCTCCAGCCCGGGGTTTGATTCGAATTTCAATTGTTATAACCCGGACTGGAACAACCAATCTGATTTCTCAGGATCAGCTCAGGCTACAGGAAATTATGCTCACCAATTTGATGAATTGCACCATTCAAAATATCCACAGTTCGATCATCAAGCTCAACCTCCTGTTTATCAGCCTACCACTCAAGTGCCTGCACCACAGTCATCACTGGAAGACATAATGAAAGCATTCATGCAATCAATGGATAAGAACATACAAGAGATAAAGCAAGATATGAAGAATACTACCCTGAGCAATTCCCAAGATATACAAGAGCTAAAAGGTTTCACCAATCAAGTCGTACAGGAGATGAGGAATTCCACCATGGCTAACAACAGAGACATACAAGAACTTAAGCAGGCCATGACCAAGATAGAAGGACAGATCAGTCATCTAGTTGTTGACTTCAACAGAATAGAGGAAGAAGAGCTTCAAAGTCAGTTGATGGCTGAAAGGCACTACATGATTGATGAGGATGATTCCAAAAATTCTTATCATGAGCATGCCCAGGTCACCATCACACTTGAGAATGAGGAAATTGTGGATAACAAAGAGGAGGAAGAGAAAGATGAGCAAGTTGAGCACCCTGAGCAAGTTAAGCACCATGAAAATAGTGAGCCCCCAATGGATCCTGATCTACCCAATGACATGGAAGTGAGTACTGAAGCTCCTGCGACATATCAAGAGCCCAAAGCCTCATCGCCTGAATGTCTCAAAGAGCCATCTTATGTCAAGATACTCAAAGACTTGTGCACTCAAGCACACAAACCTAGAAACCACTTTCTTAAGAAGATCCTTCGAAGTAAGAGATTCTACAATCGTCAAAAGGTGTATGAAGTTTTGAAGAAGAAGGGGTGGAAGGGATCGGCATGATAGGGGGAAGCGCTGTAAAGTTTTCTCCTCCAGTTTATTTTCTGCACTTCAGTCCACAAATTTTTTCTTTCCTTTTTCATTATATTGCATTTCTATTTATTTGTTTTGTTTCTAACAGCAATTGATCTTTTGATGTTTTGTTTCTGTGAAAAAAATATTGCTGTTAGTTTTTGTTGACAGGTGTCTTGGTGTTTAAGTTTGGGGGACGCCCTAGCCTTTTTCATACCTTGAGATTTCTTTACTTCCGGTAATGTATTTCTATACTACACATTGAGGGCAATGTGTAATTCAAGTTTGGGGTATGGAAAAACACTTTGTCTATTTATTTTTGTTCTTATTTGTTTATTTTTATTTGTCATTTTGTGTTAAAAAATTTGAATAAAATAAAATAAAATTGTGCTATGTTGTTGTCAAGTTTGAGTTAAACTGTGACTGTGATTTACATTTCATTAGCTCGCTTAAAGGGTTGAACATCATCATTATGTCATTAGGAGTCTGAGTCCTTTGACTTTTTTTTTTGGTAAAAGGGATTTCACTTCTTTTGAGATAAAATTTTACGAGCACATTAGTATGTTTTCTGTGAGGTATGATGTTTGAGCTTAGGCTTATTCTCTTTGAGATTTGTTAGATGACCTATTGATGAATAACCATTGGCTTGCAAGATATAAAATAAATAAATAAATAAATAAATAAAAAAGAGAAGGAAAAAGAAAAGAAAGATCATGTTGAGTTTTTCGCTGAGTAACCGGATCTCTTGCCTCATTAAGCATTGAGTGTTCGCGTCAAAAGGTGTGAAGTTCAGTATTGATTTATGATATGGCTAGTCTGTCTTCGTAGCCTTTTTGACTTAAGTTAATAAGCCCTTAGGGATGTTCTACATCTAGTGCCCTAAAGCTACCTGGCTTGGGAGTCATTGGCCTAACACTTGTTACATGAGTCAATTAGAAAGCTTAAGGGAGTTAGACATTGCAGAACCTGTTTAAAAAAAAAAAAAAAAAGTGAAAAAAATGCATATCTTGCCTTGGTTGTTTCATTTGTTAGGGATTCTTTCAAATTTTATGGAACTTATCTTGAGTTTAAACTGAAAGCTTCATGATTATGTACTAATTACACTTTACACATTTCAGAATATATGAGGTCTCAATTGTCCATTTATGAGTAATTTGATTTTGGATTTCCTTTCGACTATTATGATGGTGTTTGTCTTTTTAAGTTTGCTCATGAATAAGAACCATGGTTTATGTCAAACTTTTTTCTTGTTAACAACATAGTGCACAATGTTTGTGGGTATCATTCCTGTTAAGCCCTCACGAGACTTCACTCATCCACTAGGGATGCCTAGGGGTTTAAAAGGCTTGTTGCATATGCTAAATGCAATCGTCTCTCCCACGAAAGAGGATTTATGTTTCTTGCTTTCATTTTATTTTTCGTTTTGTTTTGCTAAGGGACTAGCAAAATGTAAGTTTGGGGGTGTTTGATAAGTGCCAAATATTGCATATTTGGACCCCTTTATTTACATTAGTTAATCCTTTAGCTGTGTCATTATTTAATATTTTGTGTTAGTTTTGTGTTTTTAGTATTTTGTAGGTCATTGAAGAAAAACACAGCTTTAAAGGGAAAAATGCAAAGTTTGGAAGGAAGCATACTTTGAGAAGACCTAGATGATGTGGTTAAGTCTAACCAAATCCAGGAAAAAGTTAAATCGGATTAAAGATCAAATTGGATAAGATTTCGGATCAGATTCAACTTCAGATTCTTCACATGTCTCAGTATTTTGACTGTAACTTTCTTCTTAAATATCGGATTGAAGTGATTCACACGGCATTGGAAAGCTAACTCAAAATACTACAATTTGTTGTGAAATAGAATTTTCGTAATTCGGACGGTTTCTATGTCAAAATCGTCCCGCAATTAAAGGACACAAATCTGGACGAATCCTATTCCGATTTCAGACTTCTATTTTGACTGGGAGACAGACCTCCGAATTATCTAGGTTTACTTGGGCTTCTAGGACTTCCCTAAGCCTATAAATAGACTTCTTTGCATTCAAGAAAAGAGAGACAATCCCAGAGAGCAAAATTCTTTTGTTTAGTTTTTTCTTTAGGTTTAGGTTTACGTTTAGATTTTATTTTTATGTGGAGCTAAATTCCCAACTAAGGTTGGGGATGAAGCCTCACCGATGAAGAACAACATCACTTTTATGTAAGTTTTTATTATTATGATTTTATTGGGTTTTATATTTCAATTGTTTTACTTTTAATCAATTGTATGGAGTGATTCTTGGATATCTCTTGTGATTGAAGGATACATGTGATGATTTGAGATAATTTCATATGATTGATTGCTTGGCTTTTAACTCATAAAAATTGGATATCACTTGTGATTTGTTCTACGGATATATCTGGTGTTTCAATTGAATTTGGATTCCTTTTGTGATTTGGTCAATGAATGGATACATGGGATGGTTTTGATTAATTCTTTGAAGCATAGTAAAACATATCTATGATTTAATTTGTGAGAACTTCGGATTAATATTGATGAACATAAAGTATGTTGTTATGATTTGGTGAGTGTGAATTCCCAAACCTTAGTACCTTTATCCTTAGATTTACTTATTTTATTTAGTTTATGTTTATCCTTTAATTTTCAAAACTCAAAAATCAAAACCCTTTTGGAACTAGATTATGATTTAATTACTTTAGATATAAATTGCTCTTTCAAAAATACAATTCTCTGTGGGATCGACCTCGCACTTGCAATCCATTAACTACAATTGATTCGTACACTTGCGAGTTAAATAAATTTGCACAACACACAGTCACCAGGAAATTCCTTACATTCTCAAAGTACTGAAATGCGGACAATGCGGACCCACCAAGAAGCAGAGCAGAATCACATGGACTTTCCACCACCTAAAAAGAAATCAAACTACTGCTTAAACATCCCAAATTGAAAAAACAAAAATTGAAATGAAGATAAGGATGAGGAAAAGGCTAACCTTGGGCACAGCTCCAGAGTAAACCTTGTTGAGCACATTGCAGAGAATGATCCCACTTTTCAATCCCAGCCTAAACTCCTGCCCCGACGACAAATCCTTTGCCCCCACTACTCTTACCATCTTCCTCAGCCACCCCGCCGCTTCGTTCCTTCTCGACGCTATCAATCACCAAAACAAAACAAACCCATCAACCACTCTCTCCCATTCATTCACCACAACTAACACATCTTATACCTCTTAATTTATCCTATAATTATGAAAATGATATAATATAAGGGCCAAACATATCATGAATAATGGCTTAAAACTACAAAACGACACCTATCATTGGAAACACAAGCCGAAAACCACAAATATTGGCAAAGTTTAAAAGTTTAACACCTTTTAGAGAAGACTACTATGCATTAACACTACTTCACCACATCAGACAACAATCTTCAAACTAATCTAAATGCCCACAAGAAACGTAACTCAAAATGACTAACCTCATCAAAATCATCAAAAATATGTGAGAACTGCTCCATGAACCAAACCTGCCAAGGGAGAAAACTATTAAATATATGATTTACAATCCATGGCCAGCAAAATTCCAGAACCCAAAATAAAGTACTTATCTGCATCCTCTTCCTTGCCAATTCATCCTCATAAGCAATTTGAGTAATCTACCACAATGAACCAATATATAATATCAAAGACAATGAGAATGAAACCCAACATGATAGAGAAAGAGATACTAAAAATGTGTTTCTTCATGAAACATATTAAAGTGAGAACCTGCTTGGGTGGTTTAACTTTCTTGTACTCTTGTCATCCTGTATACACTCAAAAATAAAATTTAGAAAGATATTATTACTCCCTTGCATTGTTTACTCAAAGTTCTTTAACCTTGATAAACATGTCAAGGGAGATTTACTAACTCAAAAGTTCTTGAACAAAAAATTTTGCGAATATCTTAACATAATATAAACCAAATAAAAAGTACTAACAAATATACATTACCAAACAAATCACGATCAATAAATACTCAAATACACAATAGCAAATAGAAAGTACCAACAACTATCCAAATACATAGTATCAAAAAATATATCTCAAATAGATGGTATCAAAAAGTACATTCTAAATAAATGGTTATTCCAAAGCTCCCTCAATTGTTCGCTTCACTTGATGCACCTCCAAGCAAGCTCCCTCCAGCCCTAAGAAGAATAGAATTTCATATAATGATCAATAAGCTTTTTAATGATTACTTAGTATGTGTGTTTTTGTAAAATTAATGCATAGGTATAGTTTCACTAGCCCTCCAATACGTGACATTAAGAACTCAACAGTGGCTTTCAATTTGTTCGTTTCCTCAACGTTGGCTTGCAAATTCTCCCTATACTGATGAAGTTCGATTCTAGTCTGTTGAAGCTCGCTTTGAGTATCTTCTTGTCTTTTCCTACACTCGTCATGGTTGTCGAAGTGGGTGAATGCTTGAGATGAAGTACTTAAAGGGGTAGAATAAGACCGCATCCCATTCCTCTAACGTAACTAGATCGTCGGCCCCCTAGCACTTGTGTGACTATTTCTTGCATTCGGTCCTTCACATTTGTCCCCTCCACACTGCCTTCCTCTAAGGCCTGACTGATTGTTAATTCTTGCATCTGAAGCTGCACAAGTCATAGTTGGCCTTAGTTTAATATATACTTCAGGCAAGTTTACTTTTCATGTTCCTCACTAATCAACTTAATGATCGGAGTGTAAACATTTACTTACATATAGACTTTTGCATTTGTCGTTCACAAACTCTTTATCCTTTTTTCTTGTATAGGTAACCTCATATAGTTCAACTAAATAATACATATAATACATATAATCAAAGTTTACACTAAATAATGTTACTTTAATTAAATTATAAAAAAGAGATACTTACCTTTATGTAAATGACGTTGAAAAATGAACAAGTCCCAGCTGTGTGCTTTGTTTCCAATTTGCTTCTATTTTTTATATTTCGTTCAGACTTTGTCTATGAAATTTGGAGAAAAAAAAAAAACACAATTATTCATAAAATGTCTTCAAGTGCATGCAAATTATAACAATCTAAATTTTCTAATCAGTATAATAATATATATTTACCTTGCATTTATCGTCATCAAATGAGTCACATATTAGGTTCCACTATTCAGGACCATATCCTGCTGGCACGTTTTCCCTCCCAATAGCCTTAGCCTTGGCAATCCCCTCATCATCGTCTTTATCAATGTCTTCAAAATATTTTTTGTAGTGCTCCCTATACAAGTTCGAACGAAGCCTAGCATATGCACTACCCAATTTATTTTCAACAGCTTTGACGTGCTCGTATCGTCCCATATTCAATGCGAAGTTTGACTGATACATAATAGATAAGAAAACAATGGTAAAAAATGTGTCACATTATTTTTTCATACGAAACATATTCTTAAACATTACATTGATATTCATACCTGAACATAAAATAATAACTTGCTCTTTTCCTCAGCTGGGACCTTTTTCCATTCATCGTGATGGAGTTCGCACATGTTACGAATAATCTCCCCAATCTTGCTTGCAAACCATGATGCATTATCGCCTACAGGTGTCCGGTGTCTATTTGGGACGTTTAGCACTAAGGGACCATTCTTAAGTATGTGCTCACTCAACTTCTTACACTTGGCCTTACCCGTTACACTTCTGACAAACGTGGTAGTTGTTACACAAAACATGGTAACGTAGTAAGTTATATTGTCAAATGTTTATAACAAACCAAAATAATACAAAAATAACATTTCATAAACATATAATTCATGAACTTACAAGATGCAGTAGGGGCGCCTCCCTGTGAATCCAATCCTGCCACTAAGTGAATAGGATTATTAGACTTGTGCGAAGGATGCCTATCCACTGACTCGAGGAGGAGGGGTCGAGGGCGCCATTTGCATATCTGTATCACCAAACCCAGAATTGGGAGTCGAACTCTCATGCTCGTCAATAAGGCCCCAACCTTGACCTTGGCCTCGACCTCGTGCTGCTGGACCACGTTTGCGTCCTGTTGTTGTCATTGTTATGATCAATCTGCAAACAACTCAAAAACCAAAAAATTATATTAGTCAAATTATAACCATATAGTATATATGTTCAATATTTTTGACAAACATACAATAATCATGCTAGTAAAAAAAAAAAAACACCACATATATATATATATATATATATATATATATATATATATATATATAGAGAGAGAGAGAGAGAGAGAGAGAGAGTATCAACTTCATTAAATATCCTAATACACTTTGTACTTACACCAAATGTGAGCTTATGTTCAACACATATTGATGTGGTATTTTTGTGACAAAAAATATCAATTATAAAAATAACCACTCGTAATAGGATGAATCTTTGTAGGATACGGCTATAGAAAGGGTGTCGAACCACAAGGACTGCAGGGGTTTTGTTATCAAATTCGAAAGATTAAAATTAACTTAATTAAAAAGATATTTGATTTGATTTTCTTTAAAACTAAAGTGTATGAAAAGAAAAGAGATTTAAATAAGAGAGAGAGAGTGTAGGGTATTGACTTCACCTCTATCCGCACAACAATGGCTAATCATAATTAATCCAAAAAATTCATTCTATACATGTTATAAATAAACAAGAAACTACCTTATTAAAGAATAAGCATAATCTATCTTCGGTTGGCACGGATTGTCCACCTAACCACTAAGATGCGGTACGACCCGTCTTCCCTAGGTATAAATTATCAAATTCTTTAACAGGATACATACAATCAATAAATAAGTATAACCCATCTTCGGTTGGCACGGACTGTCTACCTAAATTACACTAAACTAGGGTGTAGTACAATCCGTCTTCCCTAGGCATGGCCTATCAAATCCTATTGATCATATGTCAATTAAACCCATTGTATAACCATCATTCTTATAATCACAGAAAACAAGAATGATTTGAGATCAATAAAAGTAAAATACTTTTTAAGACAAGAGAAGAATTTCACAAATATTGATTTTGGAATTTAAGAACAATTGCATTTAATAATTAAGAACATAAATCAATTGTAGCAATCCTCATAGTTATACAATCAACAAGCATAAATTGAAAATCTAGAAATTAAATACAATCAAACCATTGTGTTTGGATAGGGTTACATCAACACCCCACGAAGGGGTTTAGCCGCTCATAATCTTCTAAGCTCCAAAGACAATTTTCTGATTTCTAGCTCTAGGAAGCGGTGTCTTTTCTCTCAATGCTTAGAGGCCTATTTATAGGGCTTAGGAGAGTCCTAGAAACCCTAGAAACTCTGAGAAAACTGGAGAGCAGTCTCCCAGTCCAATTGGGAGACTGAAAACCGAATCCAAATCGGAATAGGATTCGCCCAAAATTGCGTTCCTATCTTGAGGGGCGATTTTGGCATTGCGGCGCTCCGAATTAGGAAAATGATAATTCATAATGATTTGTAGAAATTTGAGTTAGCTTTCCAGTGCCGCTTGAATCACCTAAATCAGATATTTGAACTGAAAGTTATGGCCAAAATATCGAGACATATGCAGAATCCAAATTTGAATCCAATCCAATTTTGACTCCAATTTGCGAAATTCCGAATTAATCCCTTCCTTTATTTGATTAAACTTAACCATGATTGGTTAAGCTTAATCATATCTTCTAGGTCTTCTCAAAGTGTGCTTTTAAGCCCAATTTTCAATGGTTTGTCAAATAAGACCTGAAACACAAAAACAAAACAAAATCAAACAAATAACAATGCTAAGGAATTAACATATGTAAATTAAGGGGCTTGAATGTGCAACATTCGGCGCTTATCACATATCATCATCAGAATCTGTATCACTGTTACTTGAAGATGATTGTTCGTGTTCAGAGTCTATATCGTTGTCGCTACATAACTCCTCTTCCTCATCAAAGTTTGTATCATGGTCCTCGTCCGGCAAGTTATCGTTGGCAAACATGCTTGCATCAAGTTGAATATATAATTCATCAATTGCTATTGTCGCATCATCTCTACGTAATTGAGTGGAGGCTTCAACATTTGCTTCATTAACAAAGACCATATTACCCCCAACACATTCACCTTCCTGGTATACGTCATCACTGAGTCTTTGGTCATCTTCTGTATTATCTCCCTTTTGTACTGTTGGAATATCATAAATGTCTCTATTGATTCACTTCTACACCACTTTCCAATTACCACCCAATTTGGGATCATCCAAGTAAAAAACTTACGAAGCTTGACATGCTGAGATGAACGGGTCGGATTCACACTATTTACAAGAAGTATTCACAATCGTGAAGCCTTGGTCCATTCGTACTCCTGTTGCACTCCCAGTGTCCCACCAATCGCACTCAAACAAGTACACGAGATTTTGGCCAGGGTAATGTAACTCTAGAATATTTTTTAACTCACCATAATACTCTGTTATTGAGGTTTCGTCCTCACCTGAAACAGAAACACCACTGTTTTGGGTAGTACGAGTTTCTACACATTCTTTCGTGTGGTACCTAACCCCATTCACGATACAACCTCTATATGATCTAACATGACGATCAGGCCCGCATGCAAGATCATATAATTGTTTTGAGCCATTGTCTGCAGTACGCCCACTATTGTATAAACGTTTATGGAACCAACGTTCAAAGTTAGCCTCATGCTTTTTATCAATGTCACGGCCGCCTTCTCTTTTGATCATATTATAATGTTCACTGCATGAAAAATAAACGTATTCGTAAATGATCATCAACGCTAAAATTATAACATGTCGTAACGGGTAAAACACAAAGACCATTACTAAACTTACTCCAAATATGAGGCCGTTTCGTTATAGTTGGTAAGCACATACCATCGTGCCCTACCAAAATCATTAGCATCTAATGTTACTAATTTAGCTGCTCCTAACGGCCGAACTCGTTGGGAGAACACATCCAAGCGCTGGCTCATTTCTACAATATCAACGTCAACATTTCTCCGTTCATGGTTCCATCTTGTCTCAATCCCCCGAAGATACCTGGAACAGAAGGTCAAGCTCTCCTCAGCTAGGCAACACTCGGCAATAGACCTCTCTGGACGCGCTTTGTTACGCGTCCACATCTTATATCTTCCAAGTTCTCTTTCGAACAGATACATCCAACGGTTTTGTACAGGACCAGCAAGCTCGGCCTCCCGAGGTAAATGAAGTGGTAGATGGATCATAACATCAAAAAAAACTGGCGGAAATATTTTTTCCATTTTGCATAAAATTATTACAATGTCAACTTTCAACGTCCGTGCACATAACTGCGTAAAAAAGGTACTCAACTCGGTCAATGTTGTTCGTATTTCCGACGTAGAGAAATTTCGAATTGCAACAGGAAGCAAGCGCTGTAAGAAGACATGACAATCGTGGCTTTTCATACCCGAAATTTTACCAAGAAGCTTGTTCACACATCGACCAATGTTAGATGCATACCCGTCAGGAAATTTAACACATTTCAACCACTCACATAAACTCTTCTTCTCATCTCTTGTCAAGGTGTACTTCGCAAGTGGCATCCTATAAGTTTCACCATTTCGCTGCACATGCAATTCTTTACATATACCCATCAACTGTAAATCTCTTCGTGCATTGACTGTGTCCTTGGTCTTCCCATCAATATTCATCAACGTACCTAAGATACTTTCACATATGTTCTTCTCAATATGCATTACATCTAAATTGTGACGTACTTTCAAGCTTAACCAGTAAGGCAACTCAAAGAAGATACTTCTCTTCTTCCAATTGAACACAACATCTGTGTACTTTCTCTTTCTCCCGCTTGTTTTTTGAAATTGTAAACCCTCAACATCCCTTAGCTGTTTCAACAATTGACTTGCAGACAATTCTTCAGGTTCCAATCTATGCTCCTCTATACCATCGAACAAATCTCCTCTTTTGCGCCATAGATGCTCTTGAGGAAGCCACCGACGATGACACATGAAGCACACCTTATGCCCATACTTCAAATACCTGAACGATGTATCCTTATTACATACTGGACATGCAAGATTTCCATTTGTAGACCACCAAGATAATTTTCCATAAGCGGGAAAATCATTTATAGTCCATAGTAATGTCGCATGCAATTGAAATGTCTCTTTCTTTGATGCATCGTACAGGCGTATGCCTTCATTCCATAAATCTTTCAAGTCATCAACCAATGGCTGCAAATATACATCAATATTCTTTCCGGGATCTGAAGGCCCAGGGATAATAAGGGACAACATCAAATTTGGACTCTTCATACACATCCACGGAGGGAGATTGTACACCATTAACATTACTGCCCATATGCTATATGTTGTACTCATATTACCATATGGGTTGAAACTATCACTTGCTAAACCAAGCCGCACATTGTGGGAATCACTTGCAAACCACTCATGTCTTTTATCAAACTATTTCCATACAATAGAATCGGCAGGGTGTCTGAGAGTATTGCCATCATCTTCTCGACCCTCTTTGTGCCACCGCATTTCCTTGGCCATTTCTTTTGTCATAAACAACCGTTGTAACCTTGATTTTATTGGGAAATACCGTCAGACCTTTTGAGGAATATTACTTTTTTTGCCTTTGCCATCAATCCATTTTGAATTGTTGCACTTTGGGCATACCACTTTGTCTACATGTTCTTTCCAAAAAAGCACACAGCCATTCTTGCATGCGTGTATCTTATCGTAACCGAATCCCACGTGTCGCCTAAACTGTATTGCTTCTCTATACGAGCTTGGCAATGTCTCTCCATCTGGGAGGGCCGTCTTTATCAAGTCAATCATCATATCAAACGTCTTGTTACTCATGTTGCAGAATGCCTTTATATGAAGCATCTTCAGTACAAAAGCAATTTGTGTAAATTTCTTGCAGCCTGGATAAATTTCTCGTAAACCATCTTCCCAAAATCGGTAGAAGGAGCTTGTTTGTTTGTGATCATCAGTTGTGGGGCCCGGTGAAGTAGAGGATTCTCCGATGTTAGCATCAACAAATGTCCCCATACATACATCGTCTAACAATTCTTCAACTGCATCAACCTCCTCCATCATTTCAGTTGTATGTGTGTGCATATTTGTAGAAGTGTTTACCCTCAAATGATCTTCTTCCCCGTGAAATATCCATCGAGTGTATGTCGGAGTAAATCCATTCATATACAAGTGACCCTTCACCTCGTTAATATGAGAATAATATCAATTTGCACAATCACGGCATGGACACTTTGTCATATCACGTGAATCAACTGATTTAACTGTCATTCCCATGAATTCTTCCACACCTTTTTGAAATCGCTCTGAACATCGAGTACTTTCCCGCATCCAACTCCTATCCATATTGATGTCCCTATTAGAGGTTATTACACGCATATGTACGCACACAAGGGAATTAGAAGATCAGATTCTTAAGAATTAATAGAATTAAATGGGAGGTCTATTCACAAATATTGATGCTAGCTCAATGCCATGTTACCTAACAAAATATTCTAGAAGTGGGTTAGTAGTTTAGAACAAATTTCTATTTGTAATTTATTTACTTGTTTAGCTCAATGACAGTTTTACATTTTTTACCATTGTTGTTAGCTTTGATATTTATTATAGAACGTTGTCTTGCTTCAAGTTTACTGTGCTGCTTTCTTATTGCACTTAAATGGAAAAGACAATACAATCATGTACTAATCATAATATAAGAATAAGACTTCATACTAATAAACAAGTAATAATAAGAGAAGAAACAAGGTTTAATAGGTTACAAGAGAAGAAGAGAGGTTTAATGCAACCACAAGAGAAGAAGGGAGAGATGCAGTGGGAATACAAGTTTTCAGACGATCACGTGTGCAATCGATCGCACCACCAAAAAGGTTTTTACTTGTAGTGAGTGCAATCGATCGCACAATCAGGGGATTCAGCACGTAGTGCGATCGATCACACCACCAGAAAGGTTTTTACTTTCTGGTGGTGCGATCAATCGCACAATCAGGGGATTCAGCACATAGTGCGATCGATCACACCACCAGAAAGGTTTTTACTTTTTGGTGGTGCGATCGATCGCACAATCAGGGGATTCAGCACGTAGTGCAATCGATCGCACCACCAGAAAGGTTTTTACTTGTAGTGAGTGCGATCGATCGCACTACGGCCTGAGAGAACCACAACCATTTTTCTAGGACCCTTAAAAAGCACACTTAACTATAGCCCTGGAATAAGTTTTTTCACAGATCATTGACCAAAGCCAACTAGAAGTAGCCAAAACAGATCAAAGTTGAAAGCCAACTAGAAGTAGCAAAGGCACTAAAAAAGAATTCAGAATAGAACCAACTTGAACTTCAAAGTTCAAAAGAGTAGAGTTATGAAATCTACAAAATCTTAAGATACACACAAGCTTAAAAGCTATCCCAGCCAATAACCTATTTTTATTCTCTTTTTCAGTTTTGATGATTTGGTAGAGAATAAAACCACAGCCACAAAGACTAAGGCCTCAACATGACTATAGCAAATCTTACTAGCTTCCCCTTTTGTTTTTCTATTACTATAACCAGCTCATTCATTTTGTAGAGCTATAACTATATGTTCTCTTACATTTGGGGCAACAACAAAACTGTTCAAGATGTTCTTGGTATGTAAATATTTTAAAGCAAAAATTAAATTAAGTTATTAGGGTTTTCGTGCGATTTCAATTTTGACAATTAAATCTTTAATTTTTTTATCTACTTTTAAATGTCTCTCTGTCAATATGTCATCCAATTAATTTACCATATGTTACATCAAACTAATCAAATAATACAACATGGCTCTAGTTTGACACTTTATACAACATGGCTCTAGAATGTTAATTTACAGGTAATATCATAAATTTTATTTTTCATATATCCTCCCTAATTTGCAGTACTATTAATTACCCTTGCCATGAATAGTTAGGGGTGGCAACTTCTTGTGTTTTGAGTTCGGGTTGTGTCAAGGTATGCGTATAAAACTATATGGATCAACCCTAATTTTACACATTTAATTAAACGAGTCAGACTCTTTAATTTTAACTCGCTAAATCCATGTTGAGTTTGTGTCGGGTTTACAGGTCGTGTCATAAGTTATTATCCCTGCCTAGATTGCACCAAAAGCTAATTTCATTGCTATAAGAAGTAAGATACTTCACTCGATCATATGCTTTTTATTTTACAACAGTGGTGATCATGACATGGTTATTGCAACCTGCTTGTATAGACCTGCCAAATTTGATGCGTTGATGGGGCATATAATAGTATTTAATTATCTTTAATTAGTGGTTTGAAAGAGAGGCAGGATTGGTGTCAAGCTAGTTTAATATTGCAATCCCAAGAAATCTGTTTGAGATACAATGCCTTTGATTTAAAGGTACTATTTTCTTAAGAGCCTTGATAATAGAGAAAGCTAAAATTTATCCCCAGCTAGTAGTATAAACCTCCCCTTAATACACTCTGTCTCTAATGATATCTCTCCCCGCTTCAATTGCTAACATTCTCCTCAAGGCCCACGTCATGCAATGCCTTAGCGTGTTACTAAAAAGTAAGTCATATTTGCGTTGTTATTGTAAAAACACTACTTAAGTTACATCTAGAGCTTATTTATAAACTGAGTTTCATCCGGTAAGAGACCAATGCAAGACTTAATATCAATAGCACATTTATAATACATCTGCTTTATGCATGTGAGTAATTCATCTTTTTAATGTAGAATTAACTTTCCAGAACGCCGCAAATATGGTAGATATTCAGGTGTTAATCTAGCATAGCAAAAAACAAAAAAAACCCAGAGTTAGACGTTTTACTTTTTATCAACATATCCATCATTACAGCACTGTTTAAGGATTTGAGCTGCCTAACCAAGGTTTAAAAGGAAACTATTTCGATCCTATTTTTCTTCTTCTTCTTCTTTTCTTGGTGTAGTGACAAAATTCTGAAACTAAGCAAACTAGACATTACAGGGAAGAAAGTACAGCACAGATATTTACCATATCAATGACTAGAGACTTGTACGGACACAATCCGAGTTGAGATCACTATATTGAATAAATAAGGAAATTTACCCAACTCCTCAATGGAAAAATTAAAAGAAAAGGAATTCACCTGAAATCAATTAAAGGGCTATACTCTACAGGTTAGTAAATATGCCATCAAGAAATCAATTGGATTTTCTCCGGAGACAGTATTGACAACAAAATGAAGAGCAAAATTGAATAAATTTACACACAACACAAGCTTGAAATGATCAAATATTAGCCTCCTACTACGTTTGAAAACATCCCAATACTCAAAATCACAGGAAACAGTATAGAAACTACAAAAATCAACCATTTTAGATGCAAAAATACAACCCATGAACAGCAAATGCAAAATAGAAAGAGAAGAAGAGAGGAGAAACTCATTTAAGGTTTTCAAGGGTTAGGAGAAACTCATACCGGAGAGAAAGCTACAGGAGAGCGTTAAGTGCGCCGGAGTGAGAGCTGGCAGAGAGAGGTGCGCCAGAAAGAGAGCTGCCGGAGAGAGAACCTTTCACCGGAGTACTGAGTGAGAGAGAGAGCGATCGAGAGAGAGAGAGTGAGAGTGATATTAGCAGCTGCAGCTGATCATGTGGTCGTGGGATTTGGGAAACAAATTTCGTCTGAAATTTTCAGCACCCGCCAGTTTTTAGCAGATGGCAGCAATTTATTCTGTGCAGCTCAATTAGTGGCTATTTGGGGCATTTTTCTTAAAAAAAAAATAATAATAATAAAAAAAGATAAAAATATAAAATTAAAAAAAAAAGCTCCAAAATAAATGAGAAAAATATAAAAAAACATGAAGCAATTTGTAATTTATTTTTTGAATAAATTTTTGTTTTTTTTTCAATTATTTTATTATTTATTTGTTAAAATAATACGGGTATTATATGAATATTAAAAATAAGTGGCATTTTTATACAATTTGGTTGTTCGGGAGGCTACTTTAGTATCTTTTTTATATTTTCCCCAAAAAAAAAAAATTATACTACCAATTTTTTAATTTTTATTTATTTAGTTATTTGTAATTTTTCTCTTATAATATGTTTTTATTATTATAGTATTAACTAAAAATTTCCGTTTATAAAATTTTTATGATAAAGATCATTAAGTTGATATTTCTCTTATAATTAGTTATAAAATAATACAAAATCCAAAGATAATATAAGATCAATATAACTAAGGCACTAAGATAATATAAAAAGCTAACAGTTCAATTGAATGTTGGATTGAACCTTCAATTGTATCTAGTTTGATCTATCAATTGATCATACCACAATCAATGGAACTAATTCATTAGAATCGGTCGGATGTTTGATCGAACATTTAATCCTATCACGATCAATCGAACTAATTCAGTAGGATCAATCGAACATTTGATTATATCATAATCAATCGAACTAATTCATTATGATCGACCAGATGTTTGATCGAACGATTGATCCTATCGCGATCAATCGAACTAATCTATTAGGATCGATCAGATGTTTAATCGATCATTTAATTATATCACGATCAATCGAACTAATTCATTATGATCGATCGGATGTTTGATCGAACATTTAATCCTATCACGATCAATCAAATTAATTCAATAGGATCGATCGGACATTTTATTCTATCATAATCAATCGAACTAATTCATTATGATCGATCAGATGTTTGATCGAACGATTGATCCTATCGCGATCAATCGAACTAATCTATTAGGATCGATCGAATGTTTGATCGATCATTTAATCATATCACGATCAATCGAACTAATTCATTATGATCGATCGGATGTTTGATCGAACATTTGATCCCATTACGATCGATCAGACTAATATGTAATAGTATCGATCGGAATTGATTTTATCAGATGTTTGATTGAACCTTCAATCATGTCAAGTTTTATTGATTGTATCCCGATCAATTTAAGTAATGCACTAATATAATATAAAATGCTTAGACTTCAATTCAATGTTCGATCGAACATTTAATTTGTTTGAATTTTGTTCGATCATTTCATCTAATCACGATCGATCGAACGAATGCACTAGGTAGGACCAATCGGATATTTGATCAAACATTCAATTTCAATTGTTTCAATTATTTGATCTTATCACGATCAATCGAACTAATTCATTATGATTGATCGGATATTCGATCAAACCTTCAATTTTAATTGTTTCAAGTTTGATCGATCATTTGATCCTATCATGATCGATTGAACAAATGTACTATGATCAAACGGATGTTTGAACGAACCTTTAATTTCAATTGTTTCAATTTTGATTGTCACTTGATCCTATCATTTCATTGTATCACTATCAAAGTTGTTGTACATTATGCAATTAAAATTTGTCATAAAATTAAAAAAATTAAAAATAATAAAATATATATATATATATATATATACTCTTTTAACATTGTTACTGCGATCGATCGCACAAGGTGCGATCGATCGCAGTAACAGAAACAACATGCACATGCTGCCCGCATGCGATCGATCGCACCATTTGTACGATCGATGGCACTCGGACAGCACACCACGCGACTTACTTTAGGTCACTTTCCCCCCACAGCCCACATATTTTTCTTCTCCAAGCAGCACCCACCTCCGGCACTCCTCCACCGTTTTTCACCACTCCTCCACTCCTCCATCGTTTTCACCACCTCTACCACACAGCCACCACACGGTTCTCTTCTCCCGCAACCATACCAGGTATTTTTCACCACCTCTACTTTATACCCTGTTCCCCATTCCCATCAACACCCCAACCCCGATCATTTCCCCAACTTTTTTTTTTTTCTCATATTTCTGCAATTGTGGGTGTTCATCCACCCACATTGCTTTGTTGTGGTTGGATTTTGATGTTTTTGCAGGGGGTTTTAAGCGGAGTTGCTTTGTTTTGCAATTTTGGTTATCTCTAGTGCACACCAGGTGTTTGTCAAAAGTCCCCAATCAAGCTCATCATGCCAAGAGCTCGAGCTTCGTCCTCCCGAGGGTCCGATACCCGAGCCATTTCTCCCTCCCACTTTAGAGGAGCGGAAGCTGCTATTTGAGACCACCTTCGCCATTCGCGAAGGCTTTCAAAATCTTGAGGCGACTCAATGGGCGGTCGCCGAGTTCAAGCGACGGGGGCTCAACAAGCTTTTCAAGCCGGTCGCATGCCAACCTGTCGCATGACTGCAACAACATGGCGGCCCTCTCTTCCAAAGTGAAAGGCAAAGCTATTGACGTAACACGGGCCAACATTGCTGCTGCCCTTCAATGCAATCATGAGCACCCTCCAGAAGCCGCACAACTTGCTGAGCAACCGGCCAGATTCTACGTGGCGGAAATCATTGAGGACATGTGCGATGGGCAATATGCCGATTCCCATCATAATGCCGGCAGCCGATCCAAGCTACCTCAATGGCTTTGGTTTGTGGACTCCATATTACACCGTAATGCTTTTCCCTTGGGGCACAAATCTCAGAGGCGGGATCAATTTCTTCAAACACTCTACGCCTTCCATAAAGATGCTTGGTACTCCATTGCCGACATAATTTGGAACCAAATTCAGAAATTTTGGAATGGGGTGCACGTTGGAGGAGCGGAGTCCACACATTCATGGGGGTTGCCTTTCCCATACTTAATCTCGTACATCCTTCGGAAGAAAGGCATCAAGGGTACCGCAGCTGATGAGCCAGTCACTACTATTCCTATATTTGGCATTCGCCAATGGAACAAGAGCTTGTCCCACATGCCCCGGGGACCAGTAGCTGGTGCGGAAGAGAGTGAGGCCGAGCCGATGGCCGAAGATGAACCTATAGTTGAGCCAGAGGCATCTGAAGAGGAGGCACAAAACCGCTCACTTATTAAAGAAATAGCGGGCCTTCGGAGAGAGTTGGCTGGCCAAAGAAAGGAGGCTCAGGAAAATAAAGAATTGATGGAGAAACGCCTAAGCGCCTTAGAAGAATTGATGCAATCCATCCTCACCCGGTTGCCACCACCATCTGCAGGAGCATCATCTTCCAGACAACAGTAAGCAAGGACCACCGTCTGGCTGAAGACGTTAAACTTAGCGCTCATAGGAGGCACCCTATAGTTTACCCTTTTTATTTTGTTTAGTATGTTTTAAGTTAATCTTTTTATTTTTCTTTAGTTTTGTTTCTTTTTACTTGCTTTTGTGTTTTCTTATGGGAATGACCCCGTATTTGCACACGGCCAGTTGTTGAATTGCAAGGTATCAATATATTTTCACTTAAAACTGAGAGGAATTATTTTACGGTTTATATTTTATTTTGTTATATTTAACAGTGTAAAATCTTTCCATAAGGTATCAATATATTCATCATATAATAAATATACACTATTAGATCTGTAAAATTTAATATGAATTATGAAATGGAATTAAGTCTTCAAATTAGTCCGAATGAAAACTTTATCCTCCAAATGGAACTCCTAACCAAATGGCAAATGTATACAAATTAAAATCTTTCTTTAGGAGGATGGAATTGAAATGGAAGAAATTTTCCTTTTTTTTTTAAAAAAAATATATATATATATATATATATATATATATATATATATATATATATATATATATATATATATATATATTGAAACAACTGTACATATGGAATAAGTGAAAGGGAGAGCTTTACTTTTACGGCTAAAATTTTATTTTGTTATATTTAACGGTGCATATTGTGTCACTTTATTTGAAAATTTTAAAGAATACAGTGATATATACACAATTTTAGAGGACGCTATTGGGCATCAATTTTATTTTTTTATTTTTCTACCAACTCTTTAGTCGACCCTAATACCTAACTATTAGGGTCGACTTTAAAAAGTCGACCCTAATAATATGTCTTCAGCGTCCACTAAAAGTGGACGCTATTGGCAGTCAAATTTATTTATTTTTTATTTTTTTTAATTATTCTACGCACTCTTTAGGGTCGACAAATACCTAACTATTAGGTTCGACTCTCAAAGTCGACCCTAATAATATGTCTTCAGCGTCCACTAAAAGTGGATGCTATTGGCCGTCAATTTTTTTTTAAATTTTTTTTTGATTCTTCTACACACTCTTTAGGGTCGACTTTGTCGACCCTAATACCTAACTATTAGGGTCGACTCTCAAAGTCGACCCTAATAATATGTCAATAGTGTCCACTCTTAGTGGACGCTATTGATCATCAAATTTATTTTATTTTATTTTTTTTAATTCTTCTACGCACTCTTTAGGGTCGACTTTGTCAACCCTAATACCTAACTATTAGGGTCGACTCTCAAAGTCGACCCTAATAATATGTCTTCAGCGTCCACTAAAAGTGGACGCTATTGGCCGTCAAATTTATTTATTTTTAATTTATTTTTTAATTCTTCTACGCACTCTTTAGGGTCAACTCTCAAAGTCGACCCTAATAATATGTCAATAGCATCCACTCTTAGTGGACGCTATTGGTCATCAAATTTTTTTTTTTTTTTTTTAAATTTTTTTTTAATTCTTCTACGCACTCTTTAGGGTCGACTTTGTCAACCTAATACCTAACTATTAGAATTCGACTCTCAAAGTCGACCTAATATATATCTTCGTCCACTAAAAGTGGGCGCTATTGGCAAATCAAATTTTTTTAATTTTTTTAATTCTTTACGCACTCTTTAGGGTCGACTTTGTAAACCTAATACTAACTATTAGGGTCGACTCTCAAAGTCGACCCTAATATATGTCTTCAGCGTCCACTAAAAGTGGGCGCGATTAACACATCAAATTTATTTTTTAATGTTTTTAATTCTTCTAAGCACTCTTTAGGGTCGACTTTGACGACCTAATACTAAAGTCGACCTAATACCTAACTATTAGGAATTAGACTCTCAAAATCAACCTAATACCTAACTATTAGGGTCGACTTTGAAAGTCGACCCTAATAATATATCTTCCGCGTCCACTAAAAGTGGACGCTATTGGCCGTCAAATTTATTTTTTTTATTTTTTTATTTTTAATTCTTCTATGCACTCTTTAGGGTCGACTCTCAAAGTCGACCCTAATAATATGTCTTCAGCGTCCACTAAAAGTGGACACTATTGGCCTTCAAATTTATTTTTTTAATTCTTCTACGCACTCTTTAGGGTCGACTCTCAAAGTCGACCCTAATAATATGTCAATAGCGTCCACTCTTAGTGGACGCTCTTGGTCATCAAATTTATTTTTTTTATTTTTTTTTAATTATTCTACGCACTCTTTAGGGTCGACTTTGTCAACCCTAATACCTAACTATTAGGGTCGACTCTCAAAGTCGACCCTAATAATATGTCTTCAGCGTCCACTAAAAGTGGACGCGATTGGCCGTCAAATTTATTTTTTTAATGTTTTTTTAATTCTTCTACGCACTCTTTAGGGTCGACTTTGACGACCCTAATACTAAAGTCGACCCTAATACCTAACTATTAGGGTCGACTCTCAAAGTCAACCCTAATACCTAACTATTAGGGTCGACTTTGAAAGTCGACCCTAATAATATATCTTCCGCGTCCACTAAAAGTGGACGCTATTGGCCGTCAAATTTATTTTTTTTATTTTTTTATTTTTAATTCTTCTATGCACTCTTTAGGGTCGACTCTCAAAGTCGACCCTAATAATATGTCTTCAGCGTCCACTAAAAGTGGACACTATTGGCCGTCAAATTTATTTTTTTAATTTATTTTTTTAATTCTTCTACGCACTCTTTAGGGTCGACTCTCAAAGTCGACCCTAATAATATGTCAATAGCGTCCACTCTTAGTGGACGCTCTTGGTCATCAAATTTATTTTTTTTATTTTTTTTTAATTATTCTACGCACTCTTTAGGGTCGACTTTGTCAACCCTAATACCTAACTATTAGGGTCGACTCTCAAAGTCGACCCTAATAATATGTCTTCAGCATCCACTAAAAGTGGACACTATTGGCCGTCAAATTTATTTTTTTAATTTTTTTTTAATTCTTCTACGCACTCTTTAGGGTCGACGTTGTCGACCCTAATACCTAACTGTTAGGGTCGACTCTCAAAGTCGAAACCTAATAATATGTCTTCAAAGACATCCACTAAAAGTGGACGCGATTGGCCGTCAAATTTATTTTTTTAATTTTTAATTTTAATTCTTCTACGCACTCTTTAGGGTCGACTTTGTCGACCCTAATACCTAACTATTAGGGTTGACTCTCAAAGTCAACCCTAATAATATATCTTCAGCGTCCACTAAAAGTGGATGCTATTAGCCGTCAAATTTTTTTTTTAATTTTTTTTTTTTAATTCTTCTATGCACTCTTTAGGGTCGACTCTCAAAGTCAACCCTAATAATATGTCTTCAGCGTCCACCAAAAGTGGACGCTATTGGCCGTCAAATGTATTTTTTTAATTTTTTTTTTTTTTTAATTCTTCTACGCACTCTTTAGGGTTGACTTTGTCGACCCTAATACCTAACTATTAGGGTCGACGATCAAAGTCGACCCTATTTAGCTTTTATGTGATTTTTTTTTTTTTTTTTTTTTCCATCCGACGCTATTGGTTAAGTATTAGTCGACCCTAAAAGTTTTTTTTTCGCCGCTTAAATTTTTCCCGCCCCTAGGATAATTCCTACGCGTATATTAGGGTCGACTTATTAGCGTCCACTGTAAAGTGGACGCTAATAGTCAACTTTTCGACCCATTATTAGTGTCCACTTCGAGGTGGTCGCTAATACGTAACTATTAGGGGCGACTTTCAAAAGTCGCCCCTAATAGTTGAGTATTAGGGGCAACTTTTTAGTCGCCCCTAATAAGTCGCCCCTGATAAGTAACTTTCTTGTAGTGATATATGGAAATACATCATGCTTTCACAAAGCTTAATTATTTCAACCCCATATACCTATAATGATTTTATTTTTATTTTTATTTTTATTACAATTTTTAACTCTAGTGAAATTCTATTAAGAAAAATACTGTATACGCTCTCACTCTCTCACACATCCAAGTATACCGTGTCTATTGTGGTTTTAAAAATCACTATTGAATTGAACGAATTATTATTGAATTTTAGATTTAATAGTAATTTTTTGTTTTACGTCAAGAATATACACTTGAGAGTATGAGAGTAGTAGTAAAAGTGTGTAACTTCTTTTCTATCAACACAATTGGGAATGAGAAAATTCAACCCAACTATAACATAATAATAATGACAATGTATTAGTATTTGAAAACTGTTTTCACACAAACACAGGATACCAAGACATCTTTTGTTTAAAGTGATCAATTGGATATCTGAATTTAACTAAATTACACATAAATTTGTAAATTTAGAAATCCAGTTTATGAATAAAACACAATTAATGTAGGCCCTTGCTTTAGGAAATTAACTGTATGATCAATAAAATCAACTACTTCATTAAAGGTACATGATTGGAGCTGAATTGGAGCTGGACAAGTCTAGGTTCATGATTCCAATCCGAAACTGCGTGCATTGGCTTTTTGCATAGCATCGAGTAGGATATTTATAGCCATTGGATTCCCCTTAGAGCCAAGCCACGTGTTCTAATCCAAGTCACGTCAATTTTATGATTTCCATGCATTTTCATTTTCCTTCAAATCAAGTTACCCTTTAGGCAGGCAATTCATTAATTAGCTGTTAATTTTGTGATCATGATCACTTTAGCTGTTTGCTAAAGTGATGAGTTTCTATAAAGAGTTTTGGTTGTTGTTATAAAAACTTACTTATTCAAAAAAAAAATAAATAAATAAAACAAGAAAAGAAACAATCTCCATATATGTGATTATTAAAAAAAGCTCTTTTTGTTTGTCAGTTTTTTTTGGAGCTTAAATTATTTATTTTTATATTATTTAATTTTCATTATCTTGTACGTGATTTAATATTTCATTTGTAATTCGTAACAATCTTAAATCTGAATAAATGTGAATTGACACGCTTGAGTTTTGCACATATAATATGTCATACAAATTCTTTGATAGATAGATTATGTAAAAGTGGTATATATGGATCATATCATAGATCTAATTTAATTTTATATATGTGGTTTTGAGGAAAAAAAAAAAAAAAAACTGCATTATATAACCTTCTCAAAGTTACACCCCATTTGCAATCACCCACAAACTTTAAAAAGTTACGATCGATTACTTTAAATTTTTAGGTCTTTTCGCTTGGCTATGTAGTATGTGTTAAGGAACCAATAGAGTCTGTTTTATAGTTGTTCTTCTCTTTTAGCATTATTCTTATAGTTGTTATTATCTCTTCTCTTTAGTGTTCTAGTTGTATTTGTTCTACTTGTTTGTATTGAATTAGGTCTCCTAGTTTGTATCAAGTTTGGGTTTGTCAAACTTGAATACAATTATAACTCTTTGCCTATATATATAATGAGAACGGAGCTGAGACTTCATTTCGCCAAAAGCAAGTTTCTTTGCTTTCTTTCATGGTATCAGAGTCTTACAGTTCATACCCCTCCCAATAAGATCCTTGACCCTCTCAAATTTTTGGGCCTTCTTCAATGGAATCAGCTTCTTCTCTAGGCAAATTCACAGCTCTTCTTGCTGTCCTCAGATCACCTCTTGTCTTGCCGCACCTGCTGTACTGCACCAAATTGCTGCACTGCACTGGATTGCCGCGCCGCACCTGCCTTATTTCTTCAGCACAATTGCCATACTGCACCAAGCTGCACCAAATTGCCAACCTGCATTGCTGCACTTCACCAGATTGCCGCACCTACTTTCTTTCTTCTTGCTGCACCAAAAATTACAGCCTCATTGCTGTTCTTCTCCTTGCTGCACCTGATCATAGCCGCATCTCCTTGCCGTGTCCTTGATACTGCACTCATGATGCAATCCAGTTACGCCGCTCTATCTTTCACAATGCCAAACATTGCGCATCTCTGTCAATCCAAGCTCGATGACAACAACTATCTCGGATGGGTGTTTCAATTTAAGCCCATCCTTAAAACTAACGGCTTGATGGGCATTGTTGATGGCTCTGAGCCATGCCCACCAAAGCTTATTCCATCTTCTCCGGACAAAACTACTCCTGATGTCCCAAATCCAGAATATATTATCTAGGAAAAGAAAGACCAATGTATTCTCAGTTGGTTCATTGCAACCTTAACTGCTCCACTTGTGCCTACTATTTATGGGTGTAAAACCTCCAATGAAGTATGGAAAACCCTTGCCACTCGTTATGCTTCTCCATCAAGGTCTCACGTCACTCAATTGAGGCGCCAACTTCAGACTCTCAGACAAGGTAATAATCCATGTGTTACCTTTATTCAAAGTGCAAAATCCTTAGCTGACCAGCTAGCTATTGCCGGCAGCCCCATCACCGATGATGACCTTGTATCCTACATCATAGGTGGATTAAGCTCCACCTACAATTCTTTTGTCATGACCCACTCCATGATAACAAAGAATACCACTATGTCTCTTGAAGAATTTCAATCTGAATTACTTGGACACGAACAACTCATTGAACATCAGGCTGCCACTAACGAACTACAATCCTTTGCCATGACTGCTCAGAAGCTAGATTACAAACAGAGATTCAACAACCAAAGGAAACATTTCTCCAATTACAGAAATTCATATCCCTCAAAGAATACTTTCAACAGATCACTTGGTATACTCCCAACCTCTGCTTTCTCCCAAGGAAAAACTATTACTGGAAGCGCCAGTAACTACACTCCAAGAAGCAATTCTCCCAACAACTACACTATAAGGAGAAATTCTCAACCTGGCATCCTCTCATCCAACAGACCTCTTTGTCAGATATGTGGCCGCTCCAATCATCAAGCATTGGACTGCTTTCATCACATGGATTATTCATTCCAAGGATGACATCCACCATCTAAACTTGCTGCAATGGTTTCCCAATCCAACGATCTACAAGATGAAGATGAATGACTTGCTAATAGTGGAGCCAATACTCACATCACTAATGACTTGGAAAATCTAACTCTGCAGCAACCATATTAGGGTAATGAGACAGTAGCAGTAGGTAATGGTAGTGGACTTGGTATCTCCCACACTGGCTCTTCCTCTTTTCTTCGCTCAAATCAACTTCTACATCTTAAAAATATTTTGCATTGTCCTGATGCTACAACAAATTTACTTTCATTAAATAAATTTTGCCGTAACAATAATTTCCATTTTAAACTAACTGATACCTATTTCTTGATTAAGGACAACCTCACAGGGAAGATCCTCCTACAAGGGGCAAGTGAAGATGGTCTCTACCCATTAAGGTTACAACACTTCACCAGAAATAAAGTCAGAGCATTTACTGCACAAATTGGGATCAGGGTGTCTTCTTTAGTTTGGCACAATCGTTTAGGGCATCCAAGTCATCAAATCTTGCAGCATCTGCTTCATAACAACTACCTTCCTGTGTCTTCAGTTAAGTCGAGTCAATCTATTTGTGTTTCATATCAATTAGGAAAGAGCAAAAAGTTACCCTTTGTTGAGTCAAGTCGTATTACCACTGCTCCATTGGAGCTTATTCATTGTGATGTATGGATTTCTCCTTTATCTTCAATCAATGGAAGCAAATGTTATTTATCTTTATTGATGATTTCTCTAGATACACCTGGCTATTTCCTCTAAAATTCAAATATGATGTTTTTGAAACCTTTGTTAAATTCAAGTGTTTGATAGAAAATTTATTTTCCCTTAAAATTAAACAACTTCAAATAGATGGGGGTGGTGAATACACCTCTCATAACTTTACTAAATTTCTGTCAACACATGGTGTTCTTCATCGAGTCACATGTCCACATACATCTCAACAAAATGGAATTTCAGAAAGAAAACATGGGCATATCATTGAATCTGGTCTTAGTCTCCTAGCTCAATCCCACCTTTCTTCTAAATACTGGGTTGAAGCTGTCAGTACTGCCGTGTATCTCATCAATAGATTGCCTACCCTTACTCTCCAAAATTCAAGTCCTTTCACCAAACTTTACAATAAGGAGCTAGACTACACATTTTTAAAAACTTTTGGTTGTACTTGTTATCCTCTCTTAAGACTCTATGCCAAACACAAATTGGAATTCATAAGCAAACAGTGCATCTTCCTTGGATATTGTACCCACCAAAAGGGTTACAAGTGCCTTGATCCCATCTCCAATCGTGTATATGTCTCTAGACATGTTATTTTTGATGAATTGGTGTTCTCTGCACAGAATAGAGCAGCATCTTCATCCCCTAACGGATCAGATCCTTCCCCTACAGGTATTGTTCTTGATCCTTCTCATTTTTACTCTATGAATAATTCTGACTCTATTACTGTTAACACCTCAACCCCAGTCACCTTGCCTTCCCCAGCACAAGTACCTATTCTAGATCTAAACACTCCCCTGACTACCCATACTGCCGAATTACTACCACCTACCCCTGATCCTATCCCCCACCTAGATCAATCCTTACTTCAGCTTTTGCTTGCACCTACTGAACGAGCCTCTCGTCATATTGTCACAAGATCTATGACTGGAAACTCCAAACCTAAGTCTTTTCCCAACTATCAGCTATTCCTATCCTTAAAATCAACCAAGAATCCACTAAAATCCTTTCATGCTACACCCTTGCCTTCTATCCCTACGACATTTGCTCAGGCTGTTTCTAACCCTAAATGGTTTGCTGCAATGGAAAGTGAACTTCAAGCTTTAGTTGACAATGGTACTTGGTCTCTCTGCCCTAGACCTTCACATTGAAACATCATCAAGAATAAGTGGATTTTTCGGCTAAAGAAAAAATCAGATGGCACTATTGAAAGATACAAGGCAAGACTAGTGGCTAAGGGTTTCCAACAAAGAGATGGTATTAACTACATTGAAACCTTCAGTCTAGTTATCAAACCAGCCACTATACGGATCTGCTATCCTTAGCAATCCACTACAATTGGCCCCTCAAGCAATTGGATGTCTTTAATGCTTTCCTTCATGGTTACTTGAATAAAGAAGTCCTTATGGAGCAACCTACTGGTTTTGTTGATGCAGCTTTTCCAGATCATGTTTGTAAGCTCAAAAAGGCCCTCTATGGTCTAAAGCAAGCCCCACGAGCCTAGTTTCATAGATTGTCACAAGCTCTTCTCCATCTTGGTTTTGTTGGATCCTTAGTAGATACCTCTCTTTTTATGCTTCATCAAGGATCTGTTCATATTTACATACTGATATATGTTGATGATATCATAGTAACAGCTACAGATTCATCTATCATGGAGATTCTCATCCACGGCCTTCAAATGGAATTTAAGCTTAAAGATCTTGGCTGCCTTTCATACTTCCTAGGCATCCATGTCCTTCATGACAAAACTGGCTTACATCTAAATCAAGGTAAATACATTATTGATTTACTTGATCGTGTGCAAATGATTGGAGCAAAGCCCTATGCCGCACCCTGCACTTCAGGTAAGAAGCTCATCAAGCTTGATGGTGATACTCTACCAGATCCCACAACCTATCGTCATATCATTGGAGCTCTACAATACTGCACACTCACAAGACCTGACATAGCCTACACTGTCAATCAACTGTGTCAATTTTTCCATTGTCCAACTACAGAACACATGAAGGCTGCTAAAAGAGTTCTAAGGTATCTCAAAGGCACACCAGATCATGGCCATCATTTCACTCCAGGTTCTCTTCAACTTCAGGCATATTGTGACTCTGACTGGGCAGGGGATCCTATTGATCGCAGATCCACTACAGGGTATTGTGTTTTCTTCGGCTCCAACTTAGTATCTTGGCATGCCAAGAAGCAACCTGTTGTCTCGAGATTTAGCACCGAGACTGAATATCGTGCAATGGCCATTACAACTGCTGAACTCTCATGGCTTCGAATGCTACTCAAAGAATTGCAAGTTTCTCTCCATGATCCTCCTGTACTCTGGTGTGATAACATAGGAGCTATTACTTTAGCTTCTAATCCCATCCACCATGCTCGTACCAAGCATATAGAAGTTGACTATCACTTCATCCGTGAGAAAATTCTTCACAAAGATCTTTGTGCTAGCTACATCCCAACTCAAGATCAATGTGCTGATATCTTTACAAAGGGCCTTACCTCCTCTCAATTTCTTTTCCTCAAAGACAAACTCATGGTCACTCCCCCTCCCATTCGTTTGAGGGGGGCTGTTAAGGAACCAATAGAGTCTGTTTTATAGTTGTTCTTATCTTTTAGCATTATCCTTATAGTTGTTCTTATCTCTTCTCTTTAGTGTTCTAGTTGTATTTGTTCTACTTGTTTGTATTAAATTAGATCTCCTAGTTTGTATCAAGTTTGGGTTTGTCAAACTTGATTACAATTGTAACTCTTTGCCTATATATACAATGAGAACGAAGCTGAGACTTCATTCCGCCAAAAGCAAGTTTCTTTGCTTTCTTTCAGTATACAATATCTTTTGAAAATAAGACATGCATGTGACCGTCAGGGGACTCAAATTATTCATTATACCTTTGTAGATAATTTTTTTATTTATAATAATAATAATAATAATAATAATAATAATAATAATAATAATAAAATAAAGCATTGAAGGAGACCTTCGGCTTGGCTATGGGTCTTCACAGCTTTGGGGCCAAAGACGGACTCCCATGGTCTGATTGTGAGTCTCCACAGCTAGAGAATGGATGCTTTTTTAACCAAAAAATATATAATAAAAAAATCTAAGATTGGAATTGTATTTTTACATGTCTAATAGAGGTATATTAATGGTCAATTTAAAAATTGCAATGGCCCACCCTCCACTGCAAGACCTCTGACCACCGCCATCCTCAGCGACTCCAAGTCTTGGTATTGCGCTCTTCTTGAAATCTTTGGGTATGTTTTTTTCAAAATCTGCTCTCTTGGTTTCAAGAAGTCCCGGATGCTTACGAGCCACTCCTTTGGGTTCCTAGCAGTCTCCTCCTGCCTATGCCACCAGCAATTCACCCATCCGTCCACCACGTGCCGAAGTGAGTTCAACACGTGCCTGTGAGTAGATCTTACTCGTAGGCGCGTGTCCTCCAAGCGCCGACGCATGAGATCCTTTTCTCGCCACTCCATCTCCATCTACCTCCTACGTTGATCTTCTGGTTCCTTCACCGGCTCGTGGCCCTGTGCGACCACTCTGACTACTCTGTCGTTAAGGGTGGGCAGATTAACCGGTTACTGATTACCAACCGCGTACCGGTTTTGACCGAAACCGATTTTAACCGTAACCGATATACCGATATCCTTATCGGTTAAATTTTTTATACCGGTATGCTTATCGGTTCGGTTCGGTCCGGTTAGAAATTTCATATCGGTTAACCGTTTAACCGATATAAATCGTTAAATAGGGATACCAAAACGACATAGTTTTGGGATTATATATATACTTATGTAACCTTATCTTAATTTGGGTTTGGGTAGGTTTGATTTTTTTTTTAGTGATGGTATTGGATGAGATTTCTTTGCCTTTGGTGAAAGCATTTTTCATTAACTAGTTTTGTTAGTCTAATTAGCATTCATTATGTTAATTAGTCCATTTGCTTTGAAAAATATATTTTATAATATAAAAAAAGATTGTGGTAGATCAATATAAAAAAGCTTCAATTTTTAGCCCAAAAAACAAATATTTCGTTCCCAACAAAAAGTATTTGGGTCCTAAAACAACTCATTTTTAATAAGTTATTTTAGCCCAACAAAAAGTATTTGGGCTCTCAAAAGTCAAAAAAACTTATTTTTGGCTCAACAAAATAAATCAATATAAAGCCCCCGGTTAACCGGTTTAACCGAACCGTTTAACTGTGTATAGTTATAACCGATAATTTCGGTTAAAATTCTTATTTGTCCGGTATTGGTTAATAAACTGTTTAACCAAAAATTATTGGTTAATAACTGATAAGAGCCAAAATCGGACCGTTTTGACCGATACCCAGGCCTATCTGTCGTTGTTGTTTTTGGACATTTTACTCTGCTTTTTAGCTTGCTTTTTTATTCGGTATCGTTGTTGTGTTGCTTTTTTATTCCCTCACCTCCATCCACCTCCTACGCTGGTCTTCTGGTTCCCTCACCGACTCGTGGCCCTGTGCAACCACTCTGACTACTCTGTCGTTGTTGTTTTTTGGACATTTTACTCTGCTTTTTAGCTTGCTTTTTTATTCTGTATTGTTGTTGTGTTGTTTTTCTGTAACTTGTTTGTGTTGTTGTATGTTAAACCCAATCCGGTTAGATTTTAGACTCTTTGTCAGTGAAGATCCTTTTTTATTTTCTTTTTGGTTTCTTTTTGGAAACATTTTTTCCATTGTTACTGTGCATCTATTTCTCCATGGCTTTTTTGAAAGTCTGTTTAGATGCTTCATTAGAGTTTTCATACTCCTGATGCTTATTAAAAATTCTAAAACGACTCCAAACGACACCAATTCAAATGTCTAGGTGATTCACAAATATTAAGCGGAATAAGATCTGATCTAACAATTAATAATCAACAAAATACAGATATGTAATGAAAAACAGGAACACAGATATTTGGTTACGAAGAGGAAACCATTTAGAGAACTCTCTAAATGTAAAACCTCTTCGGGGCAGCCAAACCCAGGAAATCAATCCACTATAAGAAGAATAAGGAATACAAGAAAAATTACAAAACCTTTGCAATTTACTCTTCCTTGTACACGACAAGCGACCCACTTGACTTCTACCGCAGTAGCCCTTTCCAGAACATCTGGCACAATTCTTCTATAAGATTTTCTTTCACCGGAACTCCGATTGGCTTCACGTATTTAATCTTTACTCACATAAAGTAGAACAATATCTCTCTCTAAGCTCTCTGTTTTTGTTTCCCAAAATACATACGTATAATAGGCAAAACAGTTTGTTTAAATAGAAAATAAACATCAATTTAGCGGCTGTGTCTGGACAGGGATAAGTGAGTGTCCGGACACAGCTAGGGTTACATATGCATAACCACGTGGTGTCCAGACATCCAAGTCTTGTGTCCGGATAGGCCATATAAAATGTACTTACTGAAAATTGGGTCCGAACCCAGATTCTGACGGTCCGGACCTCCTCTTCAAAATGCGGTTTCTGGAATTCAGGTCCGGACCCAGCTTCTGACGGTCCAGACCTGCCCTTCAAAACAGGCTTGCTGGTTTTTGTGTCCGGACCCGGCTTCTGGCGGTCCGGACATGCCCTTCAATAGATATTCTCTAGAAATTGGGTCCGGACCTGGCTTCTGGTGGTCCGGACAGGGCCTTTTACAATCTGCTTCCTGGACATGTTGAGGTGCTCATTTTCAACAACTTACATGCAAACCAAATGTGCCAAAACCTAAACTAACAAACTCCCCCTTTGGCCATTCGGGGACAAAAATATACATGAAAATGACACATCAAAATCAACTCCCCCCTTTTTGTCTCGAAAGGACAAAAGAGGTACAAAAAAATGAAATTCTAGAGTTTAAACAAAACAACCCATTAAATCTTTAAATAAGTAGACTCAAGAAACCCAAAAAAATATTCTGGCCAAAAGAAAAACAAAACAAACCAGATGAGAAGATCATTCTTGCCAAAATCTGTCCTTGATATACTTCACATCTTTCTCCAAAGTCGTGAGGCGGGTGTTTATAGCTTTGATGCTTTGGCTTTGAGTCGTTAGGCGGTTGTTGATAGCTGCAATGCTTTGGCCTTGAGCTTGAAGTAAGTCAATTATTTTATTTAATTGACTTGGCGTATCTGATGATCCCAAGGAGGACGCAGCTGGAGGATCTTGAATGATTTGAGAAGCATGATCAGCTGAAGCGTGAAGCCTAAGTTGGGCATTTGACTTCATCATTGTTGCTTTGCCAATTAACCTTCAAGAGATTCCACATGTTCATTTGCAGCAATTTTTGGCAAAGTAGCGTGCAAAATCCTTGTGATGAGACCGCCATAAGGTAAGGCACTAGAGTGATCTTTATGGAGCTCAATCATAGTCAATACCATATGAGTGCATAAACAGAACTCTACACGGGTAATTATGCCATAAATCATCATTGCTCGTTCTATAGTCACGTGACTATTTCGAGAGATTGGCCAAATATTCTGTAGCACAATCCGTGTTAGCAGCCTCTCTGGAGCCCGTACATAACCAATCGGAATTTTGTTCTTGTCTTTGTCCCATACAAGCTCCCGACTCGGATTAAGAACCGCCATGATCTCCACTTTAGTTGGTTGTGGCTCAGTCTCCAAAAATGGAAGCGGCTTCTCATTTGTCAAAGGAATCCCAGTAACTTCACTTATCAACTCAGGAGTGACATTGATAGTTTTCCCGGAGACCTTGGTCTTGAATGACAGAGGACCAACCAAGTCAATGTCTTTGATGTTGTAGTAGAATTCCCGAACTAATCGAGTGTATGCATTAACAGGAACGAACAAAGAGGTCCATTGATTGGCCTGGAATATTTCATGAATGAATCGAAACGGTTCCACTTGAAGATCATTTTGCTCTACTCCACGCTGGATCACAATGTTGCGTGTCAAAAGCTTGTCTTGTAAGATTGATTTTTCTTCTCGAGTGCGCTTCCTCCTTGGTGTGGATTCTTAAATTTGATACACCATTTTCTGCATTCACACCCTAAAGAAGGAAGTAAATGATAAAAGAATAGCACAAATCACTATAAGAAATTAGATTGAAAAAAAATTTTGATATGAAAGATGTGATTCGAAAAATGAGATAGATGCACCAAAAACAAATAATAAATCTTGAACACAATAAAAATAATTTATTTCACAAGGAAAAGTGAAGATAGATGCAAACATATGTCATGTAGACATTCTATCGAACAGGTGATAGGCATTAAGGTATTGAATATAACATGAAGAAACGAATGCATGAAAACCGAAAGTACCTTGCCTAGGAACATCCCAACCAATATCTAAAAAACAATAACAGTGAAATATAACAATGTAATTGAAAAATTGTAGCACAATTGAAAACCGGCATCTTTGAGACATTTTATCAAACACGTTGTATGCAAAAAACATGTAGGCATGGAAAACACATGTTAAGATTAAGAACCATTCCTAAATACATTGATAAGCGCCGAATGTTGCACATTCAAGCCCCTTAATTTGCATATGTTAATTCCTTAGCGTTGTTATTTGTTTGATTTTGTTTTGTTTTTATTGTTTTCAGGTTATAAATAAAGATGCAATTAATTCCATTGATTTTGGGCTTAAAAGCACACTTTGAGAAGACCTAGAAGATATGGTTAAACTTAACCAATCATGGTTAAGTTTAATCAAATAAAGAAAATGATTAATTCGGAATTTCTCAAATTGGAGTCAAAATCGGATTGGATTCAAATTTGGATTCTGCATATGTCTCGGTATTTTGGCCATAACTTTCAGCTCAAATATCAGATTGAGGTGATTCAAGCGGCAGTAGAAAGCTAACTCAAATTACTACAAATCATTGTGAAATAGAATTTTCCTAATTCGGAGCGCCGCAATACCAAAATCGCCCCGCAAGATAGGAACGCAATTCTGGGTGAATCCTATTCCGATTTGGACTTAGGTTTTCTTTGTCCTAATTGGACTTGGACTTAAATCTCCGAAATTTCTAGGTTTCCTAGGGCTTGCTCCCTATAAATATACCCTTAACCTTCAAGAGAAGGTGTGCTTAGTTTTAGATAAAAAAATCTTCTTGGAGGCTTGACAAGTTGAAGAGGAGATAATCCATGGCAGGAGGCCATCCTAGCACCCCTATGAGCGGCTAAACCCAATTGTGGGGTATTGATGTAGCCCTCTCCAAGCACAATGATTTGATTGTATTTAATTTCTAGTCTTTCAATTTATGCATGTTGATTGTATAACTATGAGGATTGCTACAATTGATTTATGTTCTTCATATTAAATGCAATTGTTCTTAAATTCCAAAATCAATATTTGTGAAATTTTTCTCTTGTCTTAGAAAGTATTTTACTTTTATTGATCTCAAATCATTCTTGTTTTCTGTGATTATGAGGACGATGGTTATACAATGGGTTTAATTGACATATGATCAATAGGATTTGATAGGCCATGCCTAGGGAAGACGGATTGTACTACACCCTAGTTTAGTGTAATTTAGGTAGACAGTCCGTGCCAACCGAAGATGTGTTACACTTATTCATTGATTGTATGTATCCTATTAAAGAATTTGATAATTTATACCTAGGAAAGACGGGTCGTACCGCATCTTAGTGGTTAGGTGGACGATCCGTGCCAACCGAAGATAGATTATGCTTATTCTTTAATAAGGTAGTTTCTTGTTTATTTATAACATGCATAGAATGAATTTCTGGGATTAATTATGATTAGCCATTGTTGTGCGGATAGAGGTGAAGTCAATACCCTACACTCTCTCTCTTATTTTTAATCTCTTTTATTTTCATGCACTTTAGTTTTTAAAGAAAATCAAATCAATTCTCCTTTTTAATTAAGTTAATTTTGATCTTTTGAATTTTGATAATAAAACCCCTGCAGTCCTTGAGGTTCGACACCCTCTCTATAGCCGTATCCTACAAAGATTCGTCCTATTGCGAGTGGTTATTTTTATAATTGATATTTTTGGTCACAAAAATACCACATCATACATCAAAGTGCATATAGTTTACAACAATCATATGAGATAGAAAGAATAATCAATGTGAATCAAGGACTTAAACAATTCGGAATTGCAAAATTAAACCCAAACAGTCACAGCAGTGAAGTTTATTTGAAAACAAAATTGAAAAGAAGAAGGAAAGCAAAACATACCTGTGATGATGTCATGTGGATATTGGACTGTGAAGTGAAGAAATTAGAGATAAAAAGAAAGGAAAAAAAATGGAACAATGAAAAAAAAAAATTTAGGAAGAAGTTAATCGGCCGAGAGAAAGAGAAGTATGAAATGGAAAACAATGCAGGGTTTAAAAAAAACAATGCCGTGTCCGGACAGGTAAGTGCCTTGTCCGGACAGCATCCTAAAAAATAAATTCATCATTTTATTTTAATTTTTAATTTTTTTTTTTAAATTGAAAAGGAAAACCTAACTTGTATAGATAACCAATAAACCATGCATGTCCTCATGAATATCTTAACAATCTGGAGTGATCAACAAATTACACTTACATCTTAAATTTACCATATACATAACACATCCTTGTTCTGTGAATTTAGTCAAGTAGGCAATAATCTGAGATCTCATGTGAGGGTGTAGTGTGTGAAAAGAAAACTCCCATTAAATAATATTTCATCAGTGGAAGGTAAATCTAGGCAGACATTTTGTAAATGAAAGTCAAACAGTCTGATTCAAGCCACAATAAAACCTTATAATGTTATGACCTAGATTCCATCATCCAATACACTCCCCCTGAGACTAAGCATTCGCTTTTACTATGTCCTTTAGTAATCATCTATTTCCGCAATAATTTGATCACAAATTCTTTCTTTAGGGACATATAGAAGCAAAACTAAGTCATCTGAGCTTTTTTTTTTTTTTTTTTTTTATTGTGTGTGTGTGGAAGAAAATGTTGGAATTTTTAGGAGCTAGGTTCAGCTAACGAGTTGGTCAAGTGGATAGAACTAACACTACCTATCTTCCAAAAAAAATGTTTGATTCGAATTCCCAAACACATGAGAAATCTAAACCTAATGGGGGCAAAAAGTGCTCAACTTCGAACATGAGAAAAACTGATTCTTACTCCTTTAACAGTTTTCAGAAGAACAAGGTAGATCATAACCATATGGAGCATTAGATGTAAATTGCAGAATGATTGACCCCACTCAGATGTACAATATGCATTTCGGAACAATACATGAGAAACTGACCACCGAACAAGAAAGAGAGAAAAGAAATATCACAAAAATAACACAAAAAAAAAAGCCTCAAAATACCAAAGAAAAATGAAATATGCATAAATTCAAAAATAACACCAAAAAAAATGCCTCAGAATACCAAATAGAAATGAAATATGCATAAATTCCAGGCATATCATGTGCCCACCTAATCTAGGTGAGTCCATTACCACTCCCCCTCAATGGGTGAATGGTATTAATCTTCTTGACCCAACCTTTCTTCACATCAGGGACAACTGTGTGACTCTTATCTAAGGCATCTAACCGTGTTACTATGTCTTTCATCATGTTGAATAATTTCTCATAACTATTTATAGAATGGAAATATTCTCTTTTAGGCTCATGACTGTTAAGCTGAAAACACTTAGGACGAATATGTCCAATCTTACCACAGTTATGACACGTAGGAATAAACCTTTGAGAAGGTTGGTTCCTTAACATATGCACACTTCTCAACTTAGAACTAGACATATAGGAATCAGTTAGAGTTCCCTTGCCTTTTTCACCTTTGGAAATTTGGAGAGAAATTACCTTCTTTTCAGCCAAGCTATCTTCTTTGTTCATTGGTTTCACAAAAATCATCTTTGAAGAAGAAGCAACATTAGTAGATAAAATAGCAGATTTATCAAAACCCAATCCAGTTCTATCAAACGAATGTTTCTGATTATGTAGCATTTGATTTAACTTTTCACTAGAGAATTTTGTTAAATGATTCTTTGATTCATTCAGTTCATTCTCTAAGGATTTCACTTTGGCAATTAGCATTTGATTTTTAGACATCAAAGTATTATGAGTAGCAAGAGAATCAGTTAAGGTGACAGAAAGTTGATCATTTTCAAGATTAACCTCTTTGAGTTTCTTCAATTCTTTGCTTATTCACTTTTTGATTTAGTGCATTCCACAAAGAGATTATTATAAGCATTTTGCAGATCATGTTCTTCTTCTGAATCATTATCGGACACACCTTGTTTGTCTTGAGAATTACACTCACTATTCTCATGCTCACTCTCATAACTAACTCCAAATGCTAAGTAATTAACTTCATGTTCAGCATCGTCCTTGTCTGACTCATCACTTTGAGTCACATTAAATGCCTTGCCATTTGACTTTCTCAAGTTAGCACAGTCAACACGAATGTGCCCATGTCCTCCACATTCGTGACACTTGATACCTCTAGGTGACTTTCCTTTCTCAACATTCTCAATTCTAGATTTCTCAGAAAATTGTGAATTGCTATTTCTAAAATTTCCTTTCTTGGATCTCAAGAATTTCCTAAACTTCTTAGCAAACATAGCAATTTCTTCCTCATTTCCAGAATCCTCATTAGATGAATCACAAGAGTCAACCTTAACATTTTTTGCCTTAAGAGCAATATTCTTGGAGCTCTTGTGTTTAGGAAGAATTAGCTCAAAAGTTTGAAGTGAACCTACAAGTTCTTCTACTCTCATTGGGTCAAGGTCTTTGCTCTGTTGTATGGCAGCAATTTGAGGTATAAACCTCTCAGGTAAAGACCATAAGATTTTCTTCACAACTTTAGCATCATCCATTTTCTTTCCTAAATTGATAGTCGAGTTTCTAATGACATTAAGTTTTGAGTAGAATTCATCAAATGTTTCATCTTCTTGCATTCTAATCTCCTCAAACTGAGAAACGAACATTTGAATTTTTGAAGTTCTAACAACCTTAGTTCCTTCATGTGTGATTTCTAAAGTTTCCCAAGCTTCCTTAGCTATCTCACACCTAGAAATTCTTGAAAATTCCTCATTTGAAACAGACATGTAAATAGCATTTATAGCTTTGTCATTAACAGTAGCATTATTCTTTTCATCTGTTGTCCATTCAGCTATTGCTTTGTCTGGACGAATCCATCTAGATTCAACAATATGTCAAACGCTAATGGATTTAAAGTATGCTCTCATACGTATTTTTCAAAGCGTATAATTAGTTCCGTCAAAGACGGGAAGGGAATTAAGAGCAACAGTATGAGACATTTGATATGGAGTCTCAGATCACACTCAGGAAATAATTCCTTCACAAAGTGAACCCGCTTTGATACCAATTGAAAATTCTAAAACGACTCCAAACGACACCTATTCAAATGTCTAGATGATTCACAAATATTAAGCGGAATAAGATCTGACCTAACAATTAATGATCAACCAAATACAGATATGTAATGAAAAACAATAACACAGATATTTGGTTACGAAGAGAAAACCATTTAGAGAACTTTCTAAATGTAAAACCTCTCCGGGGCAACCAAACCCAAGAACTCAATCCACTATAAGAAGAATAAGGAATATAAGAAGAATTACAAAACCTTTGCAATTTACTCTTCCTTGTACACGACAAGCGACCCACTTGACTTCTACCGCAGTAGCCCTTTCCAGAACATCTGGCACAATTCTTCTATAAGATTTCCTTTCACCGGAACTCCGATTGGCTTCACATATTTAATCTTTACGCACATAAACTAGAACAATATCTCTCTCTAAGCTCTTTGTTTTTGTTCCCCAAAATACATACGTATAATAGGCAAAACAGTTTGTTTAAATCGAAAATAAACAGCAATTTAGCGGCCGTGTCTGGACACAGCTAGGGTTACATATGCGTAACCACGTGGTGTCCAGACATCCAAGTCTTGTGTCCGGACAGGCCATATAAAATGGACTTGCTAGAAATTGGGTCTGGACCCAGATTCTAGCGGTCTAGACCTCCTCTTCAAAATGCGGTTTCTGGAATTCAGGTCTGGACCTAGCTTCTGACGGTCCGGACCTGCCTTCAAAATAGGCTTGCTGGTTTTTGTGTCCGGACCCGACTTCTGGCGGTCCGGACATGTCCTTCAATAGATATTCTCTGGAAATTGGGTCCGAACCTGGCTTCTGGTGGTCCGAACAGGGCCTTCTAGAATCTGCTTCCTGGACATGTTGAGGTGCTCATTTTCAACAACTTACATGTAAACCGAATGTGCCAAAACCTAAACTAACACTTATGTCCATCAGATTGCGTCGTGGCAAGGGTTTTCTCAAGCTGCATTCGCAGATGATTTCCATCTTCACCTGCTTTGAGGAGTTTGTAGTTTGTTTGGATTGGGTTTTTCTGTCTTTGTCTATCATGTAACTTTCTATTGCTTCAATGGTTATCAGTTTATTAAAAAAAAAAAAAAAAAAAAGAAAGTCATGTGACACATTTTTTATGAAATTTAACAAAAAAAAAATCCTTTTAAATGCCAACACTCTTGAGTTTTCTCCCTAATTTCTCACTGATAATATTTCCATATATATATATATACACGTGATCATGTGGTATTTCCCTGTCCTTATGAAGACTGAAAGTCTTAATTTAATTTTAAGCTTGTTAAAAGTTACTTGTGATGCTTGCAGGTGACCCACAGGCCACGGTGGGGGACCTACTTGTGATGTTTGTTTCCTTTAATTCAATGTTGTTAAAAATATAATAAAAAATGAAAAGATAGTGTAATATTATGAACTATCTTTTTATTCTTCTAAAATTGATGTGACTTTCAAAATTGTTATTAGATCAAAATTTAAGTATAATTCATCTAAAATCTAATGGTGATTTTAAAAATCACATCAGTTTTAAGAGGATAAAAAAAAGAGTACCTAGTATTATTCTAAAGCTAATATCTAAAACCAAATAAAGAAGAAAATTGAGAATCTATTTAAGAGAGTTAAAAAAAAATAGTAATTAAAAATAAAGCGTTGTACTTTTTTAGTAGTTAAGAGGATGCTACTTAAAACTATTGAGTAGCATTTCACTCTTATTATAAAAACTTATCATTCATCTTTTTCTTTTTCAAATCTACCATTGCATATATGTAAGATTAAAAATATATAAGATAAAAGATGAAAAAATAGCATTTTCGAATTGCATTATTTATCTTTATGTGGGGATCGAGGCAGATGGAGATTTGGAAATTAGATGGATTCTCGAGTAGATCTTTATTTCTATTATATATGGAGACCACGTGATTTGCCTGATATGGAGATGAGGAGCAGATAGATTGTGTTTCCTTCCTTCAAGAGAGGATCCTCCTTGTGTGGGGAATGGGGATCGAGACAGCTGGAGATTTGGAGGGATTCTCCGCAACAAACACGTAGAGGGTATTTTTGGTAATTTTTAAGATATTCGTTGATTTAATAAAAAATCATACGGGAGGAATGATATTGCAAAAAAATATCAAAAATTAAGAATTTTTAAAATTTGATGATACTATTAAAACGCATAAAAGTCTAGGAAATTTTGTGAAGTTTGCTCTTTAAAATAATATATGTAAAGTCCCCAAGAGGTAAATTAATCGGCTGAAGATCACGCTTCATGAAACGGAAATAATTAAATCAAATTTATCCATTCTTGATCAACATCCAAAAATAGAGAGGAGCCTCATTACGAGGAAAAAATAGAAATATATGATTGCTAAAATTTTCTAGCCAAATACGAATTCTCCTATGGTTCAGTGCCGACTCAACCTTTATACAACATATGCAGTCACTTAAGGCTCCCAATTAATTATTATATAATAAAACTCTGTCTCACGTCTGGAAAAAAAATATTAGCTTCCGACTTTTAGTTATCTAATATTAGCCGTGCCTTTTTCTGATTTTTTTTTTTTAATTTTTTTTTTGTGTAAACTATATAAAATTAAAATAATCGTAAATGGTGAATCCTATTTAGGATTTGACTTATAATAGAGAATTTCAATTTTGCCTCTTTAGTCCTTTCAATCTAATTGTAAAAGTTTGCAATGTTTGTAGAGAAAAATTATGTTTGTAAAGAAGCCTTAAGCACGCATTTAGTAAAAGTCGAAAGCTAATATTTTTTCCCAAAACGTGAGACAGAGGAAGAAGAAGTCAATGCCAATAATTTTGCTTCAACAATGCTTTCTAAAATCATTGTTTCATATTGGCGCGATAATTTTGCAATTTCCAGGGGTTACTCAAAATATGTGCAGAAGTTTGATTTGTTTTTCAAGGGAAAATTAAATGGGTTTTGGAAAAGAATTAGAGGGAAATCAATGTTTATCCACGTAACTTAGTTTGAACCGTTAGATGGATTCATTGGCCAGAATTCGAGAATTCGAGGCCCTCAAATTTTAAACTAATTTGAGGGGATCCCGGTCCCAATTATGGTAAATAAATAATTTTTTCACGGAAGTTCATAATTAATTAAGACTCTCAACATTGTAAATTTTTCAAAGCATATAAATTCTCAAAATGTACATTTATTACATTTTCCCATTCATGAACGTCCAATCAAATCCCACACGACTTTCTCCATATAAGGACTTTCTCCACACGATTACCAAATTTTTTCTCCAAAATTCATTGGTTTCACACAAAATTAAAATGTGAAATGAAGACTTTGGTCTCCGATATTTATTGCCATTGTCCCACACATAACTAAAATGTGAAATAATGGGGTTGAACCCATTAGGTCTTCTGCAAGACATAGAAAATTGGGAATGCTTTGTATTGACTGGTTACAATAGTGAGCCCAATTCAATTTTTTTTTTTTTTTTTTTCATAAAAATGATAGTGTTAAAGCCAAACAAATTTTAGTAAGATTAGTATTATATTATATTTTTATTTCACAATTATCTTACAATATAATGTTTTAGTCCTAACTAAATTTTGAAATTTTTTTTTTTTTTCTTTTAACAAGGATTGATCAAGGCTCGATTGCAATGTTTAAATGACTAAATAAATATATTTTTTATTTGTTTAAGCTCTTGAAATAACTTGTGATGTATCATAGTATCAGAAATCTTGAGTTTGAACTATGTTTCTGTCATTTACTTTCTATTTCAATTTAATATTCTAGGTGTTGCTAAGGAGGCAAGCAATGATTTGATGTCCATTGGATGTTGAGTTTTAATCTTATTAATTCCGACCACCCCTAATGCAATTTAATTGAGTAATGGAAGATTTTGGTCATTCACGTGGCTTTTTTCTCTTGTTCGATTAAAATTTACATACTTCCCTCAAACTACTATCTCATTGTTAATATCAGCCAAACTACGAATTGTGTCAATGTCTTTCATAAACTACGAAAACAATGTCATTCAGGTGTAGGTAATTTTACAAATTTCATTAAATCCAGACCACCGACTGAATTTATAATCTTTGAAGAAAAGAAAAATCATGTCTTTATAATTTTGACACATCTCCGGTAAGATTTAATTGAAAATAAAGAAGGAATATCATAGAATGACATGGTATAGGGATACTTGGCCGATCTTGACAGGCCTTGACATAGTGGATCATTAGTTTTTTGAAGAAACATAGGGGAATGGACTAAGGGCCGTTTGGGAATGCGATTTCAATAAGTGCGATTTTAAAAATTGCGTTTTTAAAATCGCCTACTTTTTAAAATCGTACAGACGTTTGGTAAAACATACTAAAAAGTATTTTTTTTATCAATTGAGTGTTTGGATAACATTAGCATATAATTGCGGTTTCATAACCAAATTACTAATAACGATGAATAAGACAGAGAGGATGAAGAAAAAAAAAAGAGAAAAGAAGGGTTTTAATATATTTTAGGTAGGTATTCTTGGTATTTTTTTCATTCCCGTTCCAAAAAAGGTAACTATTGTGTCAAATATCTTTTTAATAGAAATCGTGATTTTGTTTTAAATTCGCACTTTTTCAAATAAGCACCCTCTAATCAGCTTATGAAAATCGCAGATTTTTTTGCGATTTTAAAATTTGCGTTTTTAAAATCGCAATCCCAAACACCCTAAAGTTGCGATTTGGTTTAAAATCGCAGATTATTTTTAAAAAACGCACTCCCAAACGCACCCTAAAGGTTCGTTTAGGTTCGTAATTTCAAAAATTGCGATTTTAAAATGTATGATTTGAAAAAGTAATTTTTAAAAACTCAATTAAGCATTTAGAGAAATCGTAATTTGACATTTAAAATCACAGTTTATCCTTTTTAAAATTGTGCATTTTCAAAAAAGCATCTACTTGCGTGCGATTTGAAAACGTAGATTTTTTATATTTTTAAAATTGCAATTTTTTTTAAAATGCAAGCCCAAACAATCTAATTTTTTGTGATTTGGTTTAAAATCATACTTTTGTCTATAAAATTGCAATATCAAACGCAATCACAAGTAGTATTAATACCGGGGTAATCTATTTGTCTGTTAGCTGCTGTATGCAACCATAAGATCAACAAGTCCATGACCACAGCACAAAGCCCAAGAACAGAGGAAGCCCAATTCGCGTAAAAGTACACAAGCGAAGCCCATACGAAGAAAGAACAACAATCAAGAAGTTGTAACAAATCCTAGATTACCCGGCTGTCACATGAAAGGGCAGGGGGAATGTTGCTCCATTTTTCAACGATTCTGCAGGAAATGGTTCCCGACCGTTTTGCCAACTTTGTTATAAAGTGTGTCACCAAGCTCCCAACATGATTAACTATGGGTACATCATGAGTCGTGGAGTTCTGAGATATTAAACTCGACAGGGATTCGAGATGATTAATCTGATGTGACCAAATGATTTGGAGCATAATGGAACACTTATAGCTAAAAAAATATCAATTATGGCTGTTTCTCTCAGAAAATTTTAACTCATATGAAAGAATCTATACAATACGCATTACCAACATTAGGAAAAAAAAATTGAACACCACAAATGCTAAAACACACCGACTTCCCACAATTTTTTTTTTAATTGTTGAAATACCATAATTAACCTGCTTACAAAGTTCAGAATTACAAGCTATTAAGACGAGGAGGATTACAAAGTTCAGATATCATGCATACATTGCAACTAACAACGAAGCACTCCAACAAATACTAAACCACACATACTTCAAATCTACATTACAAACTGCCCAAGGAAATTAATTAACAAACCCAGGAAAGTCAAGCCCATTTAACATAAGGCCTAACGAAATTCCAGAAAGTCAAACCCAAGACCATAAGGCCAACAATTGATGCAGTGCCCCTCCAAAAATCACGAAAATACACGCTTGTTAGGTTTGCCAAGATATGGTTCAAAGGATAATCATAGTGCTGATTAAACTTTTGACTGTAAGAAGATTGAGATACCGTAATTTGATCTCCGAGTTTGTTAATCAGATTCACCACTGCAGTGTTGCTACCAAGCTGGTTAACAATGACCTTCTCATCAATAAGCAAATCCAGATCTTCTTCAGTGTTGATAAGACAATCCAATAGCACAACATAATTGCAGAGGTAAGTGTGAGAAGGATAATGACACTGCTCCAGGGCCATATATAAGGTTTCGGAAAATAGCTTCAGTATAGTCATGAATCTCGAAGGGTGGGACTTCCAAGATAGACTGCATACTCTCCAAGCACGGAAAGCATTTCAAGCATGGTAAGCAAGCAAGGAGGCATGAGCAATCGATGCACCGAAAGCTATTCTGATGGAGTTTTATTTCAAGCAAGGGTCTTTCTTTAGCTGCTTTAAATTTCAATCCTGCATTGTCAAGCTTTGTTGCACAGTATCGAGTATCCAAAGGTTTTTGAAGGGAAAGGTCTGGTATTGAACAGAACAAATATCTTACCAAATCAGTGAAATGTTTTAATTCCTTACCGATGGAATCATGTTTATTCATGCGGTGATCATAAAAAGAAAAGAAACAGCAGGAAAGCTTGACAAAGCAAACATATTGTATCTCCAGGTCCTTCTTGTGTTCTTCATGATGGTTGGAACTGGAAGAGTAGTCATTGGTTGCGAACATATATAATTCCGCAAGAACAAAAAAAGGAAGTTGATTCTCAAGTAATATCAAGTCATGTAGTATACCAATTTGTAGCCATGGTGTACTTACTATGTAATCATTTTCTTCTTCATCATAGGTTTTTAAGAAGAGCTCAATTATAAAGACGGCATCTAATAGAATCATTTGCACAAAATCACCACTTTTGAGTCCACAGTCTTCTGAATAGGAATGACGGATTTTTACTTCCTTGTCTTCAATGATTTTTAGAAGATCTGCCTGACTCTTCTTAGTGCGTTTCAAGAAATTTTCCAAATATGTCAGTTTGTGCTTTTCCATGTCCTTCAAGTCATCTTTGCCGTGATGAAAGGGTCCTATTGAGACTAGCTTAGGAGTGTAGGCTTCTTCATTTACCTTGCGCAGTTGCTTGGGAACCCTATAAATACAATATTCCCGCCACTCCGCATGGGGCAGGTCTGATGGAATGTCAAATCACCAACTCTTCGCATTCAGCTTTTTTTGCAATGGAATCAGTTCTGGCCATCGTTTCCCTCCCTCAAGTTTGTTTTCCTAGTGACAAATAAGCAACAATCAGTGGGAATCTTGCTAATAGAATCCAATCAGCCGCAGATAACTTATTTCAATTGGCACCCATTTTTGTGTCAGGCTGTCAGCCCCCACCCCAATTTTGTCAAAGCAATTGGAAGGTGCGACGATTAACCCAACTGGATCACCATTCGCAACAATATTGATTATTTCTTTTTTTGGAAAAGGCTTTTGTACATGTATAGTATGAAATTCAATTACAACAAATAGTTTCTTAAATATCTTCTTTTTTTTTTTTTTTTTGTCAAATTTATAGAAGTATTTTTGTCTTGTTGAAAAATTTTTAGGGCCATTTTTTTATTTTTGTGGGACAAAAAGAATACATTGCAAAATTTTAGTAGTTTTGAGGAGACATTTATGCAATCTTTAAATCGAGAGCTATTGCAAATTAAGAGTGAAATTGATGCACGTGCATTGCATGTGACACATATTTTGACCGATTTAACAAACAAATTATAATGGAAACAACTACTTGAAAGAGCTAAAAAGTCAAAAGGGAGTCGATTGTAACTTTTTTAAAGTTAAAAAAACATCACAAATATGGTGTAAGCTGGAAGGGGTAAGACTATATATTGGAAGAAACAACGCAAATATGGCTAGCTAGGCAGCTATATCTCGAGGATAACAAAGTATAGTAAACACATCACATTGGGTGGGATATATATCATATATATATATATGATGGGAAATCTCCTGCAATGGTATGAAACACTTCAAAGAAAACAAAATTTTTCTCTACCTCAACCAAGTCTATACTGATAATATTCATATCTAATCAATCTTTATTATTACAAGATAATATTTATATACATATAATGTTGTTGTTATTTTATGAATATATTAAAATAACAAATGAAAATTTATAGGGAAAAATATAAAAAAGCCCTCAAGCTAATTAACAATGGTTTGCGATAGAGTCCAACAATGTTCAAAAGGTACTAAAGTAACACATTAAACTACCAAAGTGTGTTAAAAATGCCACATTTTTTTCTCATATTCCTATAATACCCCTTCTCTTTTAAAAACAAAAATTAAAATTAATAAAATAAAAAATAAACTAAATTATTTTTCAAAAAAAAAAAAAAAAAACTAGTGTGTGAATAAATAATAAAAAAAGTTCTTTTGGAATAAATAAAAAAAGTTAGCCATTGTAATTGCCCTAAATTACAAATCACTCGTGCGGTATAAAAAGTATAGATAAATGCAAAATCAAACCATGTGGTTGGACCTAAATTACAAATCACTCTATGTTGTATAAAAGTGAAATCCGATGTTCCTAATTAAGATGTGCCCAAAAAAACATTTTAGTCTATGAAGTCAAATTCCGTTAAAAAATTTGACGAATTCTGTTAACTGTTACGTCAACGCCAATAAAAATGGTGACACATGCCATTCTTAATAAATATATATTAAACTAAAAAATGATTGTTTTTTTTTTTAAGAAAAGGAAAGGGGTGGCTGCCGGTTGGGTAGCCACCCTCAGAGGTGGCGAGGGGCAGCTCTCCACCCCCACCCCCCCCCCCTGCCATCTCTGGGGTGGCTAGCTGGCTACCTCTTACATTTTTTATTTTTCTTTAAAAAAAAATTTTATTTTTATTTTTTAAAAGAATAACTGTATTATCGGAATATAAAAAAAATGTGCCATTTTTTATACACTTTGGTAGTTTGATAGGCTACTTTAGCGTCTTTTGAACATTATGGAGCTCTTTAACAAACAATTGTTAGTTTAAGGGGCCTTTTTATATTTTTCTCAAATTTATATTATTTCTTGTGAACTTGGGATCACAATCCTTAATTTATTTAAATATTTTTTAACAATGAATCCTATAATCAATGAATTAACAGACTCAACTGGATTACTAGAACAATTCTAAAAACTTTTGTCAAAAGTTAAATAATAAATTAAGTGAAAGGAGAAAGTTAAAACCTGCAAATTTCGCTTGCAAGAAATGCTTGTATTGCTTGATATCACCAAATTCTTCCTCTAACAATGCATGTACTCTTCTATATTTCTCTTCCTTGCTGATAATGAATCATCCACTCTTGTTGGACTTGTATTTATAGTACTCTTGGTTGGTCCCCGGCCCGTCAATATCAAGCATCTTTAATATCTCTCTTCTAATATTGATAAAAAAGAAAAGAAAAAAAATGCAAAATCAAATATCACTAAAATGTTAGTCAATTGTAATTAGTTTAATAGGGTATGGAAATTGGCTAAAAACCCAACGTGGTAAACAACAAATACAAATTAATAAGTCATTGCACCAAGCTTTCATCTAAAATTGCAACAAAAACCGTTCGTGTGTGCATGGTCAACAGCAATCATATATCTTGCAACATGTGTCATTAAAATAAAATTAAGAGAAAACAATATATATATATATAACGTCATTGTTTGTTGGAAAGTGTTATTTGAACACCAAATTTGCATCCTCATAAATGAGGTTGAATGTAGGAATCAATCTCAAATTTCACCTAGCTCCTCGTATCTGCGAAAGAAGTGTAATTCTAAAAGTTTTTGTTGTGTTTCTTAAAAAATGAGGTGGTTTTTAAAATTACTATTTGATTAAAATTCAATATTAATCAATACAAGCTCAAAATTAATTTTAAGAACCACATGATTCTGAGAAGGAACACAAGAAAAATTTCTTACATTACTCATGAAATATCGAATGAAGTAGTAATAGTGAGGATATTGAGGAAATCCACTTTCACTTGGTGCTCCTACAATTCTTTAGCGAGAGCCAGTGCCCTTTTTTGTGATCCTACCTGATGCATCGGATAGAATTGCATGTAGTATTCTCAATATTAATTTAACGAAGTTACAAGGAAGCTGATGCATGAAGTTTTTTCGTGATTTTTTTTTTTTTAAAAAAAATTTCTATATTTAAGGAAGAAAAATAGCTTTAAGATAGCTACTGTGAATGCTCTAAGACAGGGGTGCAGCTAGGCACAAAGTTGGAGGCAAGAGCCCTCTTAAAATTGTATGTTTTAATAAGATGAAGTACTCTTAAAATTAATTTTTTTTGCCTCTCAAAAAAGATTTTTTTTTAACTTCTTAAAAATTCTTATTTCGCCATTGCTGTGACGTTATCCACTATTATATATCTTGTTGAAAATGAATATGAATTCCAGCCAAGACCTGAAATTGTGTCAATTTTCTTTTATTCTGTCTAATAATATTACTACTTAATTAATTTAGTCCATCCTTTAAAATCCCCATGTAATGGTTTTATTGATGATCTCATGCCTCACGCAACATTCACATTTGAGTGATGTATACTTATCTTATGTCATTGAATGGAACCTTTCTGTTCGCACCTTGTTTGTTGGAGAGTGTTATTTATCAATGGTTATCTCAATTTCAAATAAAATTGTATATAAAAAAAGTGAAATTACAATTTTATTCTTTTTATTTTAACACCAGTTCCTCTCCATTTTAAATGAAATGGAGATTGGATCCAAAATCCTCTTCCAAATATTTTTTTTTCGACATGTCCACACAAGAGAGGGAGAGGGGAACTTAAACTAGTAACCTCCGCTTCATTGGACGTGGTCCTAACCGATTGGGCTACCTCTTGAGGACCTCTTCCAAATATTTGCATCCTCATAATTAATGAGGAAAATTTCCCCACATCGTATCTGTGCAAGAGATAACCTTTGAATTAATACCTAATCCAGATGGTAATAGTAACGATGTTAAATAAATCCTAAAATTATTTAAAATGTTATATTTTAGTTATTGGGGAGATAATAGAGCATACATGGGCAAGATGGACTTTACAAGTGACACACTATTTTTACGCTTGGGCAAATCATAGACGAAAAATAAACCATATCAGGAAAATCCTGTATGAAGAAGGAAATTTGTGGATGGAGCCTGTAGACATAAGTCGAGCGTTCATTTAGTATTACCAGAGTCTATTCACCATGGCGAGCCTTATTGGGGTTGAAGCTTGTATTTCTGCATTTGTTTTGTATGCCACTCGTAAAGTTTCCACCCAATATACTTCTTATAGAAATGATATAATTCATTTATTTTTTAACCATCTTTTAACTATCTCTAGAGTGAATGAATGAATTTATTATTGAATTTGTGTGGGGTTCAAATGAGTCCACAAATTTAATAGTTAATCTATTAAATTTGTAGAATGAAATAGACAAAAGATGGAGAAAATATTGACGTGAATCATTTCTGTACTTCTTATTATCACAATATGGCCTATAATTGTCCTCATTTTCAGCCATTATGTTGGATTTTATTTTGGTCTATAGTTGGCCCTTTTTGGGCATATTGTTATTCAAGGCCTATCTCTGATGAACGTTGCTGAGTGCCTATAGTCTCTACTGACAGTTACCACCAACTCTAGTGAGTTTCCAGCCATCATCTCCAGTCTCCACTGCCAACTGGTGTCATCTCCATCACAAAAGAAAAAAAAAAATTCTTTTCAAACTCAAGTTCCCAGAATCTTCTACCTCGAGTTTGAGAGGATGTTAGAGTATATTTGATTATCCTATGTGATTTGAGTATATTAATTTTAGAGATTTGATTATAATAAGATTTTAATGCTAATCAAATTTAATTTATTTGATAATCATACTTATCTGTCTCAATTCTCCTATAAATATAAATATTTTGTATTGCAAGGTTACAAAAAATAAATAAATAAAGTAAACTATAGTCCTCTTTTAGTCTTCGTTGCACATTTTTGCATGTGGTAAAATACGTGAGTGGGGTCCTCCGTCTTCCTATGAAGGAAATAGAGATGACCATTTTCTTCAGGTGTATTAGCATCCTGCTCTTAGAGAAATGAAAAAACAAAAGAAAAGAAAAGAAAAGAAAATCATGCCTCTTACAATTACGTAAGAAATGCATACATCAATCACGTGTGATTGGGAGAGATCAAGATAATGTGAACCATTCACCCTTGATCACTAGGGAATCGAGCATTTAATGTGAAAGATGAACTTGTTACATTTTCTTAGATTTTATTTGTTTTTTTCCTAAGCAATGGAGCTCTCACAATTTAAATGAATTTAGGTTATATTTAAATGAACTTGTTACTATTTTACTTTCAGGGAAACAAAAATTAAATGAATTTAGGTTATATTTGTTAATGTGTTTTGGAGAATATTTTTTTTATTTAAAAAATATTATGAATCATGTGACATAAAAGTGATTATTTTATTTTTGTGTTTTGTTAATAATTCTAAGGATAAATTGATCAATCTTGAAATTCTTACCATGCTTGAAATTCTTTGGTTACTATAAGAGTGCAATCAATCTTGAAAGTCCTATAACATTTCCAAAACCTTAGTGGCCCTGGACCAGTGTCATTATCCATCGAACACTAACGTACATTTGCAAATTGCAATTATGTTTTGCTATTGGATTCTCTTATGTGGTACCCGTGCGAAATTATGCGTCTTTTGTTGCGAAAAGGTCATTCTCAACATATGTGGTACCAGTGCTGCAGTGTAAGTTATCTTTGTTACCACGATCTCTATCAACAGATTAATGACCATTAATGTGATCGTTTTGGAACCGTCTCTTTGTAACCCTGACAAGTATGTTGCAGTGCTTTGCTTTTAGCTCTAATGGATTCTATCACAATTTCACAACTTAATTTGTAATCCTTTTTAGCTTTTGATATGCTCTCGTCCTAATAGCTTTTACCAAATAATTTTCATTTGTAAGTTTGTCACATTGTTTTAGAATTTGTGGAGTCTGTGTTTCAGCAATTAGAATTTTATGCTCTGGAATTTTATCCTATCCAAAAATCATTCTTTTGGTGTTGTCAGATAGATTATTAATTAAATTCATAATTTTTTATTGACTTAACATTTTAAAATAAGCAGTAATTTAATATAGTATTAAAACAAAGGTCTTGACTTCTAATATTGTCTCTTTAATTCACCTCACATTTATGAATTATTTTTTAATTAGAGTTCAAATTGGTCAAATCCTTGTTCTTCATATCGATGAGTCTCATTTAATTATGAGGATGCTTAAGCTAGTGTTGAAAAAACTCTCTATAATTAAGGAATCCTCCATGAGTGAAGAGATCCAGAAAGAGTTAGCAATACATGATGTGATGTTTAATCTTAATCTCATCACTTTGGTTCACATTTTTGTGTGGAGTGAAACAAATGTACGTTAATGGTCCTAAACAATGAATGTTCCTACGAAAGAAACAATTCTAACTACTAACAGTGCTGTCTTCCTCAAGCACAAGCAGTGTTGTTAATTGTATTATCAAAAGATTCTCATATACGTACAACTCTCATGTGACATTTATTAGATGCGAACAAAACAAAGGTTGGTGCTCAAATAACACTACCCTATAATTAAACATTTATCCACAAGTGGTCTTGTCTCATGCAAAGATCAACCAAAAGGGTCAACTTTGCCTTATTTATGAGATGCATGCAAACGAAACAAAGGTTGTTGGTACTAAAATGACACTACCATAACCATTTCTCCACGAGCCATTAAGGTTTATTACAGAAGATAGGACAAAAGATTATAATTAAAAGAACACAAATAAGCCTAAGGGTAGAGGAACAAGCTAGCCAAGCATAAATAAGAGATCAGCTAATTAATGTACATTATCAGAAAAACACCACGACCTAAGCAACCATTTATTAGAGAGAGAAATATAAACCCCAGATAAAGAATTAGCCCTTGCTCTGATCCACAAGATGATGCATGTCAGAGAGCACATCCTGCAATTTATCTCCACCAGATAAAGAATTAGACCATTTGTGTTTTTTTTTTTTTTTTTGGGAAGAAAATGAGTTATTTTTTTTCAGTAATTAATAAGACTAAAAAATGTGTCATTTTTTTAACCCTCGGATATAATGGACGGCTAGATTTAGAAATTTGGTCACTCGAATATTTCTCTAAGAATTCGAGGGGATCCAAATCAGAAAGATGGACTTTACACGTGACATGAAATCAAACATTTATCACGAATGATTTATATCCTCAACAATTTTCACTCCTCGATGAAAAAGAAAATTTATGAATAGAGCTTGGAGATATTAGTAGAGCATTCATTCAGTATGACTAGAGTCTATTCACCACGGCGAGCCTAATTGGGGTTGAAGCTTGTATTCCTACGTTCATTTTGTATGGCACTTGTAAAGTCCCCACCCCATATACTTCTTATGAGGACAATACGTATCTTGGATATTTCGTTTCATTTTGAAAGAAAAAATATACTTGAACTCCTCGAACTATTATTTACTTTTCAATTATACTTCAAAATTTTAAGAAATGACAATGAGGCCCCACATACTACTTTTGTGTGTCAAATTATACACTTTTGTATTTTTCTTTCCAAAATATCCTTCAAGTTATTAATTAATAAAATTAAAAAATATGTAAAAATAACCATTTGAAAAAAAAATAATAATAAAAAAAAAATTAAGGGGACTAATATGAAAAAGGGCCACCCCTTTTTGGTGTTTTAAGTTTTTTTTTTTTTTTTTAATTATAATTTTTTCAAATCATTATTTTTTTAATCCAAACAAGAGAGGAAACGCGTGCTTGCTGCAGCCTTTTCTCATCATTATTGATGATACGAGTGATACCTATAAGAACCCCCTCTTTTTTTTTTTGCCTCCTAAAATTTTTTAGTTCGCCCCCAGCTGTGAAATTAATATATGAATTATGTGCATTCGATCTATCTTGAAAGTCCCACAACTTGTGATAGATGACCAAACGATGGTGTCATTATTCATCAAACACTATCATCTGCAATCATGTTTTGCTATTGGTATCAAAATAAAGGTCCTGACTTTTAACCTTATCTTCATAATCCACCTCCCATTTATGAATTCTTTCTTAAGAGTTTGAATTCATCCCAAGCTAGATTGCCATAACAAATGGTCAAGTCCTTTTTCTTCAGATGAGCCTCATTTATGAGGATGCTTAAGCTAGTGTCTAAATAATTTTCTCTAATTAAGCAATCCCCCATCAGTGAATAGAAAGAGGTAGCATGATGTGATGGTTCACATTTTTGTGTGGAGTGAAACAAATGTAAGTGAATGGCAATAAACAATGAATGATCCCACGAAAGAAAGGTACTCATACAATGTTGTCTTCCTCAGGCATATATGCAGTGTTCTTAATTGTATCATTAAAAGATTCTCTTAGACAACTCTCATTTATTAGATGCAAACAAAACAAAGGTTGGTACTCAACTAACACTAAGCATTTCTCCACGAGTGTTTTTGTCTCATGCAAAGATCAACCAAAAGGGTCAAGTTCGCCTCATTTATGAGATGCATGCAAACAAAACAAAGGTTGTTGGTACTGAAATAACATGTCTCCAGGAGTGATTAAGGTTAAGTTACTAAAGAAGATAGAACAAAAGATTACTATTAATACAACACAAGTAAGCCTAACGGGAGGGAAAACACCAAGCCAAGCATTAGAAATCACCTAATATCCATTATCAGAGAAACCCCACGACCATTTATGAGAAAGAGAAATATGAACCCCAGATAAGAATTAGCCCTTGCTTTGATCCACAAGATGATGCATGTCAGAGAGCACATAATCTCACGCACACCAAAAGACGTTCAAAAATTTCTAAGCCCAAACCCAAAAGCTAATAGACTACCCACCAAAGTTTCTAAAAATCCAAACGGGATTACAAAGTTCAGATGCCATGCATCCATTGCAACTAAAAGCAAATCACTCCAACAAACAATAAAACAAGATTACAAAGTTCATATACTTTTGACAAAAAACTTAAAAAAATTCCAAAAAGTGAAACCCAAGACTACAAGTCCAACAATAGTTGCAATGCCTCTCCAAAAATTACCAAAATACACTTTTGTCAGGGTTGTCAAGATATGGTTCAAGGGGTACTGATCATAGGTTGATTCAGCTTTTTAGTGAGATCATAGTAACATGATTTATCTTCAACAATCTGATCGCCAAGTTTGTTAATTAGAGTCGTCACCGCAGCGTTGCAACCGATATTGTTAATAATGACCTTTTCATCAACAAGCAAATCTACATCTTTTTCAATGTTAATTAGATAGTCCAATACTACAACATAATTGCAAATGTAAGGTTTAAATGGATAATGGCACTGCTCCAAGGCCATGAGGTTTCGAAAATGAGCTTCAGTATCATTGTCTATCAGAAGTTGTAGGACTTTCTAGATATGTTGCCTACTCTCCAAGCAAGGAAAGCATTTCAAGCATGGTAAGCAAGTAAGGAGGCATGAACAATCGAAAGGAAGGTGTCCAAAGCACCCTTTCTCAGAGAATTTGATTTGAAGCAAGCATTTTTTTTTTTTTTAACCCTTTTGAATTTCAATCCTGCTTCGTCAAGCTTTGTGGCACAATATTGACTAATACCATTAACTTCTTTGAATTCCAATCCTGCGGCATCAAGCTTTGAACAGAAAAAATATCTTATCAAATCTGTGAAGTGTTTTACTTCCTTGATGTCGAACAAATGCCGCGGCCGCATACCTCTACGAGAAAAGTAATTGTAGGAAAGCTCCAAAAAAGTAACCTGAAAAAAGGAAGTTGATTCTTAAGTGATATCAAGTCAAGCCGTATACCATTTGCTACCCATGATTTATTTAATATGTAATCATTTTTTGAATTTTTTTCCTCCAAAAAAGCTCAGGGGTGTCAAGGGCCCTCAATATTGCTTTAGATCTTGTGGATCCATTTAAGATAAAACTGAATCAAGTACTTTGAAACAAACTAATCAAGTTGTCATGTAACCAGCTTCCCACTGCCACCTCTATAAGCCAATGAGATCCATGGAATAGTTTTCTAAGAAAAATAATTCTTCAAGCATATATTTAGTCACTTTCTGTTTGGAATTTGAGCGGTAGATTTAGCACTCAACCTGATTGTAAGGACATCAGCTAGCGGATCATCCACAATGAACCCAGCCAACTTCCAAGTAGGATCTTTTGTGCGAACTCTGTTGTAAAGACCTCTCATCCATCTATGCACGTCTGAACTAGCAAACCTTGGTGCTATTATCCAAGCTACAGGGATAGCCTTGTTGTCTGAGTTGAATACAACAAGACTGTGAAGGGGATGCTAGATCAATTTGCAGAGAGAGATAAGACAGACCTTTAAATAAACAATGAAACAACAAAATAAAAACAGACCTTTAATTTGTTTGCTCCAAACCTTGAATCAGAAGCCAGAAGGCTGTGGTTACCAAATCGAATCATTTGTTGCAATTGCCACTCTGTTTGAATGCCCAAAGTGAAAGGTCCGGAATCAGAGAAATCTTCATAAAAGAAAACATGATCCTGGTGGCTTTCAACCCACATGCTGATGCTGACTGCATCATCTGAATCCAGTTCATACGTAGAACATCGGATGCTCCTTTCCTGTCTATGAACATACCAGTGGGTTAAAAGGTCATCACGGTTGCATGGGCCACCCTGTTTCTCTACTGATTCATTGTGTCCTTGCATAATGGTCTCCACAGAAACTCCAACATATAGTAGAGATAAGACACGCAAACGGAGGTCCTCTGAGATATATGGGGCAAACATAGCACGCGTTCCAGCAGCCTTCTTGTCCTGTGGACCATGGCATTGCATCCCCTTCTTATCTACATGCTCATCATCATCATATATGATGAGCGCTACTGATGGTTCTGCAATTAAGCGTTTCACAATTAAGTGCACCCTCTCGGCCAGCGTCGTTTTTGATCTTCTTTGGGACATAAGTAGTCCTACTGGGTCGTACAATGCCACCCTTCCTGTGGTCATCAGGACCAAAGGAACACCAATAGCTACAAAATCAACAGGAAACTTAAACCCATGCTGCAGGCCCAGTTACTAGGAACTACTAAAGGGAAAAATTTGAACTTACAGAATATATTCAAGAATGCCATCAACTTTTGGCTTGTAAGCCATCTCTGGAGGTCGTCTCCGCCTTGCCTCAACATGAAATCTCGTTGGGCAGTCTTTATTTGCTGATTCACCCTGTACAAAATCATCTACTCTAGCAAAGAGAATTAGAACAACTCTATTAGCTTTGTCACGCCAACCTTCCACCTTTGACCACAAAACATCAGCAGAAGAAAACTCCAACGTTGGAGGATTCTGTATAGGAAGGGACAGAATCTCATCCCATCTCGCCATCTGCAACAGAATACAGGCATACAGCATCAACTAGAGAATATTTACAGATGAAAATTAAAAAAATTAAACAATCACATGTCAACCAATTAATTAGGGGAAGGATGAATTTGTTCAAAGATGCTAACAATAAACCCAAGTTTAGAGACAATTAAACAGGCTATATGAATGATAACATCAAAAGAAGCACAAACACTGAGTTGAAACACATTGATACAACAAATTCTGAACCATAAGGAACCACAAGCAGATGGCAATCTTGTAAATGGCCCTCACATCAAGTGGAGATCATCCCCCCACCCGCCCCTGCTGCAGGGGCAGGCCCCAACAAAAAACACAAAATAAAGGTTGGAGGGTGATTTCACAGGTTTAATTCCATATGGGTGTGTGAGTTGTATATTGACCTGTCAAAAAAAAATTATATACTTAAAATCTTTAATCCTACGGCCTAAATAATATTTAACAAATGCACAAACCCCAAAGTTTCATAAATTCTATAAATTTGAAGAACAAAATGAGAATTCAAACCTCAAGCCAGGGTCTAAGTATAAACCCGGTTGCAATCTTAAACAGAATGCTGCTTCTTATCACAGAAAAGACTCAAAATAAATTTTAAGCTACGGTCCAAATTTAGCAGTTGAAGAGCCAAAACAATCACACAATTAGGCTGCCAAGTTTCAGCAACAGCTTCTTCAGTGGAAATGCCATTAGAATCAACTCTGTGATATGTTTTAGGGCTTGAAGGTACAAGAAATTATGGGTTTTTTTTTTTCAAACTCGGCATTCACAAATAAGAACAGATTCAAGGAAACGTGCGATTTCCACCAATACCATCTACAGAAAATCTCCACAATATTCGAATTGGCTATCAAGAAAAAGAAACAACAACCTAAAAATTTTCAAGCAAAATTTCCCACGTCGACAAATTAGACCTCGCAAGGAATTAAAGGTTTCAATTTTCTCGCGTCCCAAATGGTAAAAACTCTGACACCGCGGCAAAACCTTTTCTGGGTACCCAAACAGACAAATTTTCTTCCAAAAGAAACCCTTTTGCAGATGAGTGAACTAGCTATACTACCACATAAACAGAAGTGAAAAAGCACTCCCATATCTATATTTGTACATACACTACATATAAACAAAGCTATACATATATCTATATATATATAGTATTTGGGCTTACCTGATGAAGAAGCTTCGTGAGGTTTGGTGCTGTTGTTTTGTTGTCTCTCAGTCAGAGAGGAAACTGGCGGAGGAGGGCAGAAGGTAAACGGTGGCGAACCACAAGCCTAAAACCCTTCGGTGATGTGTGTGTGTGTTTTTTTTTTCGCAGTTAATTATATATTTTATGGGTAGTCTACTTTGGACCCTTTCACTTGAAAACAATAAATGTTTTTTAATTGGTTGGAAAAAAATTTTCTAAAAATATAATCTCTAATTCAATAGATAATATACTTTTAGTAATTTTTTTTAAAAACTTTTCAAATACTTTTAAAAAATATTTTTGCATATGTGTTTAGGAGATGAATAACAGTTTCACAAACGGAATTAAACAAATTTTCTCTGATTCAACTTCAAAAGAAACGTTTATACATGTTTTTGATAAATGTTATGTCGCCCGGCCTCCTATGGGTGCGACCTGCATACATTAAAGAGAATTAAAAGTGTGGGAGTGGGAGGAGTATGTATGCATTTATGGATAAGAGAAATGATGATATGATTTCTTTTTTTGAGCAATACAACAAAGGAAAGGATGATTACAAAAAAATAATACGTAAAAAAAAAAATTGATGGGGCCACCTAACAATAAGCTTAAAAACACAGGTAAACAAAAATTAAATAAGAATGTGCCAAATAAATGTTGCAATCCTATGAATTATTGGCATGAATACCAAAAAAAAAAAAATTGACCAATAATCAAGACACTTTGACAAGGCTGTAATGGCCCGCAAATTAACAAGTTAATTAATTTAATATAACCATCCGATCATGAAATAAAAGCTCTCTCTCTCTCTCTCTATATATATATATAAACAAACCTGAAAAGGGACTTTTTATTTTTAAATAAATTATAAATATGCAACAATTGAACGATTGAAGTTTTCATTGAACGTCCGAGTTCACAAACGTTCAAAGTTTCCATCGGAGATCGAACTTGGAACATAGCGATCAAATGTTCGATTTTGTATAGACAGCTTTTTTAAAAGATAACATTTTTAAATCCTAGCAGTGTAGGTTGTCCTATTTAAGGGCTAATGATGAGATCCTAGAACCATTTTTCCCTTCTTCATAGCCCTATTCACCCATGGAAGTTTTATGCATGATCATTGTGGTAAAATAAATATAAACATTACGTTATTTCAGAGTCTCACTGAAATATTGATAAGAAGGGGTTGAATTAGAGTCTCACTATGACTTTGGTAGTGTCTCACCACCAAAAGAAAAGGAGAATTGCACCTCAAATAAAACATATGTTTTTTCATTAATCATAATCTCTCTCCATAGGAGTACAAAAGTGAAAAGTTCACTTAAGTAGACAACAACAAAAAACCCCAACCCAAATTTGATCGACTTTGTGACAAATCTATTATTGAATTATAAAATAATACAACTTTTAAAAATACTAATGACCTCAATAATTAATAAAACCTAAATAAATCTAAAGAAAAAAAATATATATTATTTTCTCATCTTGCATCATTTACAATATAAAAGGTCTCATTTATAGGGAGGTGGAAAGAATACAATACGATGAGGGAGATCAAATCAAATCTGATTATATATATAGGAGATTACCCTATAGTATATTCTAACAATAGATCACATATTTGAGGATACGAAAACTATCAACTAGAAGAAATGGTCTCACTTTTATGACTGCTTCATTTATTTATTTATTTCCCTTCAATACCATCATTATACGTTTTGTTTACTGTTAAAATTTTACATTTATGGCTTGTCCATCTTTCTTGTAGTATATATACTGATTTATTTGGTCTTCTAAATACTTTGTTTTTCCGAATAGTTTTTTTTTTTTTTAATATATTCAAGGGATAATTTAATTGGTTGAAGATTACGCCTTATTAAACAGAAGTTACTAGTTCAAATTTTGTGGCCTCTCCTTTTTCCTCCCTTGTGTCATGTGCGAACATGTAAAAAAATAAAAAATAAAAATTGATTTTGAACATCATAAGTACTGGTTACTTTGTTATAATTTATTTTGCTCCAATTCAAAAATTGACAAAATGGTGCGCTAGCTGGATCACAAGCATGTACATAACTCAATTAAACAAATATGTTGATATTGAAGCATGCCTCTGTCAATTTATGCCCACGTACAAAATAAGGATTAATTTTAAAGCAAACTATGATCACTGATCATCATAAAACTCTATTGGATGAAATACAGAGACTCAACGGATCGGATGCTAAAACACAGAAATGACACACATTTTTTATTTTTAAAATTTATCATTTGGGATACCTGGTGAAGAAGCTTTGTGAAGTGTGGTGCTCTTGTATTGTAGTCTCAGTCAGAGAGGATGCTAGCGGAAGAGGGCAAAGGTTAAACGGTGAACTACGACTAAAACGCTTCTGTAAGATTTTTTTTAATCGGTATTATTATCATAATTATTATTTTCTACCTTTTTGTCCGTTAATTATATTTTGAAAAATTATATCAAAACACCTTGGGTAAGCATGACAAAATTTTTTTGTCCCTAAATTTTTTTTTTTTTTTTTTTTTTCGACAATTTACTCTCTGGGTCAATCGAAATGCAAAGAAAATCCTTACCGTCAAATTTTTTTAATTGCCGTTACATTGGTTCAAACGCACCGTTTTGCTGACGATAAAAATTATATATATATATATATATAAGGGGTGGTCGGAAATCACCCCTGGCCACCCCCAGGGGCTGGGGGAGATGTGCAGGCCACCCCAAACCACCTAGGTGTGGCTCGCGAAGGGGTGGCTGAAGCCACCCCTGGCCACCCTAAACCACCTCACGAGCCACCCCATGGGTGGTTAGGGGTGGCCCGCAAGTCACCCCTAAACTACGGGCCACCCCTAAACCCTAGGGGTGGCTAGCGGCAACCCCTTGGGTGGCACAGGCCACCCAAAACCACCTAGGGGTGGCTCACGGCCACACCTTGGGTGGTTTCGGGTAGCCTACAGGCCACCTGTAGCCCCTGGGGGTGGCCAAGGGTGGCTTCCAGCCACCTCTTCTTTTTTTTTTTTTTTTTAATTTAATTTTTAAACTAAATTAATAAAAAATTATTATGCTGACGTTTCAAAACGGTGCGTTTTAACCAATCTAATGGCAGTTAAAAAAAATTTGACTGTAAAAATTTTCTTGCCATTTCGATTGACCGAGGGAGTAAATTATCAAAAAAAAAAAAAAATTTAGGGATAAAAAAATTTTGGCGTGTTTACCCAAGGTGTTTTGATATAATTTCCCTTATATTTTTAGTAGTCTACTTTTCACTTGCAATTTGTACTTACGTGAGAGAGAAAACATGGAATGACATTAGTTTTTTAATTGGACGTAAGACCAACTTATAAAATTGTTAATTGTGGTATCTTTAGACGTGAGAAGTACAAATTTTTTTTAATAAAATATTATTTATTTATTTTAATGCTAGAATGAGGACTAAAGTCTTTTTCGAGTTCTCTTATATGTGATGTAACTTTTAAAATCAACAATAAATTAAAATTTAATAATGATCATAACAATTTACACATTTAATTAATAGAAGGAAAACTTTACTTACCGCCCCTGTTATTTCATCGATTTTGCAATTATATCTTTAAACTTTTAAAAAGTATCAATTTAATGTATCGATCTTTCAACATTTTTCAATTTCACCCCCCATTAGGATTTTCCCTTAAATCGAAAAGGAGGGGTGTCAAAATTTCCAAAATACCCCTCTATTACAAGGATTTATGAATTGGTTAGGATTTAATGGAATTTACAAAAACCTGAATCTTTAGACAAAAAAATTAACATATATATATATAAAACAATATTTTGAGAATTTTGACAGAATTTAACAAAAAATCTTAACAGTGGTGCGAAATTTTTTTTTAAAAAAATTGAAAGATAAATATACTAAATTCACACTTTTAAAAGTTTTAAAGATATAATTATAAACTAATCAAAAATAAAAAATAATAAGTGAAGTTTTCCTAAAATAATAGAATTCAATAGTAACCACATGGCATACAACGATCTATTGGCTGACACGTCTTTATATTAATGAAATAATAGAATTCAATAGTAGCCACAAGGCATAGAACTCTATTGCTTTTGTATATATAGTACTCGCGGTTAGTCCTCGTCAATATCAAGTCCAGGGGTGTATAACAGGTTGCGGTTTGTTATTTCCTCATAACCGCAACCGCAACCAATTTAAGCGGTTATCCCATTTTAAATAAACGCAACCGCAATAGGCGGTTCTGTAGTTATTGAAGATCAGTTATAAACCGGTTATAATAAATAATTTTATCATTTTTTTCTTAATAAAACATCCAGCATATCATTAATTAAGCAAACTGTTGCTCAAAGATTACAACTTCTTGAATACAACTTGGACACTCAAGTGTCCATAGCCAATCCACACTCAAAGAAAGAGCATACTTTGCCAAACAATGTACAGCATTGTTAGCACTACGTTTAACATGAACAATATTCCAAGACCGAAAGAGACTCAAACATAATTTAGCCTCATTTACAACCTGACCAAACCGACCTAGACAAACTCCTTCCATCTTCAATGCTTGTACAATCTTCAGAGAATCCCCCTCAAACAGCGCACTGTGGTAGCCCAAGGATGCAACAACTTCAATCATTTTCCAAGCAGAAATGGCTTTAGCAATCCCTGGATCCAAAATGTGAGGCTTAGTTGCACAGAAAGAAGCAAGCACACGCCCAACAGAATCACAGGCTAAGAAACCCATGCCCATTTTCTACTCACGCTTACAAATTGCAGCATCCCAATAAATCTTAATAACACTAGCAAGTGGAGGTATCCAACTCAGAATACGTTGTGGCTGAGGAGGGCGTATCCTACCATTGAGTTGCAACTGTTTAGCACTAAGAAAGGCTTTCATCTACTCCTTTGCTAGATAAATAACTCTGGAAGGAGAGAGGAAATCACTTCCAAAAACAAATGAATTTCTCCTCAAGCAAATCTGTCTTGCTACTACCGCAAAGAATTGTAACTCTTCAACATCCAATCTTTCCACGAGAATTTCAAGTAAAGGGAGAAAAGAAACAGGAGCAAAAGAGCATTTTTGGAATTTTATTAAGATTCAGTCCACACATCCATAGCAGAAGGACAACACCAAAGAATGTGTTCCAAAGTTTCAGTCTCCAGGGTACAAATAGGACAATAAGACTCAGGGACAACACCTTTCTTAGCTAAATTCTGCTTAGTACGGAGGATATCATTACAAGCCTTCCAAAGAAACATTTTAACCACACGTGTTCCCTGGATGTTCCTAATCTGATTCCATAACCTATCTGGATTAATAGAATCTGAACACATACCTCTATCCATAATCGAAATCTCCTTAGCAAGATGGTACGCACTTTTAACAGAGAACGGACCATTATTAGTGCCCAACCAAATCAACTTATCTGATTGGCTTCTAGGAGAAATGGGCATACCACAAATAAGACATGCTTCCTCAACTGAAAAAATCTCATTAATAAGAGAAATATTCCACCAGTTGGAGTCCGCATCAATGAGTGAATCCACTGTAGCATCAAGCTCAAGAAAGCAAACAGGGTACTGGATACAATAGGATGAAGGGGAAGGAATCTAACGGTCTTTCCAGATTCTAATGGAGCTGCCATCACCTACCCTCCAAAAAAGACCCTTCTTAAGCAGCTTCTTTGCATTCCAAATGCTTATCCAAGCATAAGAAGGCTTATACCTGATGTGGTATTTTTGTGACAAAAAATATCAATAATAAAAATAACCACTTGCAATAGGACGAATCTTTGTAGGATACGGCTATAGAGAGGGTGTCGAACCTCAAGGACTGCAGGGGTTTGTTATCAAATTCGAAAGATTAAAATTAACTTAATTAAAAAGATATTTGATTTGATTTTCTTTAAAACTAAAGTGCATGAAAATAAAAGAGATTTAAAATAAGAGAGAGAGTGTAGGGTATTGACTTCACCTCTATCCGCACAATAATGGTTAATTATAATTAATCCCAGAAATCCATTCTATGTATGTTATAAATAAACAAAAAACTACCTTATTAAAGAATAAGCATAATCTATCTTCGGTTGGCACGGATCGTCCACCTAACCACTAAGATGCGGTACGACCCGTCTTCCCTAGGTATAAATTATCAAATTCTTTAACATGATACATACAATCAATGAATAAGTGTAACCCATCTTCGGTTGGCACGGACTGTCTACCTAAATTACACTAAACTAGGGTGTAGTACAATCCGTCTTCCTTAGGCATGGCCTATCAAATCCATCATATGTCAATTAAACCCATTGTATAACCATCATCCTCATAATCACAGAAAACAAGAATGATTTGATTTCAATAAAAGCAAAATACTTTCTAAGACAAGAGAAGAATTTCACAAATATTGATTTTGGAATTTAAGAACAATTGCATTTAATATGAAGAACAGAAATCAATTGTAGCAATCCTCATAGTTATACAATCAACATGCATAAATTAAAAATCTAGAAATTAAATACAATCAAACCATTGTGCTTGGATAGGATTACATCAACACCCCACGAAGGGGTTTAGCCGCTCATGATCTTCTAAGCTCCAAAGACAAATTTCTGATTTCTAGCTCCAAGAAGCGGTGTGTCTTTTTTCTCAATGCTTAGAGGCCTATTTATAGGGCTTAAGAGAGTCCTAAAAGCCCTAGTAATCCTAGAAATTTCGGAGATTTAAGTCCAAGTTCAATTAGGATAAAGAAAACCTAAGTCCAAATTGGAATAGGATTCGCCCAAAATTGCGTTCTTATCTTGCGGGACAATTTTGGCAATGCGACGCTCCGAATTAGGAAAATTATATTTCATAATGATTTGTAGAAATTTGAGTTAGCTTTCTATTGCCACTTGAATCACTGAAATCGGATATTTGAGCTGAAAGTTAATACAATGATATATATTGATGTCTCTGTTAATCACAAAATAATGATTGATTTGAAAACAAACTATAGAACTCTATTGGCTGAAAGACACACTCAACGGATGCCAAAACACACAATTTTTATTGCTGAAATATCGTAAACCACTTAGAAAGTTGAAGATTACAAGCTATATATATTAGAGAGGGAGGATAACAGAATTAGCTAAACATAGATTACAAAGTTCAGATGTCATGCAACTTAAAACAAAGCTAAACCACCTACATACTTCAAATTCTAGACGACAGAAGGCCTAAGGAAATTCCAGAAGGTGAAAAACAGGACAATAAGTCCAACAACAGTTGCCGTGCCTCTAAAAACATTGGGGAAATACACTCTTTTCAGGGTTGCCATGGTACGGTTCAAAGGGTACTCATAGTGCTCATTAAGCTTTCCACCGATATAATCGAAATAAGTGGTTCGAGTTAGTATAATATTATCGCAGAGTTTGTTAATTAGATCTGCCACTATCTTGTTGCTACCAAGCTGGTTATCAATGACCTTCTTATGAACAAGCAAATCCACATCTTTTTCAGTGTCAATAAGACAGTCTAGTAGCACAACATAACAGCATATGTAAGTCTTATATGGATAAAGACACTGCTCCAGGGCCATAAGGTTTCGGAGAAGAGTTTCAGTATAGTCATCTATCACAAGTTGTAGGACTTCCATTGGGCGTCCGAAGCACGGGAAGCGTCGCAAGACCCCAGGGCCAGGGGGTTGTATGTCAAGTAAGTGTCCATCACCTTTAACTTTGAATTTCAATCCTGCGTCGTGAAGCTTTGTGGCACAAAATCGAGTACCAAAACTTTTTTCCTTTGGTTTTTTGGGTGAATCCCGACTTTTTTCTTTACTTCCCAACTTTTCCTTTATATCATTCCAGTGCTGTTTCATCTTTGGTGGACAAAACTGCCAAAATCGAGTACCCGAACTTTCTTTTTCTTTGTCCATTATACTCTTCCAGTGTTGTTCCATCTTTGGTGGACAAAATAAATATCTTAACAAATCTGTGAAATGCCTTACTTTCTTATCGATGATGGACTTTCGCTCCTCATCCTTATCATAGCATGCAAAGTATTTGCGGGAAAGCTCGACAAATGGAGATTTCTCTTTCTTCAGGTCCTCTTTGTATTTCTTAATTTGTTGGCCTTCTACGAGATTGTTGCAACTGGAAAAGTCACCGAAGGCGAACCTATATAATTTCTCAAGAACAAAGAAAGGAAGTTGATTCTCAAGTAATATCAAGTCAAGTCGTATAACATTTCTTAGCCATGGGTTACTTAATATGTAACTAATTCTTCCATTAAAGAGCTCAATTATAAAGACGGCATCTAACAGAATCATTTTCACAAAATCACCACTTCCGAGTCCACAATCTTCTGAATAGCAATGACGGATTTTTACTTCGTCGACTTTAATGAACCTCAGTAGATCTGTCTGGCTCTTCGTAGTGCGTTTCAAAAAATTATCCAAATATTTCAGTTTGTGCTTTTCCATGTCCTTCAAGTCCTCTTTGCCGTGATGAAAGGGTCCTATTGAGACTAGCTTAGGGGTGTAGGCTTTATCATTTACCTCGCGTAGTTGCTTAGGAACCCGATAGATAGAGCATCCTGGCCACACCTCAGGGGGCAGGTCCGATGGAATGTCAATCACCAACTCTTTGTCTAGTGGCCGGGGGCACACCATGATGTTTTCCATCTCTGGAGTTTATTTTCCTAGTGACAATCATCGGCAATATTATTATAATAATACGTAGATGATCGTTAATATCTTATTTCATTTTATTTGGCAACCAATACGGCAATACCTAATCAATTAGTACATTATTAATGTAAAAGCATCATTCCGGAAACAACCGTACAAATATCTGATTTTACCATTTTGACTATATATATATATATATATATATATATATATCCACTTCCAAGACCCGTACGTGTTGGTGTATTTAAATAAAACTATATAATAAAATAATTATTTTTCAAAAATTTGGATTGAGATATATATTATACCTCCTTATGTAAAATGAGATAATAGTTGTACAATATTTGTACTGCACTAACCACTTTATCTTATTTTTTATTTTTCATTATTTTGTGATGTGATTTTTCATTGTCATTCGTAATTAAGAATCTTAAATCTATATAAAAGTGAATTGACACGCTTGAGTTATGCACATAGAATATATATGTCATATAAATTTGGAGATAAATAGTTTAGGTATAAGTTGTATATAATATGGATCAGAGATCTAATTTAATTTTATATATGTGATTTTGAGAAAAAAAAAAAAAAGTGCACTTAATCCTCTCGAACTTTCACCTCATTTGTAATTACCTCCAAACTTAAAAAAAGTTATAATTAGCCCTTTCAAATTACTAGGTTCCTTCGCTTTGCTCCCTTTGTCAGCATTTTCCGTTTACTTGTACGAAAAATGAATCATGTGACCTCCTGTGACTTCGATGTGACTCAAATTATTCATTATACCTCTTTAGAATTATATATTTTTTTTTTTCAAAAAAAATACACCATGGAAGGAGACTAGCCCACGGCCAAGCCATGGGTCTTAATGGCCAAAGACCCACATTATGGCCGTCGGTCTCCAAAGCTAGAGATCGGATGCTTTTATTTATTTTTTAATCTAAGAGTGTAATTGTAATTTTACATGTCAGGTATAATGGACAATTTAAGTCACACGCATTGTATGTGATACATTTTTGGTCGAATTTAATAAAAAAGCTAATTGAAAGAGCTAATAAGTAGTTAAAGGGTCGATTCTAACGTTTTAAAGTTTGAAAAAATCACAAATATGGTTGAAGCGAAGGGGCAAGAGTAGTTTGCCAAACATAAAAGAAATTAATTTATTTGATAGTAATATAATGCATATGGCTAGCTAGGCAGCTATATCTTGAGCATAACACATACTGCAGTACTAAACATGTCACAGTGGGTGGGATATATGATAGGAAATCTCCTGCAATAGCATGAACTATGAAGCACTTCAAAGAAAATAAATTTTCTCTACCTCAACCAAGCATATACTTATAATATTAATCTCTAATCAATCTTATTATTACAGGATATTTATAAGCATATGATTTTGTTATTATTTTATGAATATATTGAAATAAAAAATGAAAATCTATATATATTATTTCTTGTGAACTTGTGAATACTCGGATTTATTTAATTATTTTTGAACAATGAATTAAGAAACTCAACTGGATTATTATAACAATTCAAAAAACTTATGTCAAAAAGTTAAATAAGAATGTAAGAAACTCAACTGGATATTGCAATTCAACTGAATTATTAAAACGAGAAAGTAAGAACCTGCAAATTTCGCTTGCAAGAAATGCCTGAAAGCACCAAATTCTTCCTCTAATAATAATAGTGCATGTACTCTTCTATATTTCTCTTCCTTGCTGATACTGCATCCACTCTTGTTGCACTTTATTTATAATACTCGAGGTTGGTCCCATCAATATCAGCCCTCTTTGGCATATTCTCTCTTCTAATATTTATAAAAAAAAAATAAAGAAAAAGAAATGCAAATCAATCACTGAAATGTTAGTCAATTGCAATTAGTTTCATAGGATATGAAAATTGGCTAAAAACTCTCCGTAGTAAATAGTGGCGGAGATAGGATTTAAGTTTAGGTGGGTCAAAATTAAAAAATAAAATTAGAGAAATATATTGATTAAAAATATTAAAAAATATAATTGATGAAATAAATATACAATTCAATAAAATTTAATTATTATTTACAACATATAAAAGTAATTTATAATTCATTTTGTCACACCTACCGTTAATTTAGTCAATTGTCACCAACAAGTCTTCATATTTTGAAATCGTTGCATTATTATTTCTTCAATAATTCTTTTACAATGTAACTTGTCCAAATTAATAGCAAGTTGCACCAAAATAACACTCTCCAACTAACTTGGGTAGTTGTACGTGTTAAATAACAATAAATAGCTGTCGCAGATCCGGAGACCTAAAAAGTCTACGTTTTCAGTTTTCTGTGAAACTAATAATTCAAAAGCCGGGTACCAAGGGAGAAGGATCCTCTCCATAGAGTAGCGGTCCATATGATGACATAAGATATGCACACGTCACTCATATTTGACTGTTAGTTGGAGTTATTGCGTGTGACTGTGTGAGGCATGCATTCATGTGCTCATCTGAACCATTACAATTTAAGAATGGACTTAATTAATTAAGTAGTACATGTTAAAAAATTAAAAAAAAAAAAAAAAATTAAGTAGTAATATTTTTTTTAAAAAAACTTCACTTTGAGCCTTTGAACTACTACATTTTTTGACATGTTTCCTTTAAACTTCAAAACTTCTCACTTTGGACCCCTAAACTTTCAATTTCAATCACTTTGAACCCCTCCATACGTTAGATTTTAATAGTTAAAAGTTTAGACAATGACGTTTATACTCTTGACTTTTTTATAAAATTTCAAATTTATCTTTAATTTCAAATTAAAAATTAAAAAAAAAAAAAAAGTATTTGAAAAAAAATCACGACCCACGGTTGGGCCACCTTGTATTTTTTTTTTTTTTTTTCAATTTTTTTAATAAAAAGAAAATTAATAGGTAATTTTATCTTTTTAAGAGTTTAAGCAGCAAAAATTGATGGAGGGAAAGCAAGGTAGCCAAGCATAAGAGATCAGCTAATGTTCATTATCAGAGAAACCCCACGACCAAACTCAACCATTTATTAGAGAGAGAAATACAAACCCCAGATAAATAATTATCCCTTGCTCTGATCCACAAGATCGATGATGCATGCAGAGAGCACATAATCTATTATACTTGTAAACTTTATAATGGAACATCATGCAATTTGTCTCCCACCAAAAGGTTTTACGAAATAATTTCATTTTTAAGTTTATCACATTGTTTTAGAATTTGTGGAGTCTTTATTCCAGAAATTAATTTTATGCTCCAGCATTAGCACTACATCCTATCCAAATATCGTACGTTGATGATCTACTAGTAATTAATTTTATGTTTTTATAATGAGATAAACTTTTAAAATTCTAATTTGGTTCTTGCTGTCATGAGGCTATCCATTATTTTATATATGGTTGATAAAATATATATGAATTCTAGCCAAGACCTGAAATTTTGTCAATTATTCTTTATTCTCTGGATCTCTAATATTACTAGCTACTTAATTAACACTACAAGAAAGTTGTTCATTAGGGGCGACTTATTAGGGGCGACTAAAAAGTCGCCCCTAATACTCAACTATTAGGGGCGACTATCAAAGTCGTCCCTAATAGTTCAGTATTAGCGTCCACCTAACAGCGGACGCTAATAATGGGTCGAAAATTGCACTATTAGCGTCCACTTTATAGTGGACGCTAATAAGTCGACCCTAATACACGCGCGGGAATTATCCGAGGGGCGGGAAAAATTTAAGCGGCAAAAAAAAAACTTTTAGGGTCCATAATAGTCGACCCTAATAATTAACAAATAGCGTCCACTTAAGTGGGCGCTATAAAGAAACGAAACAAAAAAAAATCACAAAAAGTTCAATAGGGTCGACTTTCATCGTGAACCTAATAGTTATTATTAGGTCGACTTTTGTCGACCCTAAAGAGTCCGTTGTGAAATAAAAAAAAATTAAACAAAATTAAAATAGATGACTAATAGCGTCCACCCTAAGTGGACGCTGAAGATATATCATTAGGGTCGACTTTAAAAGTCGACCCTAATGCTTATGTATTAGGGTCGACTTTTGTCGACCCTAAAGAGTCGGTAGCAAATAAAAAATAAAAAATAAAATTAAAATAGATGACTAATAGCGTCCATTCCAAGTGGACGCTGAAGATACCTCATTAGGGTCGACTTTAATAGTCGACCCTAATGCTTATGTATTAGGGTCGACAAGAGTCGACCCTAAAGAGTCCGTAGTGAAATAAAAAAAAATTAAAATAGATGACTAATAGCGTCCACCCTAAGTGGACGCTGAAGATATATCATTAGGGTCGACTTTAAAAGTCGACCCTAATGCTTATGTATTAGGGTCCACAAAAGTCGACCCTAAAGAGTCCGTAGTGAAATAAAAAAAAATTAAAAAAATTAAAATAGATGACTAATAGCGTCCACCCTAAGTGGACGCTGAAGATATATCATTAGGGTCGACTTTAAAAGTCGACCCTAATGCTTATGTATTAGGGTCGACTTTTGTCGACCCTAAAGAGTCGGTAGCAAATAAAAAATAAAAAATAAAATTAAAATAGATGACTAATAGCGTCCATTCCAAGTGGACGCTGAAGATACCTCATTAGGGTCGACTTTAATAGTCGACCCTAATGCTTATGTATTAGGGTCGACAAAAGTCGACCCTAAAGAGTCCGTAGTAAAATAAAAAAAAATAATCCATCTGTTATTGCGATCGATGCACATATCGTGTGCGATCGATCGCGATAATGAATGTTGAAATCAATATTCGATTCATCGCGATCGATCGTAACCATAGTGCGACCGATCGCAACAATGTAAAGTTGGAATCAAACTTTTCATTCGCGATCGATCGCACATTGTGTGCGATCGATCGCAGTCACAGAATGTTGGTATCAAACTTTCTGTTATTGCGATCGGTCGCACACAAGGTGCGATCGATCGCAGTAACAGAAAGTTTTATTCCAACTTTCTGTTATTGCAATCGACCGCACCCATGCAGAAAAGCTCAAATATATATATATATATTATTGCTGCCCAATAACATCTACTAAAATTGTGTATATATATATCACTGCATTATTTAAAATTTTTAAATAAAGTGACACAATATGCACCGTCGATTCCATCCTCCTAAAGAAAGATTTTAAATTGTATATATTTGCCATTTGGTTAGTTGTTACATATGAACTAATTTGAAGAGTTAATTCTCATTTCATAATTTATATTAAATTTTACAGATCTAATAGTGTATATATATTATATGATGAATATATTGATACCTAGCTTATGGAAAGATTTTACACTGTTAAATATAACAAAATAAAATCTAAACCGTAAAATAATTCATCTCAGTTTTAAGTGAAAATATATTGATACCTTGCAATTCAAAACCATCTATGATGTCCAAATACGGGTCATTCCCATAAGAAAACACAAAAGCAAGTCAAAAGAAACAAAACTAAAGACAAATAAAAGATTAACTTAAAACATACTAAACAAAATAAAAAGGGTAAACTATGGGTGCCTCCCATGAGCGCTAAGTTTAATGTCTTCACCGACGATAGTCCCCGCATCGTTGTCTAGAAGATGATGCTCCTGCAGATGGTGGTGGCAACCGGTTGACAATGGACTGCATCAATTCTTCTAAGGCGCCTAGGCGTTTGTCCATTGATTCGTTATTTTCCGAGCCTCCTTTCTTTGGCCAGCCAACTCTCTCCGAAGGCCCGCTATTTCTTCACTAAGCGAGCGGTTTCGTGCTTCACGAAAAATTCTCGGGCCTCCTCCTCAGCTGCCTCTGAATCAACTATTGGTTCATCTTCGCCATTGGCTCGGCCTCATACTCTTCCATGCATTTGCTGGTGCTGGAGCTACAGGGCATGTGGGAGAGGCTCTTGTTCCATTGGCGAATGCCAAATATGGGAGTAGTAGTGACTGGTTCATCAGCTGCGGTACCCTTGACGCCTTTCTTCCGGAGGATGTAGGAGATTAAGTATGGGAAAGGCAACCCCCATGAATGTGTGGACCCCGCTCCTCCAACGTGCACCCCATTCCAAAATTTGTAAATTTGCCTCCAAATTATGTCGGGAATGGAGTACCAAGCACCTTTATGGAAGGCGTAGAGTGCTTGAAGAAATTGATCCCGCCTCTGACTTTTGTGCCCCAAGGGAAACGCATTACGGTGTAATACGGAGTCCACAAACCAAAGCCGTTGAGGTAGCTTTGATCGGCTGGCGGCATTATGGTGGGCATCGGCATACATCCCTTCGCACATGTCGTCAATAATTTCCGCCACGTAGAAGCTGTCCGGTTGGTCAGCAAGTTGTGCGGCTTCTGGAGGTTGCTCATCATTGCATTGAAGGGCAGCAGCAATGTCGGCCCGTGTTATGTCAATAGCTTTGCCTTGCACTTTCGAAGAGAGGGCAGCTATGTTCCTGCAGTCATGATATAGGTGGACATAAAACTCGATCACCAATTTTCTGTAAGCAGTGGGGGTGACCGGCTTGAAAAGCTTCTTTAGCCCCCGTCGCTTGAACTCGGAGACCGCCCATTGAGTCCCCTCAAGATTTTCAAAGTCTTCGCGAATGGCGAAAGTGGTCTCAAATAGCAGCTCCCGTTCCTCAAAAGTGGGCGGGGGAGAAGTGGCTCGGGTATCAGACCCTCGGGAGGACGAAGCTCGAGTTCTTGGCATGATGACCGTGATTGGGGACTTTTGTCGAACACCTGGCGTGCACTAGAGATAGGCAAAATTGCAAAACAACACAACTTGACTCAAAACCCCCTGCAAAAACATCCAAACCCAACCACAACAAAGCAATGTGGGTGGATGAACACCCACAATTGCAGAAATATGAGAAAAAAAAAAATCTCGTGAAGGTGCTCGTGGTTGGGGTGTTGATGGGAATGGGGAATGGGGTGTAAAGTACTAGAGGTGGTGAAAAGTACCTGGTATGGTTGCCGGAGAAGACAACCGTGTGGTGGTTGTGTGGTAGAAGTGATTGGCAATGGTGGACGAATAAGTTGTGCCGGAGGTGCGTGGACCAAGCGTTGGAGAGGTGTACGGCGCAGTGGGGAGAAGAAAATTTTTGTGGGGGTGGGGGGAAAGTGACCTAAAATAGGTCACGTGGTGTGCTGTCCGAGTGCGATCGATCGCACACATAGTGCGATCGATCGCACTCGGCCAAGGATCCGCGTGTTGATTCTGTGATTGCGATCGATCGCGCAATGTGCGATCGATCGCAATCACGAATCACCATACATATATATATATATATATATATATATATATATATATATATATATATATATATATATATATATATATATATATATTTTATGCAATTATTATTTTTTAATTTTTATTGCATAATGTACAACAACCGATTATGATATGATCAAATGTGAGATCAAACTTGAAACAATTGAAATTGAATGTTTGATTAGACATCCAATTGGTCCAACCTAGTGCATTCGTAAGATCGATCGTGATAACATCAAATAATCGAACAAAATTCAAACAAATTAAATGTTCGATCGAACATTGAATTGAACTCTAAGCATTTTCTATTATATTAGTGCATTACTTAAATTGATCGGGATACAATCAATAAAACTTGACATGATTAAATGATCGATCAAACATCCGGTCGATCCTAATGAATTAGTTCGATTGATCGCGATATGATTAAATGATCGATCAAACATCCGGTCGATTATTTGATCGATCAAACATCCGGTCGATCCTAATGAATTAGTTCGATTGATCGCGATATGATTAAATGATCGATCAAACATCCGGTCGATCCTAATGAATTAGTTTGATTGATCGCGATATGATTAAATGATCGATCAAACATCCGGTCGATTATTTGATCGATCAAACATCCGGTCGATCCTAATGAATTAGTTCGATTGATCGCGATATGATTAAATGATCGATCAAACATCCGGTCGATCCTAATGAATTAGTTCGATTGATCGCGATATGATTAAATGATCGATCAAACATCCGGTCGATCCTAATGAATTAGTTCGATTGATCGCACGGATATCCTATTAGTGTTATAATTTATTTACTTCATTTTTGATCTATCAAACATCCGATCCGATCGATCCTAATAAACATACAAATTAGTGTCATATTTATTTACTTCATTTTTTATTCTTTTTCACTTCTCTCATTCTATAATTCTAGTGCAATTTTTCTTTTCTTTTGAATTTCCTTTATTGACAAATCAGGGCATCTGTCTCCAACACTAATCTAATATTCAACGTCCACGTATCAGGCCATTTTTATTTTTTTAACAAAAATTTAAAAACAATAACAAAATATCTCAATATATAAAATACTAAAACCTTAATTTTATATTATATTACAACCAAAGCAAAAAAATAAAACACACACACACACATTTTAAAAAATATTAAATTTAGAGCATCTCCAGTAGTATTTTTAAACTAGCTTTTTAGTTAAATTTAGCTATTTTGTTAACTTTTCTTGCTCCAATAGACACTGTAAAATAGAAGATTTTCCTATTACTGCTACAATGAACTTTCAAGAGCATCTTCAGCAGTAAGATGTATTCTACCTAGTCAAAGCACAATTCTATATTTTAGCTACTAATTTTTTAATACCAACTCCATATTCTTTATTTTATTAAATATTATTTTTTAATCATTTTTTTTTTTTTATTATTCGGGATTGCTTTTGCATCATCTTGTAAATTGCAATAGAATTGATTCACGTAGGATATCCGTGTGTTATTTTTATTAAATGTTTTTTGGAAGAATATAATAAATAATTAATCATTGTAGTTTACCTAAATTACAAATTTCTTCATATCGTATTAAAGTAAAATTAAAGGTACAAAATTTGACTTCAGGGAATAAACTGTTTATTTTTTTAAAATATCTAAAGAACCGTACATTTGATTTTACTTTGTTAAAAGAATAGAGGTATTATAAAAATATAACAAAATAAGTAGACTTTTTGATACAATTTGATAGTTTGACAGGCTACTGTAGTTATTTATATTTTTCTCTTTTTTTTTTGTAAATAAAATACCCCAAATATTTAGTTGCACAAAAAAGTTTACCAATAGCTTTTTTGTGAACTAAATTTTGCAGAACTAAAAGTGGTATATGTCTAATTGTTCACAAAAGAATTTCAGAACTAAAAGTGGCGGGGGTTCTAAAATTTTGGGCACTGTTTTTTTGCACTCCCGCCATTCCTCTCCCACTCTCACGCTAGCTGTCTCTCACTCTCACTCTCACTCTCACGCTGTCTCTCAATCTCACTCTCTCACTCTCTCGAGCTCACTCTCACTCTCTCACTCTCTCGAGCTCACTCTCACTCTCTCCCTCCTTCTCTCTCGAGCTCTCTCTCTCTCACTCACTCCACGCAAGTTTCTCTCTCTCCGGCAGCTGTTTCCAGCGAACCTCTCTCACTGCCAGCTCTCACTCCAGTGTTCATCAACTCTCTTGTAGCTCTCTCAGGTATGAGTTTCTCCTAAACCCTTGCAAACCTTAAATGCCTCTCAATCACTCAATAATATCCATGAATTGTGATTTGAAGAAATGGGTAAAGAAAAGGAGCAAGAATGGGTAAAGAAAGTTATCACAATTCTTATAAATTCACACTCTAATAGCTCAAGAATGGGTTAATAATGAATTAGTTTCACAATATTTCTTTACCCATTCTCAAATGAATTAGTTTCACAATATTGCTTCATTTATCATGAAATTGCTTGTAAATGCAAACTCTAATAGCTCAAGAATGGGTAAATAATGAATTAGTTTCACAATATTGCTTCATTTCTCATGAAATTGCTTGTAAATTCAAACTCTAATAGAGGTTCTAGATGGTACGTTTGATTGTCTACTTGTTGCTTTTACACCATCTTATATTGCTTCATTTCTCATGAACCTCTATATACATTTAATTGGAAGATAGATAGTGGACTATTGGACTTATAGTGGTTGGTTGGTTGATTGTGATAATTTGCACAAATGTTGTGAGATCTTGGATGTTATTTCGTGCTTAAAATTTGAAATTATTGATATTCATTGATGTAAAAAATTATTGATAATTTACTTAAGAAATACAATTTTAATTTCATTTAGGCTAACTTGGTAGTGTTCATCAACCAATAAATCCTTGGTAACAAAGAAACGAAAATTAAGGATCGATGGAAATGTCATATCAACTTGGTGGGATGAGAGTGTAGTTTTAGTATTTCTTAAGTAAATAATATTAATAAACTTTTACAACCCACAAAGATGAAGCAGAAACTTTAAAGCGCCAACTTATATCAATGTTAGATGACCTTTCATTTAAAAATTGGATGTTAGATGACCTTTCATTTATTGGGCATATATGTTAGATGACCTTTCATTTAGAAAATTAAAAAAATCACTTAAATGAAGCTTTTTTTTTTGTATAAGCTCTCTGCTACCTCCATTGCCTTTTAGAAATTAGGTGGGTTCGTTTATCTCAACTTATAGAATGTTGTGACAAATTGATGTTTCATATCACAAGTAGAAAATAAAGAATAAAATAAGTTCATAAAACATACTAAGATTTACATTATTCGTCTTAACAAACTTATATTCATGGACTGAAAATAATAAGAAACTTAAAAGAGTTGTATATCCCTACGAGAATTTTGAAGGCAGTCAAAAGAATCACAAAAGGAAAAAGCAAAGTTACTACTTGGGTATTAGAGGACCCTTTAATCTTTATGTACCATGAGAGAGTCCAATTCCCCCTTTTCTCATTACACAAAGCAGTCTTTATGATGGCTTTGATCCTTATACACTAGACATGCCCCAACATCATCTTTTTCTTATCTTTCCCCAATAGAAAGATTTCTCTCTCTCTCTCTCTCTAGGGTTTGAATCACAAGCCAAGCAGGAGCCACCATGGTGTGCATGTGAAGCTATCACTAGGGATCTTGGTCACCCCTCACATTACCTAAGCAAATTACAAAAAGGGTTTGCTTTTCCTATTTTGAAAGATTTGAGTTTAAGATATTACTTTCCACCCTTTTATATATTGGGAAATTAAGAAGAATCATGACAAGCGTTCGATTGAGTTTTGGGATGTAGCTAGTGGCTACAATCTCCTATCAGATTGCAGTCCATAGCTATTGTGAGAGGCCCCTAATACCCAATAAATGAAAGGCAATGGAGGTAGCAGAGGAGCTTAGGGCCAAGGCCAGCAGAATTGGATGGCTTTGAGAAGTATGGTGAGAGTGTGGTACCTCTTTCTGACTTTGTGGATTATCTTTGCTGGTAGAGGTTTTAGTGTTGGTGGTGCAAGTTAATGGATATAATTATGGCCAATGATTCTGGTTTAGATGAGGAGTCCAAGAGCTTTGTGGTAGCTCTTGGAGAAACGATACTATCGGAATTGCATAGGAGAGAGAGGCTCAAAAGCGGGATCTCTGAAAGCATTCTATTTTAGGCAATTGTTTGCTTGAAGAGGACTCAACAATTCTTAAGAGCACACCATACTCTATGTCCTTAGTGATGTTGGATTAAGTCCCATGATTTCTTTTTAGTATGAGTATTTTTTTTTTTCTAAAGTGTTAACTAAACCGGAGGAAATGGAATTGGATGAAATTAATCTTTGCAATTTTCTCTTCTCAAACACATCCGTTAGATGACCTTTGATTATATATTTATTTTCTCTTCTCAAACACATCAAATAATTGAATCTGGATTTTGATTAATTTTATGAAATTAATCTTTTGTATAAATAAAGGTTATTGCATATATGTTAGATGACCTTTCATTTAGAAATCATGGCCCTAATATGCATTACAACTTCTTACGCTTCTTGTTTTCTTCCCTAATCAATACGATTAAAATTCAAAAATAAGGTCCTCTATGTCTGGTGTATAAGGTCCTCTATTTGTGTCCACAGAAGCAGGAAGATGTTCTGCAAACGCCTATCTGCGATCGATCGCATCAGGCCTGCGATCGATCGCAGGTACTGTTTCGATTTGACACGATCCTGCGATCGATCCTGCGATCGATCGCAGCATCAGTAGGTTCCTCGCATTGGGTGTCTGGTACTGCGATCGATCCTGCGATCGATCGCAGCATCAGTAGGTTCCTCGCATTGTGTGTCTGGTACTGCGATCGATCCTGCGATCGATCGCAGCATCAGTAGGTTCCTCGCATTGGGCGTGCGTATGCTGCGATCGATCCTGCGATCGATCGCGCAGATCGATGAGGTTCCTCGCATTGGGTATCGCATGCTGCGATCGATCCTGCGATCGATCGCAGTTTGCTCTGATTCCGATTAGTTAAGTTTAATGGATTAAAGTAAAGTTTAATGGATTAATGGATTAAAGTAAAGTAAAGTTTATTGGAACTTTGCTCAAGTAATTGCTAATATTAGGCTTTAAAATTAGGGTTAAATACGAAAGTGGCCCATGTGTTTTTGAGTTTTTAAAAATGGTAAAATTAGTCCTTGTATTTTTTGACACTTTAAAATCAATCTTTCTATGTATTTTCGTTAGTGGGCCATTTATCACGTGTCAAAAAATCAATTGGTCAAATCACGTTGTGTTATGTGTACTATCTCCGCATAATCATTTCCGACAATAATCAAATACTTCCAAATCAATTTTCATCTTGTCCCTAGCTCCACATGGATGGGTTTCTTTCACACCTAACCCATCCTCGTTGCCCTAGCATTGCCATTCTTCCCATATTTAGTCAATTTAATCTTACAAATCAAATATTATATTTGTGGACTTATGTTGACTCCACATAAATCAATGGTGGACTACATAAGTCTAATAGTTGATCTCTTGAGTGTGTAAGAGAATATAAGCCAAATATCAAAAACTTATTGACCGCTAACATTTCTCTAAAAATGTAAAGCTGTCATTGAGCTAAACTAGTAAATAAATTACAAATAGAAATTTGTTCTAAACTAGTAACCCACTTCTAGAATATTTTGTTAGGTAACATCGCATTGAGCTAGCATCATTTCGTATATATTTGTTCTAAACTAGTAACCCACTTCTAGAATTCTCTCATTACTCATGCTCCTTTTAAACTTTCCCTCTCTTAATATTTGAGAACAGACCTCCCATTTAATTCTATTAATTCAATTCTTAAGAATCTGATCTTCTAATTCCCTTGTGTGCGTACATGTACGTAACGAATAACCTTTAATAGGGACATCAATATGGATAGGAGTTGGATGCGGGAAAGTACGCGATGTTCAGAGCGATTTCAAAAAGGTGTGGAAGAATTCATGGGAATGGCAGTTAAATCAGTTGATTCACGTGATATGACAAAGTGTCCATGCCGTGATTGTGCAAATCGATATTATTCTCATATTAGCGAGGTGAAGGGTCACTTGTATATGAATGGATTTACTCCGACATACACTAGATGGATATTTCACGGGGAAGATCATTTTAGGAAAACACTTCTACAAACATGCACACACATACAAGTGAAATGATGGAGGAGGTTGATGCGATTGAAGAATTGTTAGGCGATGTATGTATGGGGACATTTGTTGATGCTAACATCGGAGAACCCTCTACTTCACAGGGCCCCACAACTGATAATCACGAACAAACAAGCTCCTTCTACCAATTTTGGGAAGATGGTTTACGAGAACTTTATCCAGGCTGCAAGAAATTTACACGAATTGCTTTTATACTGAAGATGCTTCATATAAAGGCGTTCTGCAACATGAGTAACAAGGCGTTTGATATGATGATTGACTTGATAAAGACGGCCCTCCCAGATGGAGAGACATTGCCACGCTCGTATAGAGAAGCAATACAGATTTAAGCGACACTTGGGATTCGGTTACGATAAGATACACGCATGCAAGAATGGTTGTGTGCTTTTTTGGAAAGAACATGCAGACAAAGTGGTATGCCCAAAGTGCAACAATTCAAGATGGATTGATGGCAAAGGCAGAAAAAGTAATATTCCTCAAAAGGTCTTACGGTATTTCCCAATAAAATCGAGGTTACAACGGTTGTTTATGACAAAAGAAATGGCCAAGGAAATGCGGTGGCACAAAGAAGGTCGAGAAGATGATGGCAATACTCTCGGACACCCGCCGATTCTATTGTATGGAAAGAGTTTGATAAAAGACATGAGTGGTTTGCAAGTGATTCCTGCAACGTGCGGCTTGGCTTAGCAAGTGATGGTTTCAACCCATATGGTAATATGAGTACAACATATAGCATATGGGCAGTAATGTTAACGGTGTACAATCTCCCTCCGTGGATGTGTATGAAGAGTCCAAATTTGATGTTGCCCTTATTATCCGGGGCCTTGGATCTCGGAAAGAATATTGATGTATATTTGCGGCCATTGGTTGATGACTTGAAAGATTTATGGAATGAAGGCATACGCGTGTACGATGCATCAAAGAAAGAGACATTTCAATTGCATGCGACATTACTATGGACTATAAATGATTTTCCTGCATATGGAAAATTATCAGGTGGTCTACAATTGGAAAGCTTGCATGTCCAGTATGTAATAAAGATACATCGTTCGGTATTTGAAGTATGGGCATAAGGTGTGCTTCATGTGTCATCGTCGGTGGCTTCCTCAAGAGCATCCATGGCGCAAAGAGGAGATTTGTTCGATGGTACAGAGGAGCATAGATTGCAACTCAAGAATTGTCCGAAGTCAATTGTTGAAACAACTAAGAGATCTTTGAGGGTTTGCAATTTGAAAAACAAGCGGGAGAAAGAGAAAGAACACGGATGTTGTGTTGAATTGGAAGAAGAGAAGTATTTTCTTTGAGTTGCCTTCTTGGTCAAGCTTGAAACTACGTCATAATTTAGATGTAATGCATATTGAGAAGAACATATGTGAAAGTATCTTAGGATGCGTTGATGAATATCGATGGGAAGACCAAGGACACGATCAAGGCACGAAGAGATTTACTGATTGATGGGTATACGTAAAGAATTGCATGTGCAGCCAAATGGTGAAACTTATAGGATGCCACTTGAAGTACACCTTGACAAGAGATGAGAAGAAGAGTTTATGTGAGTGGTTGAAAGGTGTTAAATTTCTGACGGGTATGCATCTAACATTGGTCGATGTGTGAACAAGCTTCTGGTAAAATTTGGGTATGAAAAGCCACGATTGTCATGTCTTCTTACAGCGCTTGCTTCTGTTGCAATTCGAAATTTCTACGTCGAAATCGAACAACATTGACCGAGTTCAGTACATTTTTACGCGATTATGTGCACGGACGTTGAAAGTTGATATCCTAAAGCAAATGAAAGTCGACATTGTAACAATTTTATGCAAAATGGAAAAAATATTTCCGCCACTTTTTTGATGTTATGATCCATCTAGCACTTCATTTACCTCGGAGGCCGAGCTTGCTGGTCCCGTACAAAACCGTTGGATGTATCCGTTCAAAGAGAACTTGGAAGATATAAGAAGTGGGCGCGTAACAAAGCGCGTCGAGAGGGTCTATTGTCGAGTGTTACTTAGTGAGGAGAGCTTGACCTTCTTCCGGTACCTTCGGGATTGAGACAAGATGGAACCGTGAGCGGAGAAATGTTGGCGTTGATGTTGTAGAATTGAGCCAGCGCTTGGATGTGTTCTCCCAACGAGTTCGGCCGTTAGGAGCAGCTAAATTAGTAACACTGGATGCTAATGATTTTGCTAGGGCACGATGGTATGTGCTTACCAATTGTAACGAAACGGCCTCATATTTGGAGTAAGTTTAGTAATGGCCTTTGTGTTTTACTTGTTACGACATGTTATAATTGTAGGGTTGATGATCATTTACCAATACGTTTATTTTTCATGCAGTGAACATTATAATATGATCAAAAGAGAAGCGTACGACATTGATAAAAGCATGAAGCTAACTTTGAGCGTTGGTTCCATAAGCGTTTATACAATAGTGGGCGTCTGCAGCCAATGACTCAAAACACTTATATGATCTTGCATGTGGGCCGATCGTCATGTTCATTCGTATAGAGGTTGCATCGTGAATGGGGTTAGGTATCACACAAAAGAATGTGCGAAACTCGTACTACTCGTAAGCGATGGTGTTTCTGTTTGGTGAGGACGAAAACTCAATAACGGAGTATTATGGTGAGTTAAAAATATTCTAGAGTTCGTTACCTGGCCAAAATCTCGTGTACTTGTTTGAGTGTGATTGGTGGGACACCGGGAGTGCAACAGAGTACGAATGGACCAAGGCTTCACGATTGTGAATACTTCTCGTAAATGGTGTGAATCCGACCCGTTCATCTTAGCATGTCAAGCTTCGCAAGTGTTTTACTTGGATGATCCCAAATTGGGTGGTAATTGGAAAGTGGTGCAGAAGTGGATCAATAGAGACATCTATGATATTCCAACAGTACAAAAGGGAGATAATACAGAAGATGACCAAAGACTCAGTGATGACGTATACCAGGAAGGTGAATGTGTTGGGGGTAATATGGTCTTTGTTGATGAAGCGAATGTTGAAGCCTCCACTCAATTACGTAGAGATGATGCGACAATAGCAATTGACGAATTATATATTCAACTTGATGCAAGCATGTTTGCCAACGATAACTTGCCAGACGAGGACCATTATACAAACTTTGATGAGGAAGAGGAGTTATGTAGCGATAACGATATAGACTCTGAACACGAAGAGGACTCTGAACACGAAGAGGACTCTGAACACGAACAATCATCTTCAAGTAACAGTGCTACAGATTCTGAATATGAATCTGATGATGAAATGTGTTGAACACATAAGCTCAAATTTGGTGTAAGTACAAAGTGTATTAGCATATTTAATGAAATTGATGCTCTCTCTCTCTCTCTCTATATATATATATATATATATATATATATATATATATATTGTGGTGTTTTTATTTTTATTTTTTACTAGCATGATTATTGTATGTTTGTCAAAAATATTGAACATGCTATATGGTTATAAATTGACTAATATAATTTTGTGGTTTTGACTTGTTAGCGATTGATCATAACAATGACAACAACGGGGACGCAAGCGTGTTCCAAAGAAGACGAGGCGAGGCCGAGGCCAAGGTCAAGGCCGGGGCCTTATTGACGAGCATGAGAGTCCGACTCTCAGTGCAGGTTTGGTGATACAGATATGCATGTGTCGCCTCGCCCCCTCCTCCTCGAGTCGGTGGATGGGCATCCTTCGCATGAGTCTAGTAATCCTACTCACTCGATGGCGGGATTGGATTCACGAGGAGCCGCCCCTCGCATCTTGTAAGTTCATGAATTTTATATTTATGAACTGTTATTTTTGTATTATTTTGGTTTGTTATAGACATTTGACAATATACTTTTCCAAATATAACTTACTACGTTACCATGTTTTGCATAACACTACCACGTCTGCCGAAGTGTAAGGGTAAGGCCAAGTGTAAGAAGTTGAGTGACCACGCACTTAAGCATGGCCCGTAGTGCTAAACATCCCAAATAGACACCGGGCACTGTAGGCGAGAATGCATCATGGTTTGCAAGCAAGATTGGGAGATTATTCGTAACATATGCGAACTCCATCACAGTGAATGGAAAAAGGTCCCAGCTGAAGAAAAGAGCAAGTTGTTGTTTCATGTTCAGGTATGAATATCAATGTAATGTTTAATAATATGTTTCGTATGGAAAATTAATGTGACACATTTTTTACCATTGTTTTCTTATCTATTATGTATCAGTCAAACTGACCTTTGAATATGGAGCGATACGAGCACATCAAAGCTGTTGAAAATAAATTGGGTCGTGCATATGCTAGGCTTCGTTCGAACTTGTATAGGGATCATTACAAGAAATATTTTGACGGCATTGATAAAGACGATGATGAGGGGATTGCCAAGGCTAAGGCTATTGGGAGGAAAGCGTGCGGCAGGTATAGTCCTCAACGATGGAACCTAATATGTGACTCATTTGATGACGGTAAATGGAAGGTAAATATATATTATTATCACGATTAGAATATTCAAATTGATATAATTTGCATGCACTTGAAGACATTTTATGAATAATTGTGTTTTTTTTCTTTCCAAATTTCATAGAAAAAGTCCGAACGAAATACCTAAATGAAGCAAATTGGAAACAAATCACACAGTGGGACTTGTTCATTTGTCAATGTCATTTACAAAAGGTAAGTATCTCGTACCATAATTTAATGAAAGTAACGTTATTTAGTGTAAACTTTGATTATATGTATTATGTGTAGGAACAAGAAACAAAAGTGAAGCCTAATCTGTTGAACTGTATGAGGTTACCCATACAAGAAAAAGGATAAACAGTTTGTGAGCGACAAATGCAAAAGTCTATATGTAAGTAATTGTTTACGCTCCGATCATTAAGTTGATTAGTGAAGAACATGAATAGTAAACTTGCATGAAGTATATGTTAAACTAAGGCCAACTATGACTTGTGCAGCTTCAAATGCAAGAATTAACAACCGGTGAGGCCTTAGAGGAAGGCGATGTGGAGGAACAAGTGTGGATGACCGAATGCAAGAAATAGTCACACAAGTACTAGGGGCCACGAACTGGGCACGTTAGAGGAATGGGATGCGGTCTTATTCCTACCCCTTTAAGAACTTCATCTCAGCGTTCACCCACTTCGACAACCACGATGAGTGTAGGAAAAGACAAGAAGATACTCAAAGCGAGCTTCAACGGACTAGAATTGAACTTCACGAAGACAGAGAGAATTTGCAAGCCAACGTTGAGGAAACGAACAAATTAAAAGCCCTTTGTTGAGTTCTTAATGTCACGTATTGGAGGGTTAGTGAAACTTTACCTATGCATTAATTTTACAAAACACACATACTAAGTAATCGTTAAAAATCTTATTGATCATTATATGAAATTTTATTCTATTAGGTCTGGAGGGAGCTTGCTTGGAGGTGCATCAAGTGAAGCCAACAATTAAGGAGCTTTGGAATAACTTTATTTAGGATGTACTCTTTGATAGCATCTATTTGTGATATATTTTTTGATACTATGTATTTGGATAGTTGTTGGTACTTTCTATTTGCTAATGTGTATTTGACTATTTGTTGATCGTGATCTGTTTGGTAATGTATATCTGTTGGTACTTTTTATTTGGTTTATATTATATTAAGATATTCGCAAAATTTTTGGTTCAACAACTTTTGAGTTAGTAAATCTCCCTTGACATGGTTATCAAGGTTAAAGAACTTTGAGTAAACAATGCAAGGAGTAATAATATCTTTCTAAATTTTATTTTTAAGTGTATGCAGGATGACAAGAGTACAAGAAAGTTAAACCGCCAAGCGAGTTCTCGCTTTAATATATTTCATGAAGAAACACATTTTTAGTATCTCTTTCTCTATCATTTTGGGTTTCATTTTCATTGTCTTTGATATTATATATTGGTTCATTGTGGTAGATTACTCAAATTGCTTATGAGGATGAATTGGCAAGGAAGAGAATGCAGATAAGTACTTTATTTTGGTTTTGGAATTTTGCTGCCCATGAATTGTAGAACATATATTTAATAGTTTTCTCCTTAGCGAGTTTGGTTAATGGGGCGTTCTCACATATTTTTATGATTTTGATGAGGTTAGTCATTTTGAGTTATGTTTCTTGTGGGCATTTAGATTAGTTTGATTATTTCATATATTAATTGATTCATCAAAGAATGTTGTTGTGTACTTAAACATAAATGCAATGTTTCTTATAGAGGTACTCTCGTGCATTTTATTTGCCCATGCATGGAGTTATGTTTCTCGGATAAGTTTTCTGCTGAATTCTTTTAGTGTTGGTTTCTTCATAGTGAACTTTTTTTTGGCCTCAATCTTGTTAGGCGCACAATGCTTATCATGGTGTTGGCATTGTCAAATTGATGGGCCGTAGCAGTAGATATATAGCTATGCATGCATCCCTAGCTAGTGGACAAATTGACATATGTTTGATTCATGAGGTACTTATTACTAGCAATTAATTGGATAGTTATCTTTGTGAGTATTATCGATTCTCTTGATATGCACATCTAAGGTATCTTTTAATTTGCACGGCCTCATGGTGTTTTGAGTCATCTGAAATACTGATTGAGACAAAGGGTTGGCTGTTATTTGTGTCGCAGAGGAGCACGGCAGTGAGTTACGTAAGGAATTCATATTTTCGCTTTTGGGTTGAATACTATTAATTGATCAGGAGATTTAAATTGTGCAGTTCTTTTTTGGCTTCATGAAATACTGCGAAAAACTGCCTGTGTTCATTTCATTGCATTGCATAGATCTTATAACTTCTACATTATATTTTTCCCAAGATGAAGAGTAAAATTCAGTATGTTATTGTTTTTGATGCAGAATTTTATTCAGAAAACTAATGCTAAAGATGCGTATGGGAACATTGTATTTGGAGATTTTGGTGTCCACATTCAACAAGAGGTTGGTGGTTGTATTTTGACTAATTTCATGTGGTCTTCATCTCTCCATGACTCTTGAGACAAGTTAAGTGGGTTGATAAAGAATGAGTGACTAAAAGTCTAATTTTTAACATCATTGATATGTGTTGCATGGATAAGAATGGACTGCACTTTGGCGTTTTAGTTGTCATTTGTCGAGTTACAAATATGATATATTTTAAGCCATCAAGATCTTACTCTATTAGTGACTCTTTTGCTAAGACTAGTCGGTTGCTTTTTGAAGTTTTTGTGTGAATTGAGAATCACTTGAACTGGAAATTATTAGAAAAGCGTGATCGATCTTTGCGATCGATCGCACTGAAGTGCGATCGATCCCAAAATTTCGAAAACCTCATCGATCTTTGCGATCGATCGCACTCCAAGCGCGATCGATCGCAGCATCGCGAGGTTTTCGAAAAATGCGATCGATCTCACTCCGCGTGCGATCGATCTCCAAATTTTGAAAACCTACTGATGCTGCGATCGATCGCACTCCAAGTGCGATCGATCGTAGCATTAGTAGGTTTTCAAAATTTGAAGATCGATCGCACTCCAAGTGCGATCGATCTCCAAATTTTGAAAACCTACTGATGATGCGATCGATCGCACACAAGTGTGCGATCGATCGCAGTTTTTTTTTTTTTTTTTTTAAAAGACCATTAGGGTCGACAATTTGTCGACCCTAATGGTCAACTAATCAGCGTCCACCTCAAAGTGGACGCTGATAGTCAATTTTTTTTAATATTTTTGGACCATTAGCGTCAACAGTTGTGGACGCTAATGGTCAACTATTAGCGTCGACTAATTCTTTTGTGTACATCATCGATCTTTAGAGTCAAACACATGTATCTTTTAGGGTCGATAAAGTGGACGCTAAAAGTCATCATTAGGGTCGACTCTAAGTGGACGCTGATAGTTAGTTTTTTTTTTAATTTTTTAGGACCATTAGCGTCCACTTTTGTGGACGCTAATGGTTTAACCATCAGCGTCCACTCTTATTTGGACGCTAATAGTTATTATTATTATTTTTTTAAAAGGGATATTAGGGTCCATAAAGTCGACGCTAATGGTTAACTAAAAGTGGACGCTATTGCTTGACTATTAGGGTCGACTTTCGCTTCCGTTTACATCATCTTTAGGGTCCAAACATTGCGACTTTTAGGGGCGATAAAGTGGACGCTAAAAGTGATCATTAGGGTCGACTTTTAAGTGGACCCTGATGATCAGACATTTGATCATTAGGGTCGGACTATTAGGGTCGACACTTTTAGGGTCGAAAAGTGGACGCTGTTGCCAACAGCGTCCACTTTAGGGTCTTTAGGGGCGACTTTAAGTCGCCCCTAAAGAGCTAATTTCCTGTAGTGTAAGTCCATCCTTTAAAGTTTAATCCCCATGCATGTGATGGCTCATTGATGGGGAGGAACAGGTGGCTGGACGTTGGAGGAGCAGATCATGTCATGCCTTACACAACATTCACATTTGAGTGATGTATCCTTCTCTTACGCCATTGAATGGAAGGTTTCCCTTGGCATTCATTCATTTCACAGAAAACTAAAAATGTGAAATGAAGACTTTTGTTAGCTCCCGCCAAGTCATTGGAGAATTAGTTGGGACCATGTCTTTAGGACTTTTGTTAGCCATAGGCTGTGTTTGGCAATGGAATGGAAAAATGGAGTGGAACAGTACTGTAGCAGATTTAATTGATATGAGAGAAAAAAGTAAGAATGTTTTATATAAAAAAAAATTTTATAGTGATTTTTTTATTTGAATAGTAATAAAAAGTGATTGATGTGATGTAAAAAGTAAGAATGTTAGAGTTGATTTTGAGAAATTTTCTTTTGATTTTTGGGTCTTGTCCAGTCCGACCCTTTGCCAAACACAGCCTGTGATCCACTCATTTGTTTGTTGGAGGATGGAGAGTGTTATTTCAACACCACATATTTGCAAGAATTGGATCCTATCCATTTCTTTTGTTAGGCCCAAAAATATTAATAGCGGGACATTTTTGTCTCTAATTTTGAATTAACCCGCGCCTCTGCATTTCATTTGAAATTGAGAGAATTCTAATTCATATTTGCATTCTCATAAATAATGAGGCAAATTTCACCTCTTTGTATATGTAGAAGAGATACATCTTAAATTAATACTTAATCCAAATGGTAATAGCGACAATAGTAAACAAATCTTAAAATCATTTAAAATGTTAATTAATTTTGGTTATTGGGGAGATAATATTATTACTTTTAGTGTATTGTTAGTGTTGATACTTATTATTGTAATGAAAATTTTTGGGTTTATGAAAGTTCCTTTAACTTATAATTTCATCATTTCTCTTCTAATTCTCACGCTAATATTTAGGACTACATTATAATCTAATTTCAAAATTTTTTTGCAAAAAAGAATGGCAAAACCTATAAATATTGAGAGCCCATATGGTCCGGTCGATCTGCAAACCACCTATTTTACAGCACCCAATCCCCATATGACACATTATCAATTCAAGAAAATTGCAAAACATCAAAGTGAGAACAAATGCAGCAATTCAAAATGAAAAAATAAATAAAAAAGACCAAAAAAACCCTGGCCACTAGACCTAGCCATGGGTCTCGCCTGACCCACGTCGTGGGTCGTGGGTCTGGCGTGACCCGCCTAAAAAGCAAGAGGACCCGCCTCAAAACCCGCCGTGACCTATCTCAAAACTCGTTTTTTAATTAAAAACTAAAACATAAGTGGAAGGTTAACCCTTATGGGGATTTTATCACCCTAACATCGGAGAAGATGACTGTCAGCGCCGGAGACGGTGACTCACGACGCCGGAGAGGGTGACCTAGCCAGAGAGGGTGGCCGTGGGTCACGGCCAGACCCACAACTAGCAGTATCGTGGGTCACGGCCAAAGACACGGCCAGTTTCACTGTGGGTCTTCTTTCTTTCTCCCAGACCCTCTTTTCTTCTTTTCTTCTCTCTCTTTTCTTCCTTTTCTTTTCTTCATCTGGTGAATTTGATTATAGGATAATTTTATGCAATTGTTTTGATTTTGCTTATGTGGCAGTATGTGATTGGGGGCTATAAAAGTAGCCTTTTAAGGCTCATCTGGATCAGAGTTAAATCCATAAATATTTATAACAAAAAAGATTATAGAAAAGTGGGTCCTACGACGATGGTTGGGTAGATTGAATTAAGCCAACATTAAACAACAAAAAAAAGTCATAAAATACTACTTGTAATGGATTTCCCCACCCGAAAGCAATCCATCAAACTATTACCTCATTGGCAATGTTCCCTACCCCCTACGGGCAACAAACTACCAATTATGTCAATATCCCCCTTAACTATTAAAGCAATGTCAATTCCCCTCCAAGGCCAGCGAAAAGACGTACACAAAAATGATCTTAATTTTTTTAATAAGACAAAAATATCTTTATAAATTTGAAAGAAAAAATTATTATTATTATTATATTTTTTTTTTAAAAAAAAAAAAGGAAAAAAATTAACATGACCTCTTTGGATTTGTTTTCAAAGATTTGTTTTTAATTTTTTTTATTAACAAAATTATGAAGGATATTCTTATTATTAAGGAGATGTTGACATTGTTTTGATAGTTTAGAAGGGATACTGACATGAGTAGTTGATAGTTTTAGGGGAGACATTGACAATGAGGTAATAGTTTGAGGGGGATATGTACACTTTTTCTTAATATTTTTGTTCTTTACCAACCTTTTTTTTTTTTTGTTTTTTTTAATAAACCATTGTTAGTGAAATTTTTGCAATTAAATGCATGTAATTGTATGAAAGCGCTGGAAAGTTTTAACCTATTTAATGATATATATATTTTTTTTTGAACGAGAATATTTCATATTTCATTGATTGATAAAAGATTTAAGAGCATAAAGCTTTGAAAAATCATAACAAAATGCTATAAGGTTACAAAGTCATCGATACAATTAGAAAATTCTTACAATCAAGTACTATTAATGACTTCACCTTCCGCTAACCCTTGTACAACTCCAGTTATGAAACAAATATGCTCCGGGTAGACTAAATCTAAGACATAGGTAACCCATATTCCCAAACTTATTATTCTTTGGCTGTGAGAGATAATTCCCCAAAGGTCAGGAGACAACTCACTTCCTCGACCCAAATGTTAGGACAAAAAGAACATAAAAATCAAAGCAAAAAAACTAAAACAAAAAACAAAATCCCCAACACGAACAACAACGAAGGAGAATGGTATCGTACACATCCCAGGAAGACACGCCTTGGCCGGTGAAAACAAGTAAATCTGACTTTGAAAAACTAGATCTAGATCTACAAATTAGATTTAAAGCAAAACTACTAGAAATAGAGACCGGAAGAGACTACAGAGAAGACACTAAGCATTGTTACCAAAAAAAGGAAGAGGGACAAGGACAAGGAAGGGTGGAGATGGGTAGAACAGCGCCGTTCTTCCCTCCCTTGTGTTTTTCTTCTTTAGTGTAGTATGTGTTACACTCCACTCTAAATGATATGATATTGTGCATTTTGGGCCAAACCCGCACAGTTTTAGTATTTGGTTTACCTCCAAAATGTCTCATACCATTTAGATAGAGCATATTCCATATAACATAACATGTTTTTCACACCCAGGCATTGTGGGGACGTCACAGTCACCCTCTTGGGACCTAGTGTCCTCGCTGGCGACCCTCATGGGCTTGTGCTTCTCCTCCCATCTCAGGCTGGGCTATGACTCTGATAGCATATGTAACACTTCACTCTAAATGATATAATATTGTCCACTTTGGGCCAAATTTGTAATAGACGACCAAACTGATTATCTTTTCCAAAGCCTCATGATGGTGGTGCAGTGTGATCATTATCCAACTAACACATCACATGCAATTTATGTTTTGCTATTGCTGTTGGAAATGGTCATTCTCAACATGCGTTGTAGCAATGGTGAAGTGTAAATTATCCCATTACCATGATCTCTATCAACGAATTAATGACTACTGTGATAGCTTATGGAACCGTCCCCTGGAAACCATAACAAGCGTGTATTTTGGTGATTTTTTAAGTGATTTAGTGTTTGTTGGAATGCTTTGCTTTTAGTTCTAATATTGGATTTGTATTTGAACTTTGTAATCATTTTTACCTTGTGATATGCTCTTGTCTTAATAGGTTTAATCAAATAATTTCATTTGTAAGTTTGTCACCTTGTTTTGGAATCCTTGGAGTTTGCATTTAAGAAAAAATTAGAATTTTATGTTATGTTATTAGCATTGTATCCTATGACATATCCTAATATCATTATTTCTGCGTTGTTGGAAATGATTAAATTTATAATTTTTTATCGATTAATTTTTTTGAAATAAGAAAGTAATTTAACATGGTAGCATAGCACACTTCTAACCTCATTTCCCATTTATGAATTCTTTTTCAAGGGATCAAATTTTTCCCAAACGAGATAGCCATAACAATTGGTCAAGTCCTTGATCTTCAAATCAGCCTCAATTATGAGGCTGCATAAGCTGGTGTTGAAAAAGCTGTGTCCTTAATTAAGGAATCCTTAATCTTATCTTTTTGGAAGATAGCCAAGTGTGAGACTGTCATAATTTAATTTGGAAGGTTTACAATTTTTGGTTCATTTTTGTGTGTGGAGTGAAACAAACGCACGTGAATCTATGGTCCTACATACGTATGAAGGAAATGGTGGTGTCTTCCTCAGACATTCAATGCTCTTGTGACATGAAAAGATCAATCAAAAGATCAAGTTGGTCTCATTTATTACATGCAAACAAAACAAAGGTTGGTATACTGAAATATACCAATACCCTAAGCATTTCTCCATGAGTGATTAGAGCTCATTTCTGGATTAGTAAGCCTGCACAACCCCCCAACCAGAGGGAAAACAGCAAGGTAGAGGAACAAGCCAACAACAACCAGTGGTTCAAGGCCAATTTATATGTATAGCACAAAGAAAGGCAACCTAAAAAAACTTAGCCAAACATAAGAGATCCCCTAAAAAGACTTGGCCAACCATTTATTAGAGAGAGAATTATAAACCCTAATAAAGAATTAGCCCTTGCTCTGATCCAGAAGATGATACATTTCATAGAGCACATAATCTATAATACTTGTAAACTTAGAATGGAAGATCGGCACAGCAATATGTCTCGCACCAAAGGGCGTTCAAATTTTTTTGTTTAGAAAAATTACAATATAATAAAAACATAATAGGTTTAATTGTTAACAAATTGGCATTCAATAAAAACATTCACAAAGATAAGCAATTTTCAACTCCATCATATCAAATAACAAATTTCAAAGTATAAAGTTTACATGGTAAATACGTTAGGCTTTAGTCTAGGGTTTTTTTTTTAAATCGGGTTAGGCGGGTCACCCGCGGGTGAAGCGGGTTGACCCGCCATAAACAAAAATAAACGGGTTGACCCGATTATAACTCAAACCCGTTTAGCTAGATCAAACCCAAACCTTGTAACTTCATGTTGGGTTCATGGGTCGTGTCAAAATTACCAGGTCGGCCTAACCCAAACACCTATGGGGCCTTTAAAGAATTGATTTTTAAATTAAATTATTAAAAAAATATTATTTTAATGTGATGTGGGAAAAAATGCTTATGTGACACTAATGGATGAGACAATCTTGGACGGAAAACCAACGGAATGATCTATTGCACATTTTCGATAAACTTAGGTTGTTTAAACTGAAAAAGAAAAAATTTATCTAAAAACATCCAAATAATAATAATAATAATAATAATAATACTAATAATAATAATTAAAAAAGAAAAAAAGAAAAAAAAAAGAGAGCTGTGCGGAAAGGGGAGAAGAAAAAGAAAAGAAAAAAGTGTTTTCATACAACCACTTTCGTCAGAGATGAGAGGATCGTTTGTGGTTCAATCTTGATGAAATTTTTGTATGTTGTTCATGATAATGAGAGCTATGGTTTGATTGATGTCGATCGTTGGATTCCTTCTCCAGTTGCTTAGTTGCTAATATCTAATTGGTGAGATCTTTATTTGTTCTTATAATTAAAATCTACTTTTTAGAGTGACGAATTTATGTTCAATCCAAGAATGCAGGTATTCTTGATAAGTTGGTAGCCACTAGATATTTCTCTAGAGTGGACGTCGTAAACTTATTACCATTGATAGTGAAAGATTTAACTGGACTAAGTCCCATAGTTTTTTCCTTCAGATTGGAGGGTTTTCAACATATAAAATTATTAAAAAAAAACTTGGTGTCTTGCTTGATTATTTTTCATTTCATTGTAGGTAAGTTTATTTTGGTGCTAGTTTGACTCATTAATTTGCACAAAGAATAACAGATTAATTCTGCTGTGTGTTTGAAATTGGTGTTCCAACCCCTAACAGAACCAACTCCATTGACATTTGACTGTGCCTCCGAACCAAACATATTTTTTTGAGATCTACTTTTGTTTCTCATCGTTCCACCATCCTACCGAAACAAATTTGGCATTCGAACATGTATGGGCCAATGCATTCAACCACTTTTATAGCCCCTCCAATTTTTCTCCCTATATATGAAAATAACCGGGAGAGAGCTAGCTACTACTTTGATCACTAATTTTTAATTATGCAACATAAATTAATATGCATAACAAATATTGCTCAACAAATATTATTTCCTTGCCATCATGGTAATTAAAACAATAAACTTTCTTTACTTTTTTTGTCCCATGATAACTTCAAACATTCTAAATATACGCTCTCTTTAGTTTTTTCCCCTTGGCATGTTTTTTGTAACATTTACCCCGTACGACTTAGAGTTGACGCATCTCTAGAACCTCTGAGCACATCTTGTCGGGGCTTATACATCTTCCTTGATTGACCACGACCGAGTACCAAACTGTCGCCATAGATGGCTCACTCAAGAAAGGAATCTCTAGGTGATATTCAACACCATCGTGCAATAGTCCTTCGATGTGGTTGAATCGTGCTATCCTTTTATTCGTTCATTTTACTTTCACATGGTATTAGAGTCAAACATTAACAATTGGGCACTACAGGGTTACGCTCTTATAATAAAAATGATGCACATACTCATTCATAACATGCAACACCCTGTCAGAACACGTGGCAATCGTTAATAAATTTAAAACATTTAATAATTTTTAATAGCTTTGACGGATTTCTACTTCATGCGTTAGCCTCCTCAAAGTTACAGTACCCCATTTGCAATTGCCCTCAAACTTTAAAGGTTACAATTTATTACTTCAAATTTTAGGTCGTTTTGCTTTGCTCCCTCTATAAGCAATATTTTCGAAAATAAGTCATGTGAACTTCACTTGACTCAAATGATTCATTATACCTTTTAAGATAATCTTTCATTTAAAAAAAAAAAAAAACAAAATACCATGGAAGGAGACCCTCGGCTTGGCCACGGGATCTCCACGGCTAGAGATTGGATTAAAAAAAATCTAATAGCGTAATTATATTTTTACATGTTTAAGAGCATTGGCAATAGAGTAGCCAAATTTTTATGCAAAATGACTTTTCAAAACTCACTTTATCTAGTTTAGCTAATGAATTTTTAAAGGCCTCCTACATCTGATTAGCCATATTTTTATCTATATCATTTAAATATTATTTTTTTTACTCTTTATTGATTCTATCTTTATTTCTTTTGTAAAATTCGTATTTCACTCTTGATTTTTTCAATGGTAATTCGTATTTCACTCTTGATTTCTTTTCTAAAAAAAATGAAAGGGACGACGGTGACGGTGGGCCGAGCAACCGCTTTCCAGGTCTTTGAGATGAGGAACAACATTGCATTGTTCACCTCTCTCTCTATAGTAATCAGTGTTGGTTGGTCTTGGGCCTCTCTCAACCCCAAAAGCTAGCTCAAGAGGTGAGTCTTTCCCTCACACTTATAAAGTGACCACCAGCCCCTTCCATAATCGATGTGGGATAACCCCAACAATCTCCCCCTCACACATCGGGCCCTGGGTCAGAGCAGCAACAACCCGTTTCTCCCGTGGACTATTGGGCCGAGACTTGTTGGTAAACCTAGGCTCTGACTAAAGGATATCGGTGTTATAATCCTCTCACAAAAAAACTAATTGTTAGTCGTGATGTTTTGTTTGATGAGAAAAATGCTTGGAATTGGAATAAGCAACAACATTTTCCTTTGACAATCCAAGAGGATGATAACTTGGTGGATGAGATAGTGGAGCATGAAGGTGAAAACTGCCCATCTAATCCTTCAAGTCCTTTCACACCTAGAAACAGCCCATCTAGCTCGTCAGGTTCTTCATCTTTCTCTTCCCCTGAATCACCACCGAGAAAAGTGAAGGACTTGAGAGAGATATATGAGCAAGGTGAAGGATATCATTTTACACAGGTTAATGAGCCAAGGAACTTTCTGGAAGCTGTTCAAAACAAAGAATGGTGTGTTGCTATGGATGAAGAAATTAAAGCTTTGGAGAAAAACAAGACATAGGAGCTTGTGGATTTGCCAAATGGAAGAGAAGTTGTTGGGTTGAAGTGGATCTACAAGATTAAATACAAATCAGATGGCACAATTCAGAAGTACAAGGCTCGACTAGTTGCAAAAGGTTACATGCAGCATGAAGGTATTGATTTTGAAAAAAATTTTGCTCCTGTAGCTAGATTTGATACCATTCGAACTGTTATAGCTGTAGCTGCTAACCATAAATGGAGTGTTTATCAATTTGATGTCAAATCAGCATTTTTAAATGGTTTTTTGGATGAAGAAGTGTTTGTGCAGCAACCACAAGGTTATGAGGTGGAAGGTAAGGAGATGAAAGTGTACCGGTTAACAAAGGCGCTTTATGGCCTCAAGCAAGCACCAAGGGCTTGGTATGATCGAATTAATGGTCATTTTGAGCAACATGGGTACCAAAGGAGTGAAAGTGAGCCAACCTTGTATGTCAAAACAAGAAGGGCTAGGGAGGTACTTATTGTGTGTCTTTATGTAGATGATCTTATTTACACCGGTAATTGTGCTGTTTTGTTGGAAGAATTCAAAAGAATTATGATAAGTGAGTTTGAAATGATGGATCTTGGCTTGATGAGTTATTTTCTGGGGTTGGAAGTGAAGCAATGTGATGAAGAAATTTATATGTCTCAAAAGAAGTATGCAAGTGATCTTCTTGTGAAGCTTGGAATGCATGATTGCAACCCAATGAAGACCCCTATGAATACCAATCAGAAATTCAGTTTGAATGATGGAGAAGAAAAGGTTGATGTTGGTGATTATCGAAGTTTGGTAGGAAGTTTGTTGTATTTAACAAATAGCAGGCCAGATATAATGTATGCTACAAGTTTTTTGTCAAGATTCATGCAAAGGCCAAGCAAGCTTCATTATGGTGCTACCAAAAGGGTGCTAAGATATATAAAGGGGACGTGCTCCTACGGCCTTTTGTATACTAATGCTAACAATTTGAAATTGTGTGGTTTTTCCGATAGTGATTGGGCAGGTTCATTGGATGTCCGTAGAAGTACGATGGGGTACGTCTTCAATCTTGGTTTAGGAGCAATTGCAATGCCGATGTAGGACTTCGATTAAGTAGATAGGCAGCTGCATGAACAGCTTCAGTCCAAAAACTGTTTGGAATTCCTTTGGCTGTAAGCATGCTTTTAGCCATTTCCACAATGCTTCTATTTTTCCTCTCCGCAACCCCATTTTGTTGAGGGGTGTAACTAGCTGTCAATTGCCTGAAAATGCCAAAATCTTCACAAAAACTGTCAAACTCCTTGGAGAGAAACTCACCACCACGATCAGTTCGCAAAATCTTCAAAAAGTTACCACTCTGTTTCTCAACTTGATTCTTGAACTTCTTGAAAATTGAAAAAACTTCAGATTTTTCCTTAGCAAAATACACCCAAGTCATCCTGCTATAATCATCCACAAAGACAATAAAATACTTTCTGTTGTTAAGTGAGGGAGTTCGCATAGGCCCACAAACGTCTGCATGCGCCAATTCAATTTGTTTTGAGGCCCTTCTTGCTTCCCCTTAGGAAAAACATTGCGATGATGCTTTCCAAATACACAACTTTCACACAAAGCATCAACATGTTGAATTGAAGGCAAACCATCCACCAAATTATTTTCACCCAAAAACTTCAAGCTTCTAAAATTTAGATGTCCATATCTATGATGCCACAACCAATTATCATCTAAAAATGAAGCCTTAAGTGCTTGTTTTTCCCCAGCAATATTAAGAGGAAAAATTTTATTCTTAGCCATAGGGACATGGACTAACAAGTGCTGCTTGGTTTTGTCTTTATACACATAGCATGATAAATCTTCAAAAACAAGACAATAACCTTCTTCTAAAAATTGCCCCACACTTAACAAATTTGTATCCAAATTAGGAACATATAAAACATTGTATATGTTGTCCATTCCACATGAGTTCAACTTTATATTACCTTTGCCATGTGCTTCAACCATGGTTCCATCACCCATCTTCACTTTGCTTGTAACAGATTTGTCCAAGCTAGCGAAGTCTTCTAAATTGGCCATCATGTGATTACTGCACCCACTATCCATATACCAAACATTTGGTGTACCTTCTTTAGCAGAATAACAAGCAAGAAACAAACTTTCTGTTTCATCTTTCTCTTTTTCCTTAGCAAAGTTTGCTTGTTTTTCTTTGAGCCTACAATACCTCTCTATGTGGCCATAATTCTTACAATAATAACATTGAGGCTTACGGTAAGAATTTTCACCTTCATCACCAGTTTTTCTTCCATTGTGATAGTGGTAGTTGTTACTTGAACGTCCACCACCTCGTCCACCTCTTCTTCCACGAAAAAAATGGCCTCCACGCCCTCTTGTGGTTGAACCATTGCCGGCAAATTTACTACTGCCACCACTTGCTTTGCCTTTAGAAAACTGCAATTTAGTATGAAATGCATTTTCTATAGAATTTTCTTCATATCTTTTCATCCTATCTTCATGAGATTGCAATGAACCAAATAATTCATCAACCGTTAGCACACTTAAATCCTTAGATTCTTCTATAGCAGCCACCACATGATCATACTTCTTAGGCATACTTCTCAAGATTTTTTCAACAACTTTCTGATCAGATAAATTTTCACCAAATTTTCTGATTTGATTCACAACGTCTAGCATATTAGAGAAATAATCATGCATAGACTCACCTTCTTTCATCATCGAACTTTCAAAATTTCTGCGAAGAGTTTGAAGTTTGATGGTCAATACCTTGGCATTACCTTGATACCCATTCTGTAATGCATCCCAAGCATCCTTCGACTTTGTTGCAGCAGCAATTCGGGGAAAGATGGATTCAACCACAGCTTGTTGAATGAAAAACAAAGCCTTGGCATCTTTCTTTCAAAGCTCTTTGAGTGTGTCTACGGAAATACCAGTTTCTGAATAACCTTTCTCTACTAAATCCCATAGGTCTTGGGAAATAAATAGAGTCTTCAGCTTTGTACTCCAAATGTCATACCCAGCTCCTTGAAAGAGTGGGAGTGATGGCTGTGAAGGGTTAACACTGTTGCTTGCCATGAATCTAGCTCTGATACCAGATGTTGGAAATAAAAAAAGATAGATGCACAAGCAATAGTCTTCTCTCTACAACTGTTAGGATGAGAGAGGTAAAAACAAAGTGAGAACAAATATATTCTGGATAAAACTGATGTAATAATTCATTAATGAAAAACATTTAAATAGACTACAATTAAACCACTTACTCCTAAAAACAAGGATCCACTTTAACTACTACTAGAATAACATGGAGCACTAAGTAACTAAACTCCTAGACTTAAGGACTCAATGTGCATACAATTAAGATAATGCTAAAACAAATAACAAGCTATTAAATAGGAACCACTAACCCACTACTCAACAAACAAGCTAAGTAATAGGAACACATTTTGCATTATCTCTAACAGTTCTTGTCAGCATCATGCCCTTCAGAAGAAAGGCACAGATGACACTGCTGACGGTTGCTCAAAAGGTCATATGGGTGTTTGTGGCATTCATGGCGACAGCTTAGGTTGCAGCCACATGGGTTGTCATGCCACAGGATGAGGGGACAAATATGTTGTTTGTGATGCTAATAGTAGTAAACTGTGAGGTCTTGGGAGTGATTTTTATTTGTCTAGCTGTGAAGTTGGTTGAGCACTAGCTGAGGAAAATGAAGTGGAGAAAACAGACAAGGGATGGAGGGGCAAGAAGAGTTTCAGATCCTGACATGGAAAGTCAAAACTTAGATGCTGAGAGCTCAGACTTGCAAGGATATCACTCATACTGACTGTTTGCCAACTGGGATTTTTTTGCTTGGTATCTTTATGAAAGAATTTGATAGGTTTAATTTTCTCCATCTCATGTTCTAGAGGGGCTGTGCTTCTTGGGATTTCCTTTTCAATTGAAAACAATGAATGTTTTTTAATTGGTCAGGAGGAATTTTTCTAAATATAATCTCTAATTCAATCGATAATATATTTTTAGTAATTTTTTAAAAACTTTTCAAATACTATTAGAAAATATTTTCGTATATATGTTTAAGAGATAAATAACAATTTCACAAACGGAATTAAACAAATTTTCATTGATTTAACTTTAAAAGAAACCTTTATACACATGTTTTTGGTAAATGTTATGTCCCCCTCCTATGCAGATATATTAAAGAGAAGAGTAATGCTACCTATAACTCTCACAATCTTAATCTTAAGTGCAAATTCATTAATATGGCCGTGAAAATCACTATTTGATTTTGAATGGATCACTTGTTTTGAATGCAATGGTGATTTTTACTATTATGTGAGAAAATATACACTTGAAAGTTTAGGAATGAAAGTGAGAGTATGTGTACTATTTTTCGATAAAAGAAATGATAATACGATTTTTGTGCTTTATGCAATACAACAAAAGGAAGGGATGATTACTTCTTATCTCAGGCTGGGAAGGAGGTACTTCTAAAGGCTGTGATCCAGGCAATCTCCACCTATACGATGAGTGTTTTCCAACTACCAAAGGCCTTATGTTCAAGAATTAACTCGATGATGGCGAGGTTTTGGTAGGGACATAAGGAAAACCTTACCCGAACTGCATGAGTTAGTTGGGAAAAGATGAGTATGGCAAAGGCGAAAGGGGGCTTGGGCTTCAGAAGTTTGAAGGATTTTAATATAGCACTCCTTGCAAAACAGGGGTGGAGACTCCTACAATACCCCAATCTCTTGTGGGCAGAATTTTTCGGGAAAAATACTATAGAGGGGGGACTTTTTTGGATTTGGAATTGGGTCGTAGGCCATCCTACGCCTGGCGAAGCATACGGAGCTCAAAGACTCTTCTCGGAGAGGGATTAATGTGGAGGGTGGGGGATGGGAGATCCATTAAAATATGGGGGGATAGGTGGTTACTTAGCCCCCACACTTATTCTATCATGACCCCTATCCATGGGCTACACAAGGATGCTACGGTTAGTAATCTCATTGACCCACACACTTCTTGGTGGAACTGCTCCTTGATCCATGATTTGTTTAGTGAAGAGGAAGCGCAAAAAATCTGCAATCTGGCCATCTACCCTAGCAGTCAACCAGACCGTTTGATATGGAGGGAAACGAAGAACAGTTTTTTCTCAGTCCGTAGCGCCTATTATCTCGCAAGATCAATGGTGGAACGAGGAAAGGGTTCTGCTCTTCTGAGGAAAAGACGATTGTGATGTGGAGAACTGTTTGGAAAGTAAGGGATCACCAGTTGTCAAACTGTTTCTCTGGAAGGCTTGTCGTAGTGTTCTTGCGACCAAAGTGAATCTTCACAAACGTTCAATTGTCGCGGACCCACTTTGTCCTATATGTGGGCTGGAAGATGAAAGTGTGGGACACATTTTGTGGGAGTGTGGTTCGGCGAAGGATGTTTGGCTTGAAAGCTCAAGAAGAATTCATAAAAGTAACTGCACCGAGAAGGAGTTCACCAATATTTTTATCGCCCTTATGGAAAAATTGGAACCTACTGAAGTACAGCTCTTTGCCATAATTGCTCGTAACTTGTGGCTTCGGCAAAATAAGTACGTGTTTGGAGGTCCCTTGACACCACCGGTTGTGGTTTATCGGCAGTCAATGGAGCAATTGGAGGCGTTTGAGAAAAGCAAGTTGGGCGCAATTCAGGCGGGAGGTCTCTAACGCTCCAGGCAACCACAAGCAAGGTGGCAGAAAACCAATGGAGGGATATCTTAAAGTAAATTGGGATGCTGCTCTAGATGTGGCACAGATGAGAATGGGCATGGGGTTGTAGTCAGGGACCATGGGGGTGTGCTACTGGCTGGCCAGTGTGCCACTAAGAACTTCATCACGGACCCAAGGACAGCGGAGGCTTGTGCAGCGTGGAGAGCCGTGGAGCTCAGTCACCAACTGGGTTTATAGAGAATTGTACTTGAAGGTGATGCACTTGAGATAGTGAATGTATTGAAGAATGACGATCTCTGGTTGGGAAGTTTCGGAAACATCTTACTGGCAGCCAAACAGAGACTGAGCTCTTGCATGGATTGGAAAGTCCAGCATGTTTCCCGTTCCGGAAATGGAGTGGCTCACGAGCTAGCACAGTTGGCCTTACGATGTAATCAGGAGATTTTATGGACTACTGATTTCCCAATTTCCATTAGGGATCTTGTAAACACTGAGCAAGGCTCCTCTTAAAGCAATGAAACTATTTTTTTCCTCAAAAAAAAAAAAAAAATCCACAAAAATTGATGGGCAACCTAACAATAAGCCTAAAAACAACCAAATCAAAGCAAATAAACAAAAATTAAAAAAGAATGTGCCAAATAAATGATTAAAACAACACAAGAATTGGTATATTTGAAAACTCTCTCTCTGTTTTCTATTTTTTTACCATCCGTATACATCAATATATATACATAGGACATTATTGTCCGTTACAAGAGGATCCCACAGATTGTGGGTTTATTGATTACAGGATATTACAAGGTATGACTGTCATTCTTCATGATTTATTTTCTGATATTCTCTTGCCTTTTTAGTTGCAGCTGGATTCTTGTTTGTTGCCTTTTAAGTGTATTCCCACGTTTTGCAAATCTTCTCTGATGTGCACTTGCCTTGTTGAGTTTGTCTCATGGGCTGGCATGGTAATGGCATGATTGACAGTTGTAGCAATATTTGTGATATGTTGATTTTTCGTAATGAGCTGAATGTCCTCAAGTGTCTTAATATGCCCCCTCAATTGAAGCGGAATGACCATGATGCTGAGATTGTCACGTAAGGTAGTGAATCGGGTTGACACCAAGGGTTTGGTGAAAATGTCTGCTTTTTGATCTTTAGTAGAAATGAAGTGGACCACCAGATTTTTAGAGGCCACTTTATCCCGGACAAAATGGAAGTCAATCTCTATGTGCTTGGTACGGGCGTGAAACATGGGATTGGCGGTAAGGTAGGTGGCTCCGAGATTGTCACACCATAAGGTGGGTGGTGTGGCCAAGAAAATGCCAAGTTCTTTAAGAAGTGACTGAATCCATTGAATTTCAGCTGTAGTATTGGCGAGAGACCGGTACTCGGCTTCGGTACTAGAGCGGGAGACAGTTGCTTGTTTTCGAGAGCTCCAAGAGATAAGATTAGTCCCAAGAAAAATGCAATAGCCGCCGGTGGAGCGGCGATCATCGGGGCAGCTAGCCCAGTCAGTATCGGAGTAAGCATGTAATTGAGTGGGTGAGTTTCGTCGAAAAAACAAGCCATGCATTCTGTGAAGAGCCTTCGGTGGAGGGTAAGGGATAGTCCCATCTGTGAAGGTGCGCCGTTTGTGAATTTGATTTTTGGATCGTGTCTGCATGGCATGAGAGGAAGGTATTGCTGGCGGTGCTGCAGTGACTACATGTGGAATTTGAGATTCAGGGGGACAAGAATTATCATGAGGCACATGGGCAAGTTGGTTCTCATTGGAAGAAAGTGATACTGCAGATTGAGTGGGAGAGCAGGAGCTAGTTGGTGGGGGATGGACAGGTGGATGATTGTGGCAGAGGAGGATCCGTGGCATGTGGAGAATGAGAAATCTGGATGTGTGGGGGTAGGTGGACTTGCTGGGGTGTAGTAGATACTGCAGGGGGAGAATTATTAGTGAAAGGAAAATGACTTTCATCAAAAATCACATTGCGGGAGATGTATATACGGCCGGAAGGCACATGGAGACAACGGTAGCCCTTGTGTTGGAAGCTATAGCCTAAAAAGACACATAACTGGGATCGAAATGCAAGTTTGTGTTTATTGTAAGGTCGTAAATGAGGCCAACATGCGCACCCAAAAACTTTTAAAAAATTATATTTCGGGGTGTTGTGGAATAAAATTTCAAAAGGGGATTTATTTTGGGTGACGGGGGAAGGGAGACGATTAATTAAAAAGGAGGCTGTTAGGAAGGCTTCATCCCAAAATTTTAGAGGCATAGAAGCAGATGCAAGGAGTGAGAGTCCGGTTTCGACAATATGTCGATGTTTTCTTTCCACGGAACCTTGTTGTTGGTGGGTGTGAGGGCAAGATATTCTATGAGATATTCCTTGGCGAGATAAAACAGGATTGAGAGCCCGAAATTCCCCTCCCCAATCTGATTGAATAGCTTTGATTTTTCTATCAAAAAATTTTTCCACATGTGCTTGGAATTGTAAAAAGATAGAGACAACGGCAGATTTGGTAGCAATAGGAAATAACCACAAAAATTTACTAAAATCATCAACAAAGCAAACGTAATACCGATTTCCATTATTTGAATGAGAAGGGGATGGTCCCCATACATCGGTAAAAATTAATTCCAAAGGAAAATGTGAAACAGATGGAGATAAATGAAAGGGAAGTTCATGACTTTTGCCCATACGACATGCAGGACAAACATCAGAAATTTTATTTTTGAGGACAGCAAGGTGATGATTTCGTATAACCTGTCGAACAATACGGAGGGACGGATGACCAAGTCGGCAATGCCATCGATCAAGGGAAGCACGTTCGCCCACAAATGCATGGCGATGAGGAGGAGGACAGGTGGGGAACGTGTAGAGTCCATCTTTACTCTGGCCGCGAAGAAGGGTATTGCCTGTGAGAGGATCCTTAATACAGAAAAAAGATGGGTGAAATTCAAAATAAACATTGTTGTCTCAAGTGAATTGTGAAACAGACAAGAGATTCTTGGTAATATGTGGGACATGAAGGAGATGTTTCAACAAGAAAGTAGCACTAGGAAAAATTAATTTAGAAGAACCATGTGGTTTATAACCAGACCTTGCCCATTGCCTACATGAAGTTTGTCTGTGCCATGATATCCCTATGCTTGCAAGTTGAGATTTGCAAGATCTACCGTGACGATATTTGTGGCCCCAGTATCCGGGTACCAGTTGATATCAGTGGAAGGTGGCGAAGATGAAGCAGCAAATGCCTGCATATTGGGTAAGTTATCTTGTTGAAAAGAATAATCAAACCTGTGGTGGAAGGTGAGGGCAGTGTGACCCGGTTTGTTGCACACTTGGCTACTTGGCGAGGAGTAGGAGGGCTGGAGGAGTGGGGTGGTCCTCGACCACGACCATAACGCCCACGAGAGCCATGAGACCGGTTATTGAAGGATGGGGCCCCACAGTAAGACCCATTGTTGGAGGGCTGTCCACGGTAAGGTCCTTTGTGTCTTTGAGCAAAAGGACGTGCAGTAGTGAGATTTGCAGAGGGAAAAACTGATTCTGCAGTAGTGGAGTTATGCTCAAGGCGCATTTCATTGGTGAGGAGATGCGCATATAATTCTTCGATAGTCATTGGGTCCACACGGGTTGTGACAAAAGTCACAAATGGATCATATTCGGATCCCAAGCCAGCAAGCAAAAAAGAAACCAACTCAAAGTCATTGAGTGGTTGTCCGGCAGTAGCTAATGTATCAGCAAGTGCTTTGAATTTCTGAAAATATTCAGCAATGGTGGAGCCTCCCTTTTTGAGCGTAGCCAGTTGATAGTGGACTTGCATGATCCTTGCCCGTGACTGGGAGGAGTACATGCACTCAAGAGCATTCCATACTTCACAAGAAGTGGAGTAGCCAATAATTTGAGAGATAAGATTCTCGGAGAGAGTGGCGACAAGGATACTGAAGACCATTTGGTCTTGTTGGAGCCATGTGAGATATGCTGGGTTATCAACCTGAGCAGGTGCACCTTCTGATGGGTTCGTATTTGGAATAGTTTTTGGTGGGGGAGGGACAATTCCTTCAACAAAGCCAAACACATTTTGTGCTTTGAGATAGGTGACCATTTGCCATTGCCACATGAGATAATTGTCACGGGTCAGTTGGGTAGTGACACGGTGAGATAGGTTATTAAAGAGAGAGGCTGGTGAGATAGGGAGTGTGGAGGATGTAGGTGCTGTAGGAGGGACAGTGTTGGAGGTGGTGGAAGAAGAGGCCATTTCTGAGGGAAGGAGAAAAAAAAAAAATTGACGTGAGTCTTAGAAAGGCTCTGATACCATAAAACAACACAAGAATTGGTATATTTGAAAACTCTCTCCCTATTTTCTATTTTTTTACCATCCGTATACATCAATATATATACACAGGACATTAGTGTCCGTTACAAGAGGATCCCACAGATTGTGGGTTTATTGATTACAGGATATTACAAGGTATAACTGTCATTCTTCATGATTTATTTTCTGATATTCTAACGCCTTTTTAGTTGCAGCTGGATTCTTGTTTGTTGCCTTCTAAGTGTATTCCCACGTTTTGCAAATCTTCTCTGATGTGCACTTGCCTTGTTGAGTTTGTCTCATGGGCTGGCATGGTAATGGCATGATTGACAGTTGTAGCAATATTTGTGATATGCTGATTTTTCGTAATGAACTGAATGCCTTCAAGTGTCTTAATAATGATAAACTCTATGAATTCTTGGCATGAACACAAAAAAAAAAATTGGCCAACGGTCAAGGCTGTTTGACATGGCTGTAATGGCCAGTAAAATTAACAAGTTAACTAATTTATAAATATTCATCATCCGATGGTTATATTATTCGGATCATGAAATAAAAGCTCTTAAAGCCCTTTTAAAACAATAAAATATAAGTTTGAAGAGAGAAGCTCCTCTGGAAGAATTTTTTCTTCCGTCTCGATCTTTTGAGACAACTGCTCATCTGTGAGCTTGCTGAGGGAGGAGCTATGGAGCTTGTCTCCATCCTCCTCCCTGCCCCCTTGTTCTCTTTTTTTCTTTTCTTGCTTTCTCTGTTTTTCTTCCGCTTTTCTTCTTGCTTTCCCTAAAACTGCATCGCCCACCCTTGGTAATGGTGTTCCTATCTCCTCTCCTTCACTGATCTACCTTCCTCCACCTCCTCTCCGTCCTCCGGCAGCCCCCCGTCTAGCGCGCCCAGCCTGGTTTTTGACGGCACTTTCAGATCTGGTTCCATTTCTAGATCTGCTCATCACCACCTCTCCGATCCCCTCTGAGCCTCACCACCGACTCCATCGCCACCTCTGCTCTCTGCCGTCGACCTCCCAGCCTTCATCGAATGGCCGTCACGCCCCTTCGGGCTGCTGCTATCCGCTGCCGTTACCTTGGTGTTTTGGGTTATTGCTGTTTGTTTTATTGCTCTTTAGTTATTTCTTTTGTAATTTTAGGGCTTTATTTTGTGAGATTTAATCTCCCTGGTCTATTGTTGCTTATCAGTTGGGCCGAGATTTTTTCACTCGGCTGCTGTGTACTTGTTTTGAAGCTTTTCTGTCATTTTTGTTGTTATTTCTGTTGGTATTTGCTGTATTTACTGTTTTTGGGTTATGAAGTGGATTAATCTTGTGGGGGAGATTTTTGATGAAGTGGTTATACTTCACGGGATCCTATTTAGTTTTCTTTACCACAACGGACTCTTCACATAGTTTTGTTGCAATTTGTCACTGCTTATGCGGTCCTCAAAAAAGCCTGGTTTGTTTATGGTTCTTTTGGAACCATCTTGTCACTGCTTGTGCGGTCATGAAAAAGGCCTAGCTTGTTTATGGTTTTTTTCGGACTATCGGCAACACCATTACCTGCCATTGGGGTCTTTTTGATTCAGTTACTGTTACTATCTATGTATTGCGTTTATCTTTTGGATTTTGTTATTGAGGTACTCATCCTTTTTGTTGACAATTAGTCCTTCTGGGACCATTGGGTCTTTTGGACCTGATCAAGATTATGTTACTGTTATCATTTATATACTGCATTTATTTTTTGGGCTTTGTTGTTGAGGTGTCCACCTTTTTTGTTGTCAATTAATCTTGTAACTCGCTTTCTCTCATTTGATTAGGAAAAAAAAAATAATAATAATAATATATATATATATATATAAACAAACCTGAAAAAAGGGCTTTTAGTTTTAAGTAAGTTAAAAATATGCGACAATCAACGATTGAAGTTTTCATTGAGCGTCCGAGTCACAAACATTTAAAGTTTCCATGGAATGATCGATCTTGAAACAGAATGATAGAAGTTTTCACCGAATGTTTCATTTTGTCTAGACGGTTTTTTAAAAAGACAACATTTTTAAATCCTAGCCATGTAGGTTGTCCTATTTAAGGGCTAAGGATACAAGATCCTATAACCATTTTGCCCTATCAACCAACGGAAGTTTTATGCATGATCATTGTGATAAAATAAATACATTACGTTAATTCAGAGTCTCACCGAAATAATGATAAGAAGGGGTTGACCTAGAGTCTCACTGACCTTGGTTGCATATTACCACTAAAAGAGAAGAAGAATCACACCTCAAATAAAATATATATATTTTCATTAATCATAATCTCTCTCCAAGTCTTCATAGGAGTACAAAAGTTCACTTAAATAGACATGAACAAAAAACACCAACCCCAATTTGACTGCCTTTGTGCCAAGGAAAAAAATAATACAACTCTTCACAATACTAATGACCTCAATAATTAATAAAACCTAAATAAATCTAAAGAAAAAAATATTATTTTCTCACCTTTCATGATTTACATATAAAAGGTCCATGTTTATAGGGAGGTGAAAATAATATAAAACGTCAAGGGAGATCAAATCAAAATTTGGTTATAAGAGATTACGCTATAATATATTCTAACAATAGATCACATATTTGAGGATATGAAAACTATCGACTAGAAGAAATGGTCTCACTTTTATGACTGCTACATTTATTCATTATAAGTTTTGTTTACGGTTAAAATTTTACATTTATAGCTTGTCCATCTTTCTTATAGTATACTGATTTATTTGGCCTTCTAAATACATTGATTTCCGAGATAGTTGTTCTTTTTTCTTTTATTTTGTTTTCATTTTTCAAAGGGATAGCTCAATTGGTTAGAGACTATGCCTTATGAAGCAGAAGTTACTAGTTCAAATTCTCTGACCTCTCATTTTTCGTCCCCTTGTGGCATGTGCCAACATGTTAAAAAAAAAAAAAAAAAACTGTTTTTGAGCATAAGAAGCATCTTTCAAGCACAAATTAAAATTGCTAAACTCTATCTCGAATCTTGAGTCCAATACTAGTTACTTCGTTATAATTTATTTTGCTCCTTCAAAAATTGACAAAATAGTGCGCTGGATCACAAGCACGTACAGAGCCCAATTAAAACAAATATGTTGAAATTAATGATGCCTCTATCAATTTATGCCCACAAAATAATGATTAATTTTAAAGCAAACTTTGATAACTAATCATAAAAAAAATTTTATTCGAAGAAATACAGAGACACTCAACGGATGCTAAAACACACAAACGGCACACAATTTTTATTGCTGAAATATCATAAACCACTTACAAAGTTGAAGATTACAAGCTATATATATATACTAGAGAGGGCGGATATCAGAAGCTAATTAAACAGAGATTACAAAGTTCAGATTTCGTGTACACACTTCAATTCTCGACGACAAAAGGCCTAAGGAAATTCCACAAGGTGAAACCCAGGACAATAAGTCCAACAACAGTTGCTGTGCCTCTAAAAATGTTGGTGAAATACTCTCTTTTCAGGGTTGCCAAGAAATGGTTCAAAGGGAACTCATAGTGCTTATTAAGATTTTTAACGAGATCGTGGAAAAAGGAGGATGTAGTTCTCTCAATATGATGGCCGAGTTTGTTAATTAGAGGCACCACTTGAGCGTTGCTACCTAGGCGATTAACAATGATATTCTTATCAACAAGCAAATTCACATCTTTGTCAGTGTCAATAAGACGGTCCAACAGCAAAACGTAATTGCAGATGTGAGTTGCAGAAGGATAAAGACACTGCTCCAGGGCCATGAGGTTTCGGAAAATAGCTTCAGTATTGTGGTCTATCACAAGTTGTGGGACTTCCAAGATATTTATAGGGTGTCCGAATAAGCAGTTAGGCATTAGTAATTTATCGAGTAAGCAACAGAAGCATTTCCAGAACGGAAAGCATATCAAGCAGATGCAGCATATTGGTAAGCAAGCCAAACTGTACGTGGTACTGACGCACTCAAAACGTTCCCAGCACCCACCGAGTTTTATGTCAAGTAAGAGTCTACCATCTGTATTTGCTTTGAAACTCAATCCTGCATCGTCAAGCTTTGAGGCACAAATTAGAGTATCCAGACTTCCTCCATCACTGCTACCATATGATTTATTGTACCCGCAGAACGAATATCTGATCAAATCTGTGAAGTGTTTTGCTTTCTCAAAGCTGTCCTTGTTGGTCAAGCCATAGCCAGAAAAGTAACATATGGATAGCTCGAAAAAGGAAGGGCCGGAAGATTCACAGCAGCCCCCGGCTGCATACAATTTTAAGAACAGATAAAGGAAGTTGATTCTCAAGTAATATCAAGTCACGTTGTATACAGTTTGCCATACATGGCGTTTTTGATATGTAATCTTCATCCTTTTCATGGGTTTTTGATTTGTAATCTTCATCCTTTTCATGGGTCTTGAAGGAATGGGTCTTTAAGAAGAGCTCAATTATAAAGATGGCATCCAATAAAATCATTTGCACAAAATCTTCGCTCATGAGTGTACAGTCATCTGAATAGCTTTGGCGGATTTCTTCTTCCTTTTTTTTAATGATAGTTGCAAGTTCTTTTTGGCTCTTCTTCACCCGATCAAAGAAATCCCTAAAATATCTCAATTTATGTATCTCCATGTCCTTCAATTCTTTTAGGCCGTGATGAAAAGGGCCTATTGAGACTAGCTTAGGAGTGTAGGCTGCTTTATTTACCTCGCACAATTGTCTAGGAACCCTGTAGATACAACAATTTGGCCATACCACAGGTCCCAGCCCTTGGGGAATATTAATGACAACGTCGTTGCATCCAGCTTCTTTTACAATGGAATCATTGGCCATCTTTTCGGCTATGTTTGCACCTTAAAAAAGGAAGTGGCCTGGAACACAAAATTGGTTGATGTCAAAAAATATATATATATATTTTGTATAAAAAAGTAAAAAATAAAAATAAATAAAATAAAATAAAATTTGTTTTGTAGTGATTTTTTTTATTTGAATAATAATAAAAAGTGATTAATGTAATGTAAAAAATAAAGGTTAATTTTAAGAAGAATAGTATAAGGCAATTTTTTTGGCCATTAGATTCGATCATTTCTCTATGCTTTTTTCAATAGGCAGCAATATTAATTAGCATCCATTTAGGTATGGCACCTGCCAGGTCCAATACTCCCATCCCATATGCTTCTTATGAAAAATAAAATGGAGAGATTCGACAATTCAACCCAACTGGAACACGATCACAATACATAACATTGGATTTTTTATTTTTTATTTTTGTTTTTAATTACAATAATAGTTTCTTAAATATCTTTTTCTCATTATTCTTGATGATATATATAACTATATAAGGCATTCCTAGCTATAACAACCTACCGTCGTTGAAAGCATAAGCACTAGCTAGGCCACTGGCCTTGATGATACCAAGATCCTTGACTTTTGACCTGTAATATATGTTGATTTTTTTTTTTTCTCTCTATTTATGAAGTCATTTTTTCATATTCAATGCTTAGCAATTTGTTGTAATTACTGAATAATTAGATCTGAGATTGAACTTAAAAGTAAAAAATGTTAAATTTAGGACAATGCTAGCTTCTAGGTCCAAAATTATTTATTTATTACCTAAGTAATTGAAGCATTCATAGTAGACCCACTAAAATAGTTTTCTAACTGTTTTGGTGAGCTAAACAACTGAAAAACACAAAAACTCTCTCGAGTAGCCTCACCAAATTGCTGATTTTTGTTTGGTAAATAAACAGTACTCAACAACTATGTTGAGCACTATTCACTCATTAAAATAATAAAAAACAATAGAATTTGTAGCATCCCAGCTTTTAAACAAGCCGTAAGTGGTGATATCTGATCAACCATGTGACATTACTACTAAAACAACCTAGCGGAAACCTATACTAATTATTTTTTTTATAAGTTTCTTTTGGCATCACAAGCTCACTAGTTATACATACTAAAGCTTCTATTTAACATGCATCATAATGTTTTACAAATTTTAAATCATAATAAAATGCCACATTCAGCATAAATAAACACAACAACTAGTTGATGACAATGACTCATCTCAAGTAAGCGTAAAGTCCATATGATTTCTTCAATGGTAGACCTCTAGTAAGTATGCATGCGGATCTCTACCATCAATCACTTCTAAGCAGTGACGGAACTGCATGGGGTGGCCAGTGTAGGCCATGGCCTCCCCAAACACAAGGAGAAATTTTTTTTTTTTGCCTATTAGCCCCTACCCACTAACATATTTGGCCTTTGGCCCTACCCATACCAAAGTCTGCATTGGTCCCTACCTTTAAGAACATTTCCAGCAGTATAGCTAAAAGTGAGATTATTAGCTATATTTAGCTATTTTTGTCTTTTTTTTTTTGCTCCAACAGAATAGCTTCATATTAGTTATTACACCTTAACTGCTACAGTGAATAGTTTCATATTGCTATTCACTGTAGCACACTAGATTGTTGAATATAATATTATTTCCACATTATTTTTTCTCTCTCTCCCTCAACGTTTCTCTCTCTTCTCTCTTCTCTGTTCATGAATTTATGATACAAATTCAAGTTTTTTGAATCACAAAAAACTTTCTAAAAAAAATTGAATAGTATGCGTATAATTGACAAACTAAAAATGGAAAAATAAAAACAAAAAAAAATAACACACAGGTATGCTGCGTGAATCAATTCTATTGCAATTTACAAAATGATGCAAAAGCGGTTGCGGACAAAAAAAAAAAAAAAAAGATTAAAAAATAATATTTAAAAAAATAGAGAATGAAATAAAGAATCTGTTGGAGTTGGTATTAAAAAATAAGTAGCTAAAAAAAAGAATTGTGCTTTTTGTCTTGGTAGAATATCTCTTACTGCTGAAGATGCTCTAAGTACATGATTTGTAGCTCAAGGCTCAAAATCTACTTGGCCTAACCGTATAAACTGAAACTTTGGCTCATCAGTTACTTACAATATTTGTACTGCTCCCTAACCACTTTTATCTTGTTATTTATTTTTCCTTATCTTGTGACTTAATTTTTCATTTGTAATTCGTAAGAATCTTAAATCTTTATAAAAGTGAATTGTCAGGCTTGAGTTATATATGCACATATAATAATATTTCATAAGAATTCTGATCAGATAAATAGATTACGCTCGTAAAAGTTGTATATATATATATGGATGAGAGATCTAATTTAATTTTATATATCTGATGGTGAGAATCCCACAAAAAAAAAAACTGCGGTAATTATCTCCCCAAACTTACACCCTATTTGTAATCACCAACATACTTTAAAAAATTACAATTAACTCTTTCAAATTATCAGGTTCTTATGCTTTTCTCCCTCTGTCGGCATTTTTCGTTAATATGGACTGAAAATGACTCATGTGCCCTTCACGTGACAAAAATTATCCATTATACCTCTCTCTCTCTCTCTCTCTCTCTCTCTATATATATATATATATATATATATATATATATATATATATATATTTCAAGAAATTACCATGGAAAGCTTGGCCATGGGTCTCCATGCATGGCTGGAGATCAGATGTTTTTTTTTAAAAAATAAATAAATAAATAAATAAAATATAAGAGTGTAATTTTATTTTACATGTCTAATAAGGGTATAGTGGACAAATTAAGTCACATGCATCGTATGTATTTCAACACATTTTTTGTCGGATTTAATAAAAAAATCTAGAGTTTAACTTATATCAGGATGAACCTTAAAACCCCATTTTTACAGCCCCCAATCAATAACTGACACATAAGTAAAAATATAAAAAGTGCATAAAAATAACTTGGTCTAAAATACACTATATTTTAGGGTGATAAAATCGCTAAAGGTTAACTTTTCACCTCTAGGTTTTAGTTTTGAATCCAAAAATGGGTTTTGAAGCATTAGAAATGAGTTTTGAAGCGGGTCACGGCCAGCTACACCTGTACATGGGTCACGCCAGCCACGGCAGACGCCGTGCCGTGGGTCTGGCCAAGACCCACTCTCTTTCAATTCCTCAACGATGGCTCCCCCAAAAACCAAGACTTTTTTTACCCTCCATCAGACTTAATTATCTCCGAGTCCAACAGGTGCTGATGGCGACCCTCTGCTTTTTCCTTATTGGGGAGGCTCCATACACCAGAGAAGCTACTCTGTTAGCGAGGTCTGCTTGGGAACAGAGGACCCGAATTTTGGGTTTGGCTGGAAACCTTGTCTCTACTTTGCTAGAGGGTACTGCAAGAATGGAACCAGCTGTAGGTTCTTACATGAAGGAATTGGAGATTCCGTTGAACAAGACCCACGCCGTGGGTCTGGGTCTGGCCGGCCACGGGGTGTTTTTCTTCTCTTTCTTGTTTTGATTTGGTGTGTTTGTTCTTACTTTTATTTTTTGCATTTTTCTTAAATTGATGATGTGTCACATGGTGATTGAATACTGTAAAAAGACTGGTTTACACTGGGACCTGATAGTAAGGGCTCTCAAAAATCTAATAGAGAGGGACTAACTGAAAAAGATAAGCAGTTAAAAGGGGTCATTGTACAGAATAAGTTAGAAGGGGTAAGTGTAGTTTGACAAAAAATAGAAGATGTTACTTTGATAGATTTTTTGTTCGATAATAAAAGTCATATCACATTTAGGAGGACTCTAATTCTCTTTATATCATTAGTCATTCTCAAAATATAAGTGTAGTTTGACAAAAAACGCAAATGACCATCTTGAGAATGAGTAATGATATAAGGATTAGCCAAATATGATGTGGCTTTTAAAATTACCATTAAATTTGAGATGATTATAATTGAATTTTGATCTATCAGTGATTTTAAAAGTGCCACGAGACTTCAGTACTCCTTATATCATTACTCCTTTAGAATAAAATGACATCACACTGCAGGTTGGGAAATCTCTTGCAATTGCATGAAACACTTCAAAGAAAAAAAAATTGTTCCTCAAAAAATTATATACCGATAATATATTTATCTCTAATTATAGTTTTAACAATGAATCCTATATATAATCAATGAATTAACAAACTCAACTGGATTATTAAAGCAATTCTAATAACTTTTGTCAAAAAGTAAAATAATAGAGTGAAATGAGAAAGTAAAAACCTTTAGATTTCGCTTGCAAGAAATGCTTGTATTAATGCCTAAGAGCACCAAGTTCTTCCTCTAATAATGCATGCACTCTTCTATATATCTCTTCCTTTCTCATAATGCATCCACTCTTCTTCTTGCACTTGTATTTATAGTACTCGCGGTTGGTCCTCGTCATTATCAGGTCTCTTTAATTAATATTTCTCTTCTAATATTGAGAAAAAAGAAAAAAAAAATGCAAAATCAATCACTAAAATGTTACTCAATTGCATTTAGTTTAATAGCTAGGGCATGGAAATTGGTCAAAAACTCTGGTAAACAACAAATTCAAATAAGTCATCGCACCAAACTTTAATTTGGTGTAAAATTTTAACAAAAACGGTTGGCGTGCAACGTCAATACCAATCATCTTGTAATACGTGCACGTTAGTGTGTAATGTCAAACCCTCATGAGCTTGTGCACGCTCCTTCCATCTTAGGCTAGAAAATTTTAACAAAAACGGTTGGTGTGCAACGTCAATACCAATCATCTTGTAATACGTGCACGTTAGTGTGTAATGTCAAACCCTCATGAGCTTGTGCACACTCCTTCCATCTTAGGCTGGGCTGTGGCTCTAATACCATATGTAACACTCTACCCTAAATGATATGATATTGTTCACTTTGAGCCAAACTTGTGATAGGTGACCAAACTGAATATCTTTCCAAAACCTCATGATGGTGGAGCAGTGTCATTATCCACCTAACACGTACATATGCAATTTCTGTTTTGCTATTGTTGTTGGAAATGGTCATTCTCAACATGCGTTGTAGCAACGGTGCAGTGTAAATTATCTCATTACCATGCATGATCTCTATCAACGTCTTAATGACCACTGTGATAGCTTATGGAACCGTCCCTGGCAACCATGACAAGCATGTATTTTGGTGATTTTTGGAGTGATTTTAGTGATTGTTGGAATGCTTTGCTTTTAGCTCTAATATTGGATTTGCATATGAACTTTGTAGTCCTTTTTAGCTTGTGATATGCTCTCGTCTTAATAGGTTTTATCAAATAATTTCATTTATAAGTTTGTCACCTTGTTTTAGAATCTATGGACTCTGCATTTAAGAAAAAATTAGAATTTAATGCTATGACATGTCTTAATATTATTCTTTAATCAAATGATTAAACTTATAATTTTTTATCGATTTAAGTTTTTGTAATAAATGGTAATTTAACATAATAGGGTGTTTACACTGCCGTATTGTCTAAGGTATTAAGGGAAAAAGTTTTAAACATGATTGAGATAAAATGTATGGGACTCATGTGAATCTTCAAAGTTCAAGTCTCCATCGGGAAAGTGTTATTTCGACAACCCTTTTGTTTGTTGGAAAGTTTTATTTTCAACACCTATATATATATATATATATATTGCATCCTCATAAAGGAGTTGAACGCACGAATTAATCTCGAATTTCACCACCTCGTATATATATATATATATATATGAAAGAGACAAAACTTGAAATACCGAATGAAATAGTAATAGTGAGGATATTGAGGAAATTCATTGTTTAGAGCACTATTTAAGCATTATTAGTAGTCTCACCAAATTTTACTCACTAACATAATCAAAAGTATATTTTTCTCTATTTTAACTACTCATTTTTTTTATAGCATCTTAACAGTTTCACTATTTTAATAATCCACTTTTACTATTCCATTTAAATATGTTTTTTTCAAAAATTTGTTTACTCTTTCTCTAACTATTAAAGGGCGAGAGAGAAACAGAAAAGAAAAGGGAGAAAGAGAAACCATTTTTTTTTATTCAATTGGTAAGTGAACAGTACTCACTATTAACTTAGGGATCCAGAAATTTCTTTCAATCTATTCTAATAAGTGACAAGTGTCACTCAACATTTTTTAAAAATTAATGTTTGGGTTTTTAAATTAGTGGAATAACAATAAATGACTGTTAAAATATTAAAGAACGCATGTGAGAGATGACACTTGTTACTTTTTTTTTTTTTTAGGGAAATGACAAAACATTTCATTCCAAAAAAATAGATGACAGGCCTAGGCCTTACAAACATAGAGCCATCTGCTCTAAAATCACAATTTCTGAAATACAATTAGGATGCTCCTCCAGCCATACTTGAGTCTCTGGGTTCCTTAAAGCACACTTTGCTAATCCGTGGGCCGCCTGATTAGCTGCCCTCTTTACATGTCTAATGCTCCAACCATTAAGAAACCCCAATACCCATTTGATATCTTCAATAACCTGTCCATATGGAAGCCAATTTTTTTGGGTATCGCTAATTGCCCTCACCACAAGCAATGAGTCCCCTTCAAGAATCACATCGTTGACTCCCACCTCCCTGCAGAACTCCACCGCCCGTAGTGCCGCAACTGCTTCGGCTGAGGCTGGATCATGGAGAGCCGGAATAGGATGACTAAGTGCTGCGATAGTATTTCCCAACACATCACGTATGATTACCCCCACTCACATTCTTTCCTTTCCTTAATCAATGGCAACATCCCAATTTACCTTGAAAAATCCCACCTGAGGTGCTTCCCATTTCTGTTGAATAATCACGGATCAATCAGTAGATTCCTGTTGTCGCTGGTTTGCTGTTCGGTACTGCAGTAGAAGGTCCTCTGCTTGTTTTGCTACTGCATTGGGAGGAAAGAACAGAGCCCCATGCACCACTTCATTTCGGCGCCTCCAGATGCCTTTCGCAGTCATTGCAAATAGCTCCAAATCTTCCTTCTTCAGCTTCATCATCAAGTTTTCCACTAACTCAAAAAAGTTGTCTCCTCCCGAACTGCATTTTTGGAGCTTACTACCACTTGCCCACCAGACATCTTGAGAAGATGGACAATCCCAAAGGATGTGATGGGTGGTTTCAACGGCTCTACTGCAGAAAATACACGAATCATCTTCAATCACTTTTCGCCGCTTGAGGTTCTCTTTCGTCGGAAGTATTTGATTGCATGCCTAGAATGATCCGGAGGGGAAATACTTATCTTTGAGAATCCTTGCGGCCAAACTGTCCGGGTATTGTAAAAGTCTCCAACCTTGTTTTGCTAAAAGGGCCTTGTTGAAACAAACAAGATCCCTGAAACCCAAACCTCCCAATTCTTTTGCTCGACTCATCCTTTCCCAACTCATCCATTGGATCTTCTTATCGTTCTCCTTGTGGCCCCACCAAAATTTCTGCATCATTTTGTTCAACTCCTTGCACAATTCGGATGGGAGCAAAAACAAGCTCATGCTATAGGTTGGGATAGCTTGGGCCACGGCCTTGATTAGAATCTCCTTTCCAGCTTGTGATAGGAACTTTGTCTTCCAATCCGACATCCTTCTTCTCACCCTGTCAATGAGACTTTGGAATTCCCGGACTCTTGACTTGTCCACCAATGCTGGTAGCCCCAGATATGTGTCAAATCTCTGAGAATCAGAGACTCCTATTACCTCCGAAATACGCTCTTTCGTCGCTTGGCTGGTGTTACGGCTGAAAAAAATTGAGGTTTTGTCGTTATTGAGTCGCTGTCCCGACGCCTCTGCATAGAATTCCAAAACCCCTTTCATGTAATTCCATTCCTGTTCAGTGGCCTTACAAAAAAGAAGGCTGTCGTCAGCAAAAAACAAATGGTTTAATCTCAAGCCCTTAAAAGAGGTTGGAACCCCTTTCAGTCTCCCAGACAACTCCTCTCTTTGTAACAAAGAGCTCAATACCTCTGCACATAAAATAAAAAGATATGGGGATAGCGGATCTCCCTGTCTCAATCCCCTTGAAGGTTTGATAAGACCTGTCGGGGATCCGTTTACAATCACAGAGTAAGAAACCGAAGTGACACATTTCATGACTAGTTGGACCCATTTACAATCAAAACCATTTTCCTCATAACCTTTTCTAGAAACAACCACTCGACCCTATCATATGCCTTACTCATGTCGAGCTTTATTGCCATATAGCCCACCCTCCCATACATGCGAGAATGCATAGTATGGAGCGTCTCATAGGCTGCAATAATATTGTCGGAGATCAATCGACCCGGGATAAAGGCCGATTGGTTACAGGAAATAATCAAAGGTAAAACAATTTTAAGGCGGTTAGCCATAACTTTTGCAAGGGTTTTATAAACTACATTGCACAAGCTTATTGGTTTAAAATCAAGGACTCCCAAAGGGTTTTGCTTTTTTGGTACAAGTGCAATATGTGTATAATTTATGTCTAGATCAATATGGCCATTGTTGAAAAAATTCCTTACCGCCTGTACCACCTCCTCCCCCACCAGGTTCCAATGGTCTTGATAAAAAGCTGCTGGAAATCCGTCTGGGCCTGGTGACTTCATGGGTGCCATTTGAAAAAGGGCTTGACGTACTTCCTCCGCTTCCACTTCACCCACCAATCTACTGTTCATCTCAGCCGTTACCCTTGTTGAGACCACATTGAGGCAATCGTCAATTCCTCGAGGACCCGACGTGGTTAGAATATCAGAGAAATGTCGTATAAACGCATCTTCGATACTCGTTGAGGTGTCCCGTCGCACCCCCTCTCCATCCAAAATTGAGGAAATCAAATTGTTGTGCCTGCGTTGTGAAGCGCACGCGTGAAAGTATTTGGAATTCTTGTCGCCATGCATCAGCCAACATTCTTTTGCCTTCTGTCTCCATTTCTGTTCTAGCTGCGCCATCTTGTCTTGGGTGTCTTCTTGTAATTGTTTTATTCGTAGCAGGTCCCACTCACCGTCCCTTGCTTGAAGATTTTCTAATGCAATCACATTTTGCTTGATGTCACTTTCAGTTGGGTCCCTGTTTGCCTTTTTCCATCTGAGCAGAGAATGGCAACTATTCTTCAGTTTCCAAGCAACCGAGCCCCAGCCCCCACGTCTGTTCTCCTTCACTCTCCATACTTGATTAATGACTTTTGCCACTTCCTTTTTCTGCCAGGCAACTTCATACCTAAACCTTCTATGGTTCAGGCGCTTATCCGTCCTTCCCCTGCGAAACCATACAAACAGAGGAGCATGATCCGAGGAGCAGGACGTTAATATCTCTACTTGTCTGCGTGGGAAATACTCTTGCCACTGGGAATTGGCCAATACCCGGTCGAGCCTTTCCTTTATGAAAAACTCTTCTCCTTGTTTATTGCTCCACGTGAAATCTGATCCCACATATCCCATATCCTCCAGCCGACACAAGTGGAGGACCTCCCGAAAACTCTCCATTTGTCTCCTGGCTCTTCGGCCACCGCCCCATTTTTCATGATCTCCAAGGATTTCGTTGAAATCCCCTGAACAGAGCCATGGGGCTGGGTCATAAGAGCTAAGATGGCGAAGGAGACTCCAAGATTCTTTTCGATGACTCACCTTTGGATGGCCGTAAAAACAAGTGATTTTCCAAGGTTGCCCATTCCCTCCTTCTTTCACAACGGCATTTATATGGCGCCTACTAAAATTTTGGATATCAACTATATGATCTGAAGACCATAAAAGTGCCAAAGCTCCGCTTCGACCAATGCTTTCCACCACGAACACACTGTGAAAACCCAACCGAACTTTGATAGATTCCATTCGGTGGGCCTGCAATTTAGTTTCCATTAAGAAAACTAAACTGGGGCGCTTCTCCTTCACCAACCGATGAAGGTCCCGAACTGTCCGGGGGTTCCCAAGCCCCCGACAGTTCCAACTTAGTATACTCATAGTTCTCTTGTTACTAATTAGAGTAGATTGAAAGAAATTTCATACAAACCAATCCTTAACTTAGTGCTCTTACACTTCGGTAGAGAGAGAGACTCAGAGAGTGCCGATTTTGTAATTATAAATATCATATGTATCGGGTAAAACTGTAGTATTATGTTTAAAGAAGTTTCAAGAAACTGCTGCATGAGGTTAATCTTTTTATGATTTCAAAATTGACATATGTTTTCTAATAAAATTTTTTTCAAGTTTATCTCTCCTTTTAAAAGAAAAAAAGAAAAAAAAAAAAAAAAAATCCTTAATCAACAACTGTAAAAGTGCCCCGACAATCTCGTATTACACGTGAGCCAGCATTCATTGCACTAAAAAAAAAGTAGCCCTCAATACACATCTTACATTAACGAGTTTAAATGGATCATTTAAACAAATAAAGTCAAATTTAATAATTTATACCAATTTGATTTATGAACCTTATAAATCGAATTAAGCTTACTTTTTGTTAATTAGTTTTAAATCGTTTAATATTCAAGATAAAATTATTGAATAAACACAATTCATGAATATATATGATTCATCGACTGTCAAATTGACTACTAATTTGTGAGATTTTGGAAGGTTTTCAAGAAGGACCAGAACTGTCTTCATTGCACATCCTGCTCTTCGAAAAAAGGAGAAAAGAAGAAAAGAAAAAGAAAAAGGAAAATCCTGCCTCTTATAAATACGTAAGATATGCATACATCACTCACATGTGATTAGGAGAGATCAAGAGATTCATATGATAATCTGGCCCTGGGTTGACTTTTAATGTAAACCATGCACCCATGATCATTAAATGTGAAAGATTGACTTACATCTGTTTAGATTTGATTTTTATTTTTATTTTTATTTTTTTTAACTTCACTTTAGACCCTTGAATTACCACGCGATTTGACAAGCCCCCCTTAAACTTCAAAACCTCTCAATTTTACCCTTCAAACTTTCAATTTGATGCAATTTGCACCACTCCGTCAATTTTTCCCGTTAAAACTCGTAGAAAGACAAAATTACCCTTCAATTTTTTTTATTAAAAAAAAATTGAAAAAAATGAAAAAAAAAAATTGAAAAAAAGGGACGCAAGGTATCCTTACCGTGGGTCACCTTGTTTTCTTTATATATATATATAAAGAGTATAGATGCAGGGGATGAGGGGAGGTGATAATAGATGCAGAAAATAAGCAGTTAGATCAAAGCAGTAGAACCGACCAATGAGGCGGTATGACAAATATAATCAAAATAAACAACTGAAATTAAAAGCAGTTGATAAAATTCAGAAGCAGGTTATCGTTATAGATAATCTGATAAAAACCTTTACAAGAGTAAGTGTTCGGACTTACTGAAGTAATGGATAGAGGAGAAGAAGAAGAAGAAGAATCTGAAGGGGAGAGCTAGAGAGTTTTTGGTGAGGTCACTCAAAAAACTTCTGCTTTACAATGGGAGAGGGGAGCCCGTTATATAGGCTGGAGAAAAGCAAAACAGTAAATTACAATCATGAACCGCGTTCAAACGGTCAAAAGTAAACAGTAAAGGCACGTCTGGCGCCGATCGAGCGGTGAAAACATCAATGCGGAGCGATGGCGCCGGCAGCGTAGTGTCGGCAGACAAATCTTGAGCGATGAGTGAACGATTGCCTCGAGCGGTGATTCTGCGGCGTGTCGTCCGGACATGAGCGGTAAAAAGTGAGCGATGGCAGCACGGTAACTCCAAGTATAAATGAGCGGTGATCCGTCCGGGATCAAGGAGAACAAATACTTAAAGCGGTGATCCGTCCGAGGATCAAGGAGAACCAAATATACGAAACCAACCGTCCTTGGCTGGTGCAGTCGAACTTGAACTAACCTGGCCGTCATGGAGCCAGTCTTTGGGAAAACCTGGGAAAACTAGCCATTTGAAAGGCTAGATAAAACTGAACCTTAAGGGCCGTTGGGGGCCCAAAACATCACATGTCTTCAGCCCCTGGGTAGGGGTAGTAGTCCTGTGAGTCTTCAAAATAAGGAGGAACCTGGATGGGCTTTTCAGCTGATGGTTTGGACGTCTCGTCTTCATCATCATCTAAGTTATCCAGGGCAGCAAGCAAAGCTTCGATCATTTCTTTCTTCTTGGAAGAATTCTTCTTTGAAGAGCTTGATGAAGCCGAATGGGAGGAAGTAGGGGAACTTTCTTTTTCTCGTTTTGGAGAAGAGAAAGCTTTGGGGAATCGACAAATTGGTCGAGGCGGGCGCCTTGGGGCAGGAAGGGCCTTGGGAGCGTGAGCCATGTTTTTAACCGCAAGGACAATGGAATCAACTAGTGTGCATTTATCCCACCATTTGATATACCAATGTCTTTGAATCTTGTCTTCCGAGAGTTGGTATTGCCATCTCAGAATCCAAGGAATCTTGAAATTTTTAACAAAATGAAGCATAGTAGGGAACTTTGCTCCATAAGAATCAACCTTGTAATGGCCTTTGAAAGTTTGAAAGGCATCAACAAGTTGGAGGGGGAGAATATCTGGGAGACAACCAAATTGGTTCCACCACCTGGAGAACCAGAGAGGAAGAAGACCATGGAATTCTTTGTCAAAACTGACAAACCAAGAATGTTCAAAATTCGTGGTTTGGTGAAGTAGAAACTTAAAAAAGGCATCCACATAATCATAATAATTACAGTGGATGTTAAACCCGTTCAGGGACCTGGAATCAGAGGGGTGATTTCCCCATTCTTTTTCCAAAATAACTTTCTTGAAATAAACACTATGGTAAACTGTTTTCTGGGGGTTAATCTTGTCACCAATGGTTTTGAAGAAAACAGAACCTGTTTGTTTCAGGATAGCAGAATAATAGCCCAAATTTTTTGAAGGATGCTCAGGGATCCAATGAAAATTTGGGGGAAAATAGGAGACGGCAATATCTCCGGGGGTAAGGGAAGGGGAAACCCGATTTAACTCAACAAAGAACAAATTTTGTGAGTAAGGAAGGGTCATGTATTTTGACGACGTCCGGTCGTACTTGACTCTGGGTTTTTGGGAAGGATCCGCAAAGGGATCATAAGGGGCAGCAAGAGTGCTGGAATAAGAAACCTGGGAACCAGGACAAAAAGGAGTGAATCTGTTCGTTAAAGCAACAGATGAAAATGGCAATGGGGAAGCAGTAGAAACAATGGAAGACTCTGACTCTGACTTAATAGCCAGGGCCTTAGAAGTAACTTTCTCTTTATCCTTTTTGCTGGCCATGGTGGCACTGCAAAATTTCAAAAGGAAAGTAATCAGAAATAAAGATGCCAAAATCTTTGAAATTTCGCAAAATAATTTTAAAATTATTTTGATGCAAAGTAAAACAGATATAATAATATGCGCCATGTGATGGTTGCAGGTATGAATAGCAGGTAAAACACGACCGTCAATGGGGGTGTTTAAACAAGATAAAGTCCTAATGGGAGTGGGGTACTCTTCAGACTCTAATCCTGAAAACCTATTAATCAACCTATTAATATCAATTTCAAACTTGGATGATTTTGGTATATTCCCCATTTGGTATCAGAGATCATTGAATCTGAGGACGTTGGCATCTTTATCTCTTCGACGGAGTCCTTCTGAGGTCGTTGAACCCGCAAAAGAATTCCTTCGTTCGTTAATCAACAGGGGACGTTCAATTCTGTTCGAATATCCCAAATCAAGAAACTGATTTTATGAGATCCATCCATGTATTGTTGGATGTAATCAAGATTAGAGGCATCGTTAACTACTCGAGAAGGTTTTGAAACATTTTCCAAAAGCCACTCGTTGGGGAGTTCAATCTCATTACCGAATCATTTTTGGAGTTTTGATATTAGCATTACGAGTAGAACTTTGAATCAACGAGTCGATTCGCGATATTCTTAATCACAAGACGTGGATCAAGATTTGTTTTCATCAATTTATAATAAACACGGTAGATGACAGCCACAGGATGGCTACCTTCTTCCATGTTATAACCTGATGTGAGTATATTCAGCGTCAGTGCTTTCAGAATATGAACATCGGTTAAACTCAAAGTCATGTTTGGAAAAACATCAAAGTGGACAGGGCCACCAAACAAAGATGACTGAATCAAACTAATAATGCTTGTTTTAAAATCAAGAAAACGAGCATCACGCAAACAAAGCAATACAGAAGCATTAATACCGAGTCGAGTCAAAGCCTTGACTGCAACTTGGACAGAACCAACATGCAAAAATCTGTATTTTTTAGCAAGAGCATTATTAACAAAACACTTGCTGAACAAGGTAATAGTCTGATTATTACCGAGACCGGAAAGGTGCATTCAACGATTTAATGAGAATATTGAATCTTAAAAGAAGATTGAAACCAGGTAGTATTGTAGACATCCCTAGCGTCCAGCTTGGGAATGTTCCACTTACTGAAATCATTATCACCATCAATCAAAATGTTTTCATAGTTAACCACGTCCGGTGGCAAACTGGAATTAGAGCTAACAGAAGAATTAGATCTGAACATTATGACACACAAACTAAACTCATAATCACTCACTGGGTGAAGTCTTAAAGGATCTCATCCTAGGTACTCACTCACTGGTAAACTTCCTAAGTGTGTCCTCACTAAGTGTATGACTAGCACACGCAGACCCTTGGCCTAACATACAGGTTGCGCAGACCCTTGGCCTAGCCCTCAGCACCTACTTAATGCCCTAACACGCCTCTCCTGGGCTTCAAGCGGGACTTACGAGTTCGCAAATGGCGAGGTGACGGGTGTCAACTTGAAACTGTACTGACGGGGTGTTGTGCTACAATCAAAGTGACTAGGATCTCGACACAGAGAAAGGATAACAGGTAATGAGGAAAAAGGGGGAGACAAAGACTATGCACTCAGGGGGGGAGAAAGAGAGAAGATGTATAATCAAGCGACAAAGATCGAACTCTTATGGCTCACGATGCAAATGGGGAGGGTGGAGCGCGGTATGCATATAGATGCGGGGATGAGGAGGTGATAATAGATGCAGAAAATAAGCGATTAAATCAAAGCGAGAGAACCGACCAATGAGGCGGTATGACAAATATAATCAAAATAAACAAGCTGAAATTAAGCGATTGATAAAATTGAAGCGAGTTATCGTTATAGATAATCGATAAAAACCTTACAAGAGTAAGTGTTGGACTTCTGAAGTAATGGATAGAGGAGAAGAAGAAGAAGAAGAATCGAAGGGAGAGCTAGAGAGTTTTTGGTGAGGTCACTCAAAAACTTACGCTTTACAATGGGAGAGGAGCCCGTTATATAGGTGGAGAAAAGCAAAGCGATAAATTACAATCATGAACGCGTTCAAGCGGTCAAAAGTAAGCGATAAAGGCACGTCGCGCGCGATCGAGCAGTGAAAACATCAATGCGGAGCGATGGTGCCGACAGCTGTAGTGTCGGCGAACAAATCTTGAGCGATGAGTGAGCGATTGCCTCGAGCGGTGATTCTGCGGCGTGTCGTCCGGACATGAGCAGTAAAAAGTGAGCGATGGCAGCACGGTAACTCCAAGTATAAATGAGCGATGATCCGTCCGGGATCAAGGAGAACCAAATACTTACGAAGCGGTGATCCGTCCGGGATCAGGAGAACCAAATACTACGAAACCAACCGTCCTTGGTGGTGCGATCGAACTTGAACTAACACGCCGTCATGGAGCAGTCTTTGGGAAAACAGGAAAACTAGCCATTTGAAAGGCTAGATAAAACTGAACCTTAAGGGCGTTGGGGCCCAAAACATCACATGTCTTCACCCACAGGTAGGGTAGTAGTCTGTGAGTCTTCAAAATAAGGAGGAACTGGATGGGCTTTTCAGGTGATGGTTTGGGCGTCTCGTCTTCATCATCATCTAAGTTATCCAGGGCAGCAAGCAAAGCCGATCATTTCTTTCTTCTTGGAAGAATTCTTCTTTGAAGAGCTTGATGAAGCGAATGGGAGGAAGTAGGGGAACTTTCTTTTCGTTTTGGAGAAAGAAAGCTTCGGGGAATCGACAAATTGGTCGAGGCGGGCGCCTTGGGGCGGGAAGGGCCTTGGGAGCGTGAGCCATGTTTTTAACGCAAGGACAATGGAATCAACTAGTGTGCATTTATCCCACCATTTGATATACCAATGTCTTTGAATCTTGTCTTCAGAGAGTTGGTATTGCCATCTCGAGAATCAAGGAATCTTGAAATTTTTAACAAAATGAAGCATAGTAGGAACTTTGCTCCATAAGAATCAACCTTGTAATGGCCTTTGAAAGTTTGAAAGGCATCAACAAGTTGGAGGAGAATATCAGGAGACAACCAAATTGGTTCCACCACGGAGAACGAGAGGAAGAAGACCATGGAATTCTTTGTCAAAGCGACAAACCAAGAATGTTCAAAATTAGTGGTTTGGTGAAGTAGAAACTTAAAAAGGCATCCACATAATCATAATAATTACAGTGGATGTTAAACCCGTTCGAGGACACAGGAATCAGAGGGTGATTTCCCCATTCTTTTCCAAAATAACTTTCTTGAAATAAACACTATGGTAAAGCTTGTTTTTAAGGGGTTAATCTTGTCACCAATGGTTTTGAAGAAAAGCAGAACATTTGTTTCAGGATAGCGAATAATAGCCCAAATTTTTTGAAGGATGCTCGGGGATCAATGAAAATTTGGGGAAAATAGGAGACGGCAATATCTCAGGGGTAAGGGAAGGAAACCGATTTAACTCAACAAAGAACAAATTTTGTGAGTAAGGAAGGGTCATGTATTTTGACGACGTCCGGTCGTACTTGACTCTGGGTTTTGGGAAGGATCCGCAAAGGGATCATAAGGGGCAGCAAGAGTCTTTGGAATAAGAAACACAGGAACCGGGACAAAAGGAGTGAATCATTCGTTAAAGCAGCAGATGAAAATGGCAATGGGGAAGCGGTAGAAACAATGGAAGACTCGACTCGACTTAATAGCGAGGCCTTAGAAGTAACTTTCTCTTTATCCTTTTTGCTGGCCATGGTGGCATTGCAAAATTTCAAAAGAATGTCGAAATAAAGATGCCAAAATCTTTGAAATTTAGCAAAATAATTTTAAAATTATTTTGATGCAAAGTAAAACAGATATAATAATATGCGCCATGTGATGGTTGCGGTATGAATAGCGAGTAAAACACGACCGTCAATGGGGTGTTTAAACAAGATAAAGTCCTAATGGGAGTAGGGTACTCTTGGACTCTAATCACGAAAACCTATTAATCAACCTATTAATATCAATTTCAAACTTGGAGATAAATTGGCGAATATCAAAACCAAACTTGTGATAGAAACACAATTTTCATTAACGAGAAAATGGATAAAGCAAAGAAAGAAAAGGCATGCCAAGAATTACTTTTCTTTCATGTTTTGACAAAACGACATTAGTATGAAAAAGAACATCACTTTACGCAAACATGAGCGTTCTTGAGCTCATATTTGATATGCAACTTGTTTCCACTAGCGAATTTAATCTTTGAGTGGAAGATTCAAAATATTTACTGGGGATAACATCTTCTTGAATGCAATTCAAGTCAGAACCTGAATCAATCAAAGCAATAGCATCAAAAACATATTCATCAAATACGGATATGAACTTTTGAATACCATTTGGGAGGAACAACTTTTGAAATCATCACGACAACCTTGACCTCATCGAGAGAGGTTTATGGGTGGATTCAACCTCATCATTATGCTCAGAAATCTTAGTGTCTTCGTTACTGGAAGCACTTTCTGGAAAACATTTGTTAAGATTTAACAGCAGGAGCTGTTGTTGTAAATCTTTGTTCTCGTTTTCACGACTTGCAATTCGACTTGCATTTTCACAATATCTTTCTTGATATTCTTGATCTCATGCTGCAATTACGAGACGATAAGCACTTTGTTTTTGGTTTGAAAAGCGTTTCAAAGTGTCTTCAAGAGAGATTTTGGAAGTAGCTGGTTTTCAAAATTTTCAACATGAGTTTCTTAAGTTTTTAAGATACTCTTCTTTTAACTTCAGGATCATCAATTTTTGAAATCAGGGTTAAAAGCAAATCTTCTTGTTCTTCTGATTTGGACATCATTGAACAAGTTTTTGGGTTGCAGCAAGAACCTGCACAGTTCTCAAATTTATAACAATTTTCATAAACAGAAGAATCAGAATGATAATCAGAATCCGAGGAGGATGGGATATCATCATTCGAAGAATAATCAGAAAAATCATTGTTTTGGAAAATTCTGAAAATCTTTTGCTTTTCATCGTCCTTGATGTTTAAAGCATTGATCTCTTGTTTAATCTTTTGGGAGGTTTAGGGCACTTATCGGCATAGTGTCCTTCTTCTCCTAATTGCAACATTTATTTTTGAAAAATATTTTTCAAACTTAGAGCTTTACTCTGTTTGGGAGGTTTAGAAAATTTAGGTTTGTTAAATTTTCTTGTCTTAGCTCTGTTGTAATATGGAGGAAGATTTCACGAAATCTTTTCGGCTTTCTTCTTATGCTTCTTTGAAGGAGCAATAGGAGAGTAAACGAACTGTCGCAGAAATTTCCCATTTCATACTTAGCTTTCTTGGCATTCTTAAGCTCTTTGTCGAATCATTTTTGATCGATGCACATCTTAATACCAAGTTTTTCAGCATGGAGAATAAATCTCCATAGGTTAATCTTTCAAAATCAATAAGACCGATTATCGTCTTGATCAATTCATCTTTAACCTTATGAGCAAATAATGAAGGCAATCCATCAATAAACTTTTCTTTCGAGTAAGGCTTACGGCTATCGGACCTCATCATGACACGGAAAGAAAAACATCTTGATACCATCTATAATCGGACATAGTAGGGCATCGAAGATTGTTCAAATAATCGAAATCACAGTAATATTGGAAGGAGTTCCAACAAAATTCTTGATAATTGTATAAATCAAGGTGTTAACACCATCGAGTTCACCATGCCAACGTCCTCATTGAAAATGGGTATACCTTCTTCATCACATTTCTTGCTTTCTGATCGGTTTCTTACATCTCGGTGAGATAATTATCCCACCAATTTGAAGGTTCCGAAAAACGGTAGCAAGTAAATCCACAATATCAGTCTGACTTTTACTGTGGTTTGAGATGTAGGCATTAGCAACCATGGCCATATGATTCATCTTGTTGAGCAGTTCTTGCTCAGACAAGCCATCAATATTCCATTCATACAACTTATCGAGAAACAGAAAATTGAGTTTGCAAAACCTTTCCTCAAGCGTAAATCGGGAGGGTAGGTTTTGGATAAAAATTCTTTAATCGGTTGAAAGTTCTAGATCCGTCGAAGATCCTTTGGAGTTTTGGCTCCATTTCAACCTTGCCAAAGTTTTGTTCAAGAACCTTGATGTCAGAATCTGTGGAATCAGCTGAGGATTCAGAATCAGATGAAAAAGCTTTTTCCATGGCAAAATTCTGACCAGAGGAACTAGCCCGAGTTGTCTTTAACTCGATTAGTTCGCAAGTAATTTGTTCACTTTCTCGGTGTTCTTACGAAGTGGTTTTCAAACCAGGAGATTTCTTTAAATCGGGAGAGAAATCGGTGGTTTTCAATCTTTGGGGGAACAGAGGAAAACTTTAAATCAGAGGAAGAAGAGGGAATTTTTTCTTCAATCCGATCTAGCTGTTGACCTATGATGTGAATAGATTGAGAAATAAAATTATTTTGCTCGATGATTCTCCTATCATTCGTGATAGGGTCCTTATCATGAGTTTTGAAAGGGGAACACTTGACAACCATGTTGTTGACATCAAGAAGAGTGTTAGTAGTGGGAGGATGGGAAGATCTGACAACAGATTTATCCTCTTTAACAAACTTCTGTTTGACAACATTCAAATCATTTTAAATCGGAAAATGTTTTGGAAAAATCAAAGAACAAAATGTGAGTCTGGGACTCGATCATAGCTTCAGCCCATTGGACCTTGATACGATCTCGTTCCTTTTGAGAATACTTAGCACGGTAAGCATGTCTCAACTCACGATTTTCTTTTGAAGAAAAATCTTTGTTCAAAGCAGACCAATCAATCACAGAGAAGAAATCTCTGATCTCAGCAGTAATAACATTACACTGGTGAGGAAAATTAGGAGGAATAGGAGCAACAAAATCTGAAGCAGAAGGAGAAAGAGATCCACGATCGTCATCCGTCAGGGGATGATTTTTCGTAGAATAAAAAGCAGATGAAACTTGGGAATCAGTGGAAATTCCTTTGAGTTTCAAACCAGGATTAACTGTGGGATGAAGATGAGGAGAATCGTTAAGGGATTCCTCGACATCTTTATCTCACTGACGAGTCCTTCGAGGTCGTTGAACCGCAAAAGAATTCCTTAGTTCGTTAATCATCGGGGGCGTTCAATTCTGTTTGAATATCGGATCAGCAAAACTGATTTTATGAGATCCATCCATGTATTGTTGGATGTAATCAAGATTAGAGGCATTGTTAACTACTCGAGAAGGTTTTGAAACATTTTCCAAAGTCCACTCGTTGGGAGTTCAATCTCAGCCCACGAATCATTTTGGAGTTTTGATATTAGCATTCGGTAGAACTTTGAATCAACAGAGTCGATTCGCCAGTATTCTTAATCACAGCACGTGGATCAAGATTTGTTTTCATCAATTTATAATAAACACGATAGATGATAGCAACAGGATGGCTACCAACTTCCATGTTATAACCTGATGTGAGTATATTCAGCGTCAGTGCTTTCAGAATATGAACATCGGTTAAACTCAAAGTCATGTTTGGAAAAACATCAAAGTGGACAGGGCCACCAAACAAAGATGACTGAATCAAACAGTGAGTGATTAAGAAATTGAGATGACTGAATCAAACAGGGCCACCATTTGATATACCATTTGAGATCCTTTAAGACTTCACCCAGTGAGTGATTATGAGTTTAGTTTGTGTGTCATAATGTTTAGATCTAATTCTTCTGTTAGCTCTAATTCCAGTTTGCCACCGGACGTGGTTAACTATGAAAACATTTTGATTGATGGTGATAATGATTTCAGTAAGTGGAACATTCCCAAGATGGACGCTAGGGATGTCTACAATACTACCTGGTTTCAATCTTCTTTTAAGATTCAATATTGTCAAAGCGTTGAACAGACCTTTCCGGTCTCGGGTAATAATCAGACTATTACCTTGTTCAGCAAGTGTTTTGTTAATAATGCTCTTGCTAAAAAATACAGATTTTTGCATGTTGGTTCTGTCCAAGTTGCAGTCAAGGCTTTGACTCGACTCGGTATTAATGCTTCTGTATTGCTTTGTTTGCGTGATGCTCGTTTTCTTGATTTTAAAACAAGCATTATTAGTTTGATTCAGTCATCTTTGTGTTGGTGGCCCTGTCCACTTTGATGTTTTTCCAAACATGACTTTGAGTTTAACCGATGTTCATATTCTGAAAGCACTGACGCTGAATATACTCACATCAGGTTATAACATGGAAGAAGGTAGCCATCCTGTGGCTGTCATCTACCGTGTTTATTATAAATTGATGAAAACAAATCTTGATCCACGTGCTGTGATTAAGAATACTGGCGAATCGACTCTGTTGATTCAAAGTTCTACTCAGAATGCTAATATCAAAACTCCAAAAATGATTCGGTGGGCTGAGATTGAACTCCCCAACGAGTGGACTTTGGAAAATGTTTCAAAACCTTCTCGAGTAGTTAACGATGCCTCTAATCTTGATTACATCCAACAATACATGGATGGATCTTAAAATCAGTTTTTTTGATCCGGGATATTCAAGCGAATTGAACGCCCACGATGATTAACGAACGAAGGAATTCTTTTGCGGGTTCAACGACCTCAGAAGGACTCCGTCGTAGAGATAAAGATGTCGAGGAATCCCTTAACGATTCTCCTCATCTTCATCCCACAGTTAATCTTGGTTTGAAACTCAAAGGAATTTCCACTGATTCCCAAGTTTCATCTGCTTTTTATTCTACGAAAAATCATCCCCTGACGGATGACGATCGTGGATCTCTTTCTCCTTCTGCTTTAGATTTTGTTGCTCCTATTCCTCCTGATTTTCCTCACCAGTGTAATGTTATTACTGCTGAGATCAGAGATTTCTTCTCTGTGATTGATTGGTCTGCTTTGAACAAAGATTTTTCTTCAAAAGAAAATCGTGAGTTGAGACATGCTTACCGTGCTAAGTATTCTCAAAAGGAACGAGATCGTATCAAGGTCCAATGGGCTGAAGCTATGATCGAGTCCCAGACTCACATTTTGTTCTTTGATTTTCTCCAAAAACATTTTCCGGACGAAAATGATTTGAATGTTGTCAAACAGAAGTTTGTTAAAGAGGATAAATCTGTTGTCAGATCTTCCCATCCTCCCACTACTAACACTCTTCTTGATGTCAACAACATGGTTGTCAAGTGTTCCCCTTTCAAAACTCATGATAAGGACCCTATCACGAATGATAGGAGAATCATCGAGCAAAATAATTTTATTTCTCAATCTATTCACATCATAGGTCAACAGCTAGATCGGATTGAAGAAAAAATTCCCTCTTCTTCCTCTGATTTAAAGTTTTCCTCTGTTCCCCCAAAGATTGAAAAACCACTGATTTCTCTCCCTGATTTAAAGAAATCTCCTGGTTTGAAAACCACTTCTCAGAAGAACACTGAGAAAGTGAACAAATTACTTGCAGAACTAACTGAGTTAAAGACAACTCGGGCTAGTTCCTCTGGTCAGAATTTTGCCATGGAAAAAGCTTTTTCATCTGATTCTGAATCCTCAGCTGATTCCACAGATTCTGACATCAAGGTTCTTGAACAAAACTTTGGCAAGGTTGAAATGGAGCCAAAACTCCAAAGGATCTTCGACGGATCTAGAACTTTCAACCAGACAAAGAATTTTTATCCAAAACCTACCCCTCCCGATTTACAGTTTGAGGAAAGGTTTTTGCAAACTCAATTTTCTGTTTCTGCTGATAAGTTGTATGAATGGAATATTGATGGCTTGTCTGAGCAAGAACTGCTCAACAAGATGAATCATATGGCCATGGTTGCTAATGCCTACATCTCAAACCACAGTAAAAGTCAGACTGATATTGTGGATTTACTTGCTACTGGTTTTTCTGGAACCCTTCGAAATTGGTGGGATAATTATCTCACTGAGGACAGAAGAAACCAGATCAGGAAAGCAGTAAAATGTGATGAAGAAGGTATACCCATTTTCAATGAGGACGTTGGCATGGGTGAACCTGATGGTGTTAACACCTTGATTTATACAATTATCAAGAATTTTGTTGGAACTCCTTCCAATATTACTTCTCGTATTTCTGATTATTTGAACAATCTTCGATGCCCTACTATGTCTGATTATAGATGGTATCAAGATGTTTTTCTTTCCCGTGTCATGATGAGGTCTGATAGCCAGAAGCCTTATTGGAAAGAAAAGTTTATTGATGGATTGCCTTCATTATTTGCTCATAAGGTTAAAGATGAATTGATCAGTACGGACACTGGTCTTATTGATTTTGAAAGATTAACCTATGGAGATTTATTCTCCACAGTGAAAAAACTTGGTATTAAGATGTGCATCGATCAAAAAATGATTCGACAGCAGCTTAAGAATGCCAAGAAAGCTAAGTATGAAATGGGAAATTTCTGCGAACAGTTCGGTTTACCTCCTATTGCTCCTTCAAAGAAGCATAAGAAGAAAGCCCGAAAAGATTTCGTGAAATCTTCCCCTCCATATTACAACAGAGCTAAGACAAGAAAATTTAACAAACCTAAATTTTCTAAACCTCCCAAACAGAGTAAAAGCTCTAAGTTTGAAAAATATTTTTCAAAAAATAAATGTTTCAATTGTGGAGAAGAAGGACACTATCTTGATAAGTGCCTAAACCTCCCAAAAGATTAAACAAGAGATCAATGCTTTAAACATCAAGGGCGATGAAAAGCAAAAGATTTTCAGAATTTTCCAAAACAATGATTTTTCGATTATTCTTGAATGATGATATCCCATCCTCCTCGGATTCGATTATCATTCGATTCTTCATTTATGAAAATTGTTATAAATTTGAGAACTGCATGCGAGTTCTTGCTGCAACCCAAAACTTGTTCAATGATGTCCAAATCGAAGAACAAGAAGATTTGCTTTAACCACGATTTCAAAAATTGATGATCTGAGTTAAAGAAGAGTATCTTAAAAAACTTAAGAAACTCATGTTGAAAAATTTTGAAAAACCAGCTACTTCCAAAATCTCTCTTGAAGACACTTTGAAACGTTTTTCAAATCCGAAAAACAAAGTGCTTACTGTCTCAGAATTGCAGCATGAGATCAGTAACATCAAGAAAGATATTGTGAAAATGCAAGCTGAATTGCAAGTGTGGCGAGAACAAGATTTACAACAACAACTCCTGCTGTTAAATCTTAACAAATGTTTTCCAGAAAGTGCTTCCAGTAACGAAGACACTAAGATTTCTGAGCATAATGATGAGGTTGAATCCACCCATAAACCTCTCTCTGATGAGGTCAAGGTTGTCAGTATGATTTCAAAAGTTGTTCCTCCCAAATGGTATTCAAAAGTTCATATCCGTATTTCTGATGAATATGTTTTTGATGCTATTGCTTTGATTGATTCAGGTTCTGACTTGAATTGCATTCAAGAAGATGTTATCCCCAGTAAATATTTTGAATCTTCCACTCAAAGATTAAATTCTGCTAGTGGAAACAAGTTGCATATCAAATATGAGCTCAGTAACGTTCATGTTTGCGAAAGTGATGTTCTTTTTCATACTAATGCTGTTCTTGTCAAAAACATGAAAGAAAAAGTAATTCTTGGCATGCCTTTTCTTTCTTTGCTTTATCCATTTTCTGTTAATGAAAATTGTGTTTCTACTGTCAAGTTTGGTTTTGATATTCAGTTTCAATTTATCTCCAAGTTTGAAATTGATATTAATAGGTTGATTAATAGGTTTTCAGGATTAGAGTCTGAAGAGTACCCCACTCCCATTAGGACTTTATCTTGTTTAAACACCCCCATTGACGGTCGTGTTTTACCTGCTATTCATACCTGCAACCATCACATGGCGCATATTATTATATCTGTTTTACTTTGCATCAAAATAATTTTAAAATTATTTTGCGAAATTTCAAAGATTTTGGCATCTTTATTTCTGATTACTTTCCTTTTGAAATTTTGCAGTGCCACCATGGCCAGCAAAAAGGATAAAGAGAAAGTTACTTCTAAGGCCCTAGCTATTAAGTCGAGTCGAGTCTTCCATTGTTTCTACGCTTCCCCATTGCCATTTTCATCTGTTGCTTTAACGAATGCAGATTCACTCTTTTGTCACGGTTCCCGGGTTTCTTATTCCAGCACTCTTGCTGCCCCTTATGATCCCTTTGCGGATCCTTCCCAAAAACCCAGAGTCAAGTACGACCGGACGTCGTCAAAATACATGACCCTTCCTTACTCACAAAATTTGTTCTTTGTTGAGTTAAATCGGGTTTCCCCTTCCCTTACCCCCGGAGATATTGCCGTCTCCTATTTTCCCCCAAATTTTCATTGGATCCCTGAGCATCCTTCAAAAAATTTGGGCTATTATTCTGCTATCCTGAAACAAGCAGGTTCTGTTTTCTTCAAAACCATTGGTGACAAGATTAACCCCCAGAAAACAGTTTACCATAGTGTTTATTTCAAGAAAGTTATTTTGGAAAAAGAATGGGGAAATCACCCCTCTGATTCCAGGTCCCTGAACGGGTTTAACATCCACTGTAATTATTATGATTATGTGGATGCCTTTTTTAAGTTTCTACTTCACCAAACCACGAATTTTGAACATTCTTGGTTTGTCAGTTTTGACAAAGAATTCCATGGTCTTCTTCCTCTCTGGTTCTCCAGGTGGTGGAACCAATTTGGTTGTCTCCGGATATTCTCCCCTCCAACTTGTTGATGCCTTTCAAACTTTCAAAGGCCATTACAAGGTTGATTCTTATGGAGCAAAGTTCCCTACTATGCTTCATTTTGTTAAAAATTTCAAGATTCCTTGGATTCTGAGATGGCAATACCAACTCTCGGAAGACAAGATTCAAAGACATTGGTATATCAAATGGTGGGATAAATGCACACTAGTTGATTCCATTGTCCTTGCGGTTAAAAACATGGCTCACGCTCCCAAGGCCCTTCCTGCCCCCAAGGCGTCTGCCCTGACCAATTTGCTGATTCCCCCCAGTGCTTTCTCTTCTCCAAAACGAGAAAAAGAAAGTTCCCCTACTTCCTCCCATTCGGCTTCATCAAGCTCTTCAAAGAAGAATTCTTCCAAGAAGAAAGAAATGATCGAAGCTTTGCTTGCTGCCCTGGATAACTTAGATGATGATGAAGACGAGACGTCCAAACCATCAGCTGAAAAGCCCATCCAGGTTCCTCCTTATTTTGAAGACTCACAGGACTACTACCCCTACCCAGGGGCTGAAGACATGTGATGTTTTGGGCCCCCAACGGCCCTTAAGGTTCAGTTTTATCTAGCCTTTCAAATGGCTAGTTTTCCCAGGTTTTCCCAAAGACTGGCTCCATGACGGCCAGGTTAGTTCAAGTTCGACTGCACCAGCCAAGGACGGTTGGTTTCAGAAGTATTTGGTTCTCCTTGATCCTGGACGGATCACTGTTTCAGAAGTATTTGGTTCTCCTTGATCCTGGACGGATCACTGTTCATTTATACTTGGAGTTACTGTGCCAAGCTACTGTTCACTTTTTACTGTTCATGTCCGGACGACACGCGCAGAATCACTGTTCAGAGGCACTGTTCACTCACTGTTCAAGATTTGTCTGCCGACACTCTGATGCCGGCGCTCTTTATTCCGATTGATGTTTTCACTGTTCAGACTGGCGCCAGACGTGCCTTTACTGTTTACTTTTGACCGTTTGAACGCGGTTCATGATTGTAATTTACTGTTTTGCTTTTCTCTAGCCTATATAACGGGCTCCCCTCTCCCATTGTAAAGCAGAAGTTTTTTGAGTGACCTCACCAAAAACTCTCTAGCTCTCCCCTTCAGATTCTTCTTCTTCTTCTTCTCCTCTATCCATTACTTCAGTAAGTCCGAACACTTACTCTTGTAAAGGTTTTTATCAGATTATCTATAACGATAACCTGCTTCTGAATTTTATCAACTGCTTTTAATTTCAGTTGTTTATTTTGATTATATTTGTCATACCGCCTCATTGGTCGGTTCTACTGCTTTGATTTAACTGCTTATTTTCTGCATCTATTATCACCTCCCCTCATCCCCTGCATCTATATGCATACTGCGCTTCCACCCTCCCCATTATATATATATATATATATATATATATATATATATATATATATATATATATATATATAATTTTTTTAATTTTTAATTTGAAATTAAGGGTAAATTTGAAATTTTATAAAAAAAAGCCAGAGATATAAACGTTATTGTCTCACTTTTAACGTTTAAAATCTGACAGATTTGTTCAAATTGATTGCAATTGAAAGTTCAGAGATTTAAATTGAGAGGTTTTAAAGTTTGGAGAGGTTTGTCAAATCGCATGGTAATTCAGGGGTTTAAAGTGAAGTTACCTTTTTTTTTTTTTTTTTTTTTTTCTAAGCGCTTGTTTGGGTGTGTTTGAGATGCCTAAAATTGTGTTTTAAAAAAAAAAAACCTTTAAAAAGTCCGTTTGAATAAAAAAGTACACATAATTGAAAGCATTTTTAATAGTCCTAAAAGCTGAAAAAAGAAAGACGAAACGCATATTTGGCAAAATCTTTAAAATGTAGCTTTTTCAAAAAAGCGATTTTTGACTTAACAGCTATATTTTTCAAACACAATCTCAGATATGCTCTTAATATTAGTTTTGAAGGTGTGGCAAACTTGTAGCCTATACCTGGCAAGGCTTGTGTTATTGATGGTTAGCTTGTCTACGATGTTTTGGATCATGTTTGCGATTGTGTTTGAGAAAAGGGCCGGGCTAATATGTTTGTATGGATGGGCCAACTTTATGTTATTTTAAATAATTTAATATTAAATTAGAAAAAAAAAAGTCATTTAATATTCGAGATAAGTAATTTGTCTTTGGTGCCTTATAAAACATCAAGTCTAAAGTCAACATCATATATAATACGTATTCATACATGAACCTCGATCAAAGAGGCTGGCATCATACAAGGTATTTGTACGTTTCTCTTGGCCAGTTTCTGTTTTCCATAAATCAAATTATTGTTTCCTGATTTTGATGCCCTAGAATCTTTTTTATTTGGTTTTGCCAATAATGCTGATTTGTAGAACCAAGTTTTTGAGCTAGTTATTGGCACTGTTAGATTGTTTTGAATTTGGTCATGGATGGAGCGTGCAATTTGATAATAATTTTGGTATATATATAGCTTCATATGTGCCACGAGTTCACTTATATATATTTATTTATTTCAGTAGTGGTGATCTTTATAGATAGCGTATCATTCAGCTTTTGACTTAATCCATTGTTCACTTTTATATATATATATTGAAAATTCTAAAACGACTCTAAATAATACCTACTCAAACGTCTAGGAGTTTCACAGAAATTATCTAGAAAAAGATCTAACTTAGCAGTTAAAAGATCAACCAAATACTGATATGAAATATGCAATCAAGAATACAGAAATTTGGTTACGAAGAGGAAACCATTTAGAGAACTCTCTAAATGTAAAACCTCTCCGGGGCAGCCAAACCCAAGAAATCAATTCACTATATAGAAGAATAAGGAATACAAGAAGAATAACAAAACCTTTGACTCTTCCTTGCACACGACAAGTGACTCACTTGACTTCTACCTCAGTAGCCTTTTCCAGAACATCTGGCATGATTCTTCTAAAAGATTTCTTTTCACCGGAACTCCGATTGGCTTCACGTATTTTCTCTTCACCAATAATCTTGAACAAATTCTCTCACTCTAAGCACTCTAATTTTGCTCAATAAAATACGTAAACTAATATAGCAAAATTCGTTTTCTTAAATTGACAATAAACATAATAAATCAGCCATGTCCGGATAGGGCCAATCTGAGGTCCGGATAGGCCTCATAAAATGGGCTTTTTGGAAATGGGGTCCGGACCCTGCTTCTGGTGGTCCGAACCTCTCCTTCACAAGATTGTTTCTGGAAATGGGGTCCGGACCCTGCTTTTGGCGGTCCGGACCTCCCCTTCTCAATATAGTTTCTGGAAATGGGGTCCGGACCCTGCTATTGGTGGTCCGGACCCCTCCTTCAAAACATTGTTTCTGGTTTTTGTGTCCGGACCCTGCTTCTAGAGGTCCGGACATGCCTTTCAACATGCATTCTCTGGAAACTGGGTCCGGACTTGGCTTCTGGGGGTCCGGACCTGCCTTCTAGAATGTGTTTTCTGGACAAGATAGAATGCTTCATTTTCATCAACGTTACACGCAAACCGAATGAGCCAACACATAAACTAACAAACTCCCCCTTTGGCCATTCGGGAACAAAAATAATTGTAGTACATGAAAATGTCACATCAAAATAACTCACCCTTTTTGTCTCGGAAGGACAAAGGAAGCAAAAGAAAACTAGAGTTTTAAATAAGAAAACCAACAACCAATGAATTCTTAAGTATACCCAGACAATAAAAAAATTATTCTTGCCAGAAACAAACCAAAACAGGAGGGAAACATTATTCTTGCCAAAAGCTTTCCTTGATGGACTTCACATCTTTCTCCAAATTCGTTAGGCAAGTGTTGATGGCTTCAATGCTTTGGCCTTGAGTTTGAAGTAAGTCAATTATTTTAGTTAATTGACTTGAAATGTCTGATGATCCTGAGGAGGACGCAGCTGGAGAATCTTGAGCAAGTGGAGGCGCCTGCGCAGCTGGAGCGTGAAGTTGAAGTTAGGCATTTGACTTCATCACAGTTGCTTTTCCAAAGTAACCTTCAGGGGCTTCCATATGTTTGTTTGCAGCAATTTTTGGCAAAGTGGCGTGAAAAATCTTCGTAATGAGACCGCCATAAGGTAATGCAATAGAGTGATCTTCATGAAGCTCGATCATAGTCAATACTAGATGAGTGCATAAACAAAACTCAACACAGTTAATGATGCCATAAATCATCATTGCTCGTTCGATAGTCACATGACTATGTCGAGACATTGGCCAAATATTCTGCAGCAAAATCCGAGTTAACAACCTCTCTGGAGCCCTTACATAGCCAATCGAAATTTTGTTCAGGTCTTCATCCCATACAAGCTGTTGACTTGGATTAAGAACCGCCATGATTTCAGCTTTTGTTGGTTATGGATCTTCTTCCAAAAATGGTAGCGGCTTCTCATTAGTCAATGGAATCTCAGTAACTTCACTGATTAGCTCAGTAGTGATATTGAGCGTTTTTCCGAAGACTTTGGTCGTGAATGACGGGGGACCAACCAAGCCAATCTCGTCGATGTTATAATAGAATTCCCGAACTAACCAAGTGTACGCATTCACAGAAACAAACAATGAGGTCCATTGATTTGCCTGGAATATGTCATGAATGAATCAAAATGGTTCCACTCGAATATCCTTTTGTTCTACTCCACGCTCGATCACAATTTTGCGGGTCAAAATCTTATCTTGTAAGACTGATTTTTCTTCTCGAGTGCGCTTCCTCCTTGGTGTGGATTCCGAAATTGGATACACCATTTGCTACATTCACAACCCAAAGACACAGAAGTAAATGATAAAATAATAGCACAAATCACTAGACGAAATTAGATTGAAAACAAATTTTGATATGAAACATGTGATTCCAAAATTGAGATAGATGCATACATATGTCATGTAGACATTCTATCGAACAAATGATAGACATGAAGGTATTAACTATAACTTGAAGAAAATACTGCATGAAAAACTGAAAATACCTTGTCTAGGAACATCCCAACCAATATCAAAAGACCAATAACAGTGAAATATAGGACTGTAATCGAAGAATTGGAGCAAACTTGAAAAACGAAATCATTGAGACATTTTATCAAACACATTGAATGCACAAAAGAATGTAGACATGGAAAACACAAGACAAGATGAAACTCCCATTCCTAAATACATTATAGTGTATATATTTTGCAACAATGATAAGAACTAGAAGGAAGGCACAATGGGAATCAAAGAATCAAGTAATTAGGAATGGCAATATTAAACCTAAACAGTCACAGTGGAGAATTTTATTTGAACAACAAAATTGAAAAGGAGAAGGAAAGAAACCATACCTGCAATGATGGAAAGTGTATACGGGGCTGTGAAGCAAAGAAATCAGAGAAAAAAAAATAAAAATAAAACACACAAAAAAAAACTTTGAGGAAGAAGTGTTGCGGCTGAGAGAGTGAGAAGTATGAAATGGGAAGGAATGCAGGGTTTTAAAATCCAATCGATAAAACCAACGCTATGGCCGTGTCCGGACAGGTAAATGCCGTGTCCGGACCGCATCCCCAAAAAAAATTAAATTATCAATTTTTTTTTTTTTTTTTTTTTAATTTGTTTAGATACCCAATAAACCATGTGTGTCCTTATGAATATCTTAACAGTTCGAAGTGATCAACAAATTTCAATTACACCATAAATATACCATATGCATGACACATCCTTGTTTTGTGAATTCAACCAAGTAGGCAATAATCAGAAATCTCATGTGAATGTGTAGTGTGTGAAAACTCCCATTAAATAAGATTTCATCAGTGGAAAGGAAATCTAGGCAGACATTTTGTAAATGAAAGACAAACAGTCTGATTCAAGCCACAGTAAAACCTTATAATGTTAGGACCTAGATTCTCTTATCTGATACACTCCCCCTGAGACTAATCATTCGCTTTTACTATGTCTTTTAGTAATCATCTATTTTCGCAATGATTTGATCACTGATTCTTTCTTTAGGGACATATAGAAGCAAAACTAAGTCATCTAAGCTTATTTTATGCCCCTTTTTTTTTTTTTGTGTGTGTAAGAAAATGTTGGAATTTTTAGGAGCTAGGTTCAACTAACGAGTTGGTCAAGTGGATAGAATTGACACTACCTATCTTCCAAAAAAAATGTTTGATCCAAATTCCCAAAACACACAAAAAAATCTAAACCTAATGGGGGCAAATAGTGCACAACTTCGAACATGAGAAAAACTGACTCTTTACTCCTTTAACAGTTTTCAAAAGAACAAGGTATATCATAAACATATGGAGCTTGAGATGTAAATTGCAGAAATATTGACCCCACTCATATGGAAAATATTCATTTGAGCACAAGACATGAGAAACTGACTATCCAACAAATAAAAACAATCCCAAAAATAAAAGAACCAAAGAAAAATAAAGACAAAGCAAACAAAAACAATCAAAAACAAACAAAAATGCCTTAGAATAGCTATAGACAAATATCAATATGTTCAATTTCTAGGCATGGTATGTGCCCACCTAATCTATGTGAGTCCATTACCACTCCCTCTCAATGGGTGAATGGTATTAATCTTCTTGACCCAAACTTTCTTCACATCAGGGACAACTGTGTGACTCTTATCCAAGACATCTAACCGTGTTACTACATCTCTCATCATGTTGAATAATTTCTCATAACTATTTCTAGAATGGAAATATTCTCTTTTAGGCTCATGACTGTTGAGCTGAAAACATTTAGGACGAATATGTCAAATCTTACCACAGTTATGACACGTAGGAATAAACCTTTGAGAAGATTGGTTCCTTAACATATGCACACTTCTCGACTTAGAACTAGACATATAGGAATCAGTTAGAGTTCCCTTACCTTTTCCACCTTTGGAAATTTGAGGAGAAATTACCTTCTTTTCAGCCAAGCTATCTTCTTTGTTCACTGGTTTCACAAAAATCATCTTTGAAGAAGAAGCAACATTAGTAGATAAAATAGCAGATTTATCAAAACCCAATCCAGTTCTATCAAACGAATGTTTCTGATTATGTAGCATTTGATTTAGCTTTTCACTAGAGAATTTTGTTAAATGATTCTTTGATTCATTCAGTTCATTTTCTAAGGATTTCACTTTGGCAATTAGCATTTGATTTTCAGACATCAAAGTATTATGAGTAGCAAGAGAATCAGTTAAGGTGACAGAAAGTTGATTATTTTCAAGATTATTCAGCTTTTTCAGTGTTGCTTATTCAGCTTTTTCAGTTTAGTGCATTCCTCAAAGAGATTATTATAAGCATTTTGCAGATCATTTTCCTCTTCCGAATCATTATCGGACACACCTTGTTTGTCTTGAGAATCACACTCACTATCATCATGCTCACTCTCATAACTAACTCCAAATGCTAAGTAATTAACTCCCTGTTCAGCATCGTCCTTGTCTGACTCATCACTTTGAGTCACATTAAATGCCTTGCCATTTGACTTTCTCAAGTTAGCACAGTCAACACGAATGTGCCCATGCCCTCCACACTCGTGACACTTGATACCTCTAGGTGACTTACCTTTCTCAACATTCTCAATTCTAGATTTCTCAAAAAATTGTGAATTGCTATTTCTAAAATTTCGTTTCTTGGGTCTAAATAATTTCCTAAACTTCTTAGCAAACATAGCAATTTCTTCCTCATTTCCAGAATCCTCATCAGATGAACCACAAAAGTCAACCTTAATATTTTTTGCCTTGAGAGCTATATTGTTGGTGTTCTTGTGTTTAGGAAGAATTAGCTCAAAAGTCTGAAGTGAACCTACAAGTTCTTATACTCTCATTGTGTCTAGGTCTTTGCTCTGTTGTATGGCAGCAATTTGAGGTATAAACCTCTCAGGTAAAGACCTTAAGATTTTCTTCTCAACTTTAGCATCATCCATTTTCTTTCCCAAATTAATGGTAGAGTTTCTAATGGCACTAAGCTTTGAATTGAATTCATCAAAAGTTTCATCTTCCTGCATTCTAATCTCCTCAAACTGAGAAACCAACATTTGAATTTTTGAAGTTCTAACAACCTTAGTTCCTTCATGTGTGATTTCTAAAGTTTCCCAGGCTTCCTTAGCTATTTCACATCTAGAAATTCTAGAAAATTCCTCATTTCAAACAGAGATGTAAATAGCATTTATAGCTTTGTCATTCGCAGTAGCATTATTCTTTTCCTCTGTTGTCCATTCAGCTATTGCTTTTTCTGGAAGTGTCCATCCAGATTCGACAATATGCCAAACATTAATGGATTTAAATTATGCTCTCATACGAATTTTCCAAAGCGTATAATTTGTTCTGTCAAAGACGGGAAGAGAATTAGGAGCAACAGTATGAGACATTTGATATGGAGTCTCGGATCACACTCAGGAAATAAATCCTTCACAGAGTGAACCTGCTCTGATACCAATTGAAAATTCTAAAACGACTCCAAATAACACCTACTCAAATGTCTAGGAGTTTCACAGAAATTATCCAGAAAAAGATCTAACTTAGCAGTTAAAAGATCAACCAAATACTGATATGAAATATGCAATCAAGAACACAGAAATTTGGTTACGAAGAGGAAACCATTTAGAGAACTCTCTAAATGTAAAACCTCTCCAGGGCAGCCAAACCCAGGAAATCAATTCACTATAAAGAAGAATAAGGAATACAAGAAGAATAACAAAACATTTGACTCTTTCTTGCACACGACAAGTGACCCACTTGACTTTTACCTCAGTAGCCCATTCCAGAACATCTGGCACGATTCTTCTAAAAGATTTCCTTTCACCGGAACTTCGATTGGCTTCACGTATTTTCTCTTCACCAATAATCTTGAACAAATTCTCTCACTCTAAGCACTCTAATTTTGCTCAATAAAATACGTAAACTAATATAGCAAAATTCGTTTTCTTAAATAGACAATAAACATAATAAATTAGCCATGTCCGGATAGGGCCAATCTGAGGTCCGGACAGGCCTCATAAAATGGGCTTTCTGGAAATGGGGTCCGGACCCTGCTTCTGGTGGTCCGGACCTCTCCTTCACAAGATCGTTTCTGGAAATGGGGTCTGGACCCTGCTTCTGGCGGTCCGGACCTCCCCTTCTCAATATAGTTTCTGGAAATGGGGTCCGGACCACGGGGTCCGGACCCTCCTTCAAAACATTGTTTGGTTTTGTGTCGGACCGCTTCTAGAGGTCCGGACATGCCCTTCAACATGCATTCTTTGAAACCGGGTCCGGACACGCTTCGGGGTCGGACACGCCTTCTAGAATGTGTTTTCTGGACAAAATAGAATGCTTAATTTTCATCAACGTTACACGCAAACCGAATGAGCCAACACATAAACTAACATATATATATATATATATATATATATATATATATATATATATAAAGATGGAACCGTAAGCACTGTTTCATGTTCGACTGAGTTATAACCTGACTCAATCTCATTAGGGCATCAATGAGAATCTAAGGTGGCTAATACTAATTAGGCATATGTAGGAATTCTCCATTGTGGAGATTCAAACTCACGCCCTAACACATGCCCTGAACACTTGAAAATTTCTTTGAGCCATTGAATCACCATCCTTGATGGTTCTTCCTCTTGTATATACTGCCAAAAACTATCAATTATATAAGGTTGTTTCTCTCGAAAAATTTGAACTCTCACGAAGGAATCCATACGCGCGCAATGACAGCAAAAAGAAAAAGAAAGAGAAAAAAGAAAAAGAAAAAAAACTGATATTGGCATAGATGTGATAGAATTCAGTAGTAATCATAGACCATAGAACTCTATTGGCTGAAATTCATACACTCCGCGAATATTAAAACATACAGACTTCCCACGTTTTTTATTGCTGAAATATCATAAACCACTTACAAAGTTGTCGATCACAAAATATTAAAGCCTAAAGAAACCCCAAAATGTGAAAGCAAGGACAACAAGTCCAACAACTATTGCAGCACCTCTCCAAAAATCACGAAAATACAGACTTGTTAGGGTTGGCAAGATGCGGTTCCAAGGGTCATTATAGTGCTTATTAAGCTCTTGACCGAGATTATAGTAACATGATCTAGTTTGCACAATTTGATTGCCGATTTTGTTAATTAGAGTCGCTATTGCTGCATTGCTTCCGATTTGGTTAAGAATGACATTCTTATGAACAAGCAAATCCATAGCTTTTTCAGTTTTGATAAGAAAATTCAATAGCAAAACATAACTACAGATGTAAGCTTCATGTGGATAATGACACTGTTAAACTAATGATTAAGTAATTAAATTTATCTTTTTCCTATCAGCTTAAACTTTTGGGATAACTGGTAATTTAACATAGTATCAGAACCAAAGGTCCTGGAATCAAACTTTAACTCTGTCAATTCACCCATCATTTAAATTAAATATTCTACGTGTTGAGCCTCATATATTAAAAAGGGAGTTTGAGCCCACACATGAAGAGTATTAAACTAATGATTAAATTTAATTTAACAGACACTACTTCAGGACCATGAGGTTTCGGAAAACAGCTTCAATGTTGTCGTCAATCTTAAAGGAGGGATTTCCAACAATTACCATAGAAGCCATTTCATTCTGGTCTTCTATTTGTTCTATGTGATATAATATCTCAAGTAATATCAAGCCATGTCGTATGCCATTTTCCAGCCATACATGGTTTTTTTGCTATGTAATCATTTTCATCATATTTATTCCTCCAGAAAAGCTCAATTATAAATGGGGGCCAATTGAAACTAGGTTAGGAATGTAGGCCTTTTTGTCTACCTCGCGAAGTTTCTTTGGAATCCTGTATATACAGCACTCAGACAACTGAGCAGGCTCCAAGGCTAGTGGAATGTCAATAACAAAGTCCATCTCTTCCATTATATCCTCAAGTTTCTTTTCCTAGTGACAAATAAGCAACAAAGGGAACACAAGTCACATAAGAGTGATGTATTTGAGGGACTTAATTATTACATGATTTAGGGGAAGCAGTGACAATATTTCCAGCAAGTCCCTAAAGTTTCTGCACCAAGTGAGAGTAAGCTCCTATTTATTACCCTTTTGTCAACATTTAATGATAGAAAATTTAATATGCATCTGTCAAATTCTGTGGTAATTTAATGTATTGCATAAACTTACCACTGTCAAGCTTTTTCAAATTTGTTTTTTTTGACTTACTTTGCCTACGACAAGGAAAAAAAAGAAAAAAAAGAAAAAAACTTGTAAAATGTAAAGCGTATAGAAAACAGGAAACACCAACCATTATATTATATGATTAAGACTTCCAAGGACCCACGGAGTGTTACCTGAAGTAAGTGTTACCTCCTTGTGTAAAATGAGATGATAGTTATCAATATTTGTTTTATCTTATTATTTATTTTTCATTATCTTGTGATTTGATTTTTCATTGTAACTCGTAATTAATAATCTTAAATCTATATAAAAGTGAATTGACACGATTTAGTTATGCACATATAACTTTTGAGATGGATAGATTATGTATATGGGCCAAAGAACAAAAAAATAAAAATAAAAAGAAAGTTTATTTAAAGTTTGTTTGGGATTGCATTGGGAAACAAAGTTTTTGTTTATAGAAAAAGTCTCAAATAGCTTTTTATAACAAAAAATAAAATAAAATAAAATAACCCTCATTTTCAAACTAGCTCTTAGTTCTCTAAAACTTACATCTCAATTGCAATTACCTCTAAACTTCAAAAAGTTACAATGGACCCCTTCAAATTAATTACCAGGTTCTTTCGCTTTGCTCCCTATGTTAGCATTTTCCGTTAACGTGGATGGCAAATGAGTCATTTGATCTTCATGTAACTCAAATTATCCGTTATACCTCTCTATATAAAAAAAGTTTTTTTTAAAAAATACCATGGAAGGAGAATCCCAGCTTGGCCATGAGTCTCCACGACTGCATGGGCCAATCTCAATGGTAGGCTGTTGCCCTGGGTCTTCGTGGAAGGAGACAAGCCCATGGCCAAGCTGTGGGTCTCAACGGGTGGATTTCCACGACTAAATATCAGATGCTTTTTTCTTTTTTAAATCTAAGCGCGTAATTATATTTTTACTTGTCGGGTATAATGGACAATTTTAGTCGCATGGTGCGCTGGGTACGTTCTTTGTTATAATTTATTTTGCTCCTTCAAAAATTGACAAAATGGTGCGTTGGATCACAAGCATGTACAGAACTCAATTCAACAAATATGTTGATAAATTGATATATATTGATGTCTCTGTCAATTATTGCCCACAAAATAATGATGAATTTGAAAACAAACTATATATAAATGACCACCGAGCACATATATATAGAACTCTATTGGCTGAAAGACAGACACTCAACGGATGCTAAAACACATAGACTTCACACATTTTTTATTGCTGAAATATCATAAACCATTTACAAAGTTGAAGATTACAAGCTATAGATATATAAGGGAGGGAGGATATCAGAAGCTAAACAGGGATTACAAAGTTCAGATGTCATGCATCCATTGCAACTTAAAAGAAAGCTAAACCACACACACAATATATATATACATACTTCAAATCTAGACGACAAAAGGCCTAAGGGAATTCCAGAAAGTAAAACCCAGGACAATAAGTCCAACAACAGTTGCTGTGCCTCTAAAAATATTGGTGAAATACTCTCTTTTCAGGGTTGCCATGGTACGGTTCAAAGGGTACTCATAGTGCTCATTAAGTTGTTTAACGATAGCGTCGGAAGATGATGAGTTAGTTACCACAATATGATTGCAGAGTTTGTTAATTAGAGGCACCACTTCAGCGTTGCTACCTAGGTGATTAGCAATGATCTCCTTATCAACAAGCAAATTCACATCTTTTTCAGTGTCAATAAGACGGTCCAACAGCGAAACATAATTGCAGATGTAAGCTTCATATGGACAGTAACACTGCTCCAGGGCTATGAGGTTTCGGAAAATAACTTCAGTATCGTGGTCTATCACAAGTTGTGGGACTTCCAAGGTAAGTATAGGGGGTCCGAATAAGCAGTCAGGGAATACTAAGGTACATAAGCATTCGAAGCATTTCAAGAACGGAAAGCATATCAAGCAGATGAAGCATGGTAAGCAAGCAAGCATGTATGAGGCACTGCAGCACGAAAACCTATCCATGCACCTACAGAGACGTATGTCAAATAAATGTCTATCAACCTTAATTGCTTTGAAAGTCAATCCTGCGTCGTCAAGCTTTGAGGCACAAATTTTAGTATCCGGACGTCGTTCACTACTTTCCTGGCTATGACTTGAATATCTTCTAGATATTTCCTCGTGCTTACAGAACGAATGTCTTATCAAATGTGTGAAGTGTTTTGCTTCCTCAAAGCTGCTAATCTTCGATTCCTTAGAGCTGTGCACGTCAAAGTCATAGTCAGGAAAGAAACATTTGGATAGCTCGACAAAGGAATCGTTCGTAATTTGCTGGTCTTCGTGGTGATGGCTGGGGCCGGAAGAGTCACAGTAGCCGGACGTATACAATTCCTTAAGAACAAAAAGAGGAAGTTGATTCTCAAGTAATATCAAATCACGTCGTATACAGTTTGCCACACATGGCGTGCTCCATAGGTAATCTTTTTCCTTTTTACGGGTCTTTAAGAAGAGCTCAATTATAAAGATTGCATCCAATAAAATCATTTTCACGAAGTCTTTGCTGTTGAGTCCACAGTCATCTGAATAGCTTTGGCGGATTTCTTTTTCCTTGGCTTTAATGATACTTGCAAGTTCCTTCTCGCTCTTCTTCACCACCGTCTTCCGATCAAAGAAATCCCTAAAATATCTCAATTTGTGATTTTCCATGTCCTTCAATTCTTCTCGGCTGTGATGAAAGGGGCCTATTGAGACTAGCTTAGGGGTATAGGCTTCTTCATTTACGTTGCGCAGTTGCCTGGGAACCTTGTAAATACAATATTCTGGCGACACCACTACAGGTCCCGGCTCTGGGGTAATATCAATGGCAACGTACTCGAATTCAGCTTCTTTTACAGTGGAATCATTGGTCATCTTTTCTTCTATCTTTGCCATTCGCCTTAAAAAAGGAAATGATCTGAAACTGTAGCAGATTTGATTTATATATAAGAAAAGGTAAGAATGTTGATATGAAACTGTAGCAAATTTGAAAGAAATCCCTAAAATGATTTATATGGAACTGTAGCAGATTTGTTTTGTAATGATTTTTTTTTTATTTAAATAATAATAAAAAGTGATTGATATGGTGTTAAAAGTAATAATGTTGAGAGTTAATTTTGAGACGAATAGTATAAGGCTTTTTTTTTTTTTTCATTGGCAAATAGAGCTAGTGACAAATGAGCAGCAATAATTGGAATCGATCATTTCTCTATGCTTTTTTCAATAGGCAGCAATGTTAATTAGCATCCATTTAGGTATGGCACCTGCCAGGCCCCCATCCCATATATATATACTTCTTATGAAATTGACTATATATAGGCCAATTTTGTCAAATAAAACGGAGATTCGACAATTCAACCCAACTGGAACATGATCACAATATGTAACATTGGATTTTTTTTTTTTTTTTTTTTTAATTACAATAATAGTGTCTTAAATATCTTTCTCTCATTATTCTTGATGATGATATAAGTCATTCCAATAACAACTTACCGTCGTTGGAAGCATAACCACTAGGCCACTGGCCTCGCTGATACAAAGATCCTTGAATTTTAACCTGTTATATATCTTGATATTCTTTTTTTTCTTTTTTCTCTTTTTCGTCTCTCTATACTTAAAAGTAGAAAATGTTAAAGTTAGGACAATGCTAGCTTCTAGGTCCAAAGTTATTTATTTATTACCTAAGTAATTGAAGCATTCATAGTAGACCCACTAAAATAGTTTTCTAACTGTTTTGGTGAGCTAAACAACTGAAAAACACAAAAACTCTCTCGAGTAGCCTCACCAAATTGCTGATTTTTGTTTGGTAAATAAACAGTACTGAACAACTATGTTGAGCACTATTCACTCATTAAAATAATAAAAAAGCAATAGAACTTGTAGCACCCCAGCTTTTAAACAAGCCGTAAGTGGTGATATCTGATCAGCCATGTGACATTACTACTAAAACAACCTAGCGGAAACCTATACTAACTATTTTATTTTATTTTATTTTTGTAACTTTCTTTTGGCATCACAAACTCACTAGTTATACATACTAAAGCTACTATTTAACATGCATCATAATGCCTTCCAAATTTTAAATAATAATAAAATGTCACATTCAGCATAAATAAACATAACAACTAAGTTGATGACAATGACTCATCTCAAGTAAGCGTAAAGTCCATATGATTTCTTCAATGGTACTACGCATGCGGATCTCTACCATCAATCACCTCTAAGTACATGATTTGTAGCTCTAGGCTCAAAATCTACTTAGCCTAACCGTATAAACTGAAACTTTAATTTGGCTCATCAGTTACTTACAATGTTAATTGTACTGCTCTCTAACCACTTTTATCTTGTTATTTGTTTTTCCTTATCTTGTGACTTCATTTTTCATTTGTAATTCGTTATAAAAGTGAATTGCATGTCAGGCTAAAAGTTGTATACATATATATGCATGAGATAATTTAATTTTATATATCTGATGTTGAGAACCAAAAAAAAACAACTGCACTTATCTGCTCTGACAGTACTCTAACTTACACCGTATTTGTAATCACCAACATACTTTAAAAAGTTACAGTCAACTCTTTCAAATTATCAGGTTCTTATATATGCTTTCCGTTAACGTGGACTGAAAATGACTCATGTGCCCTTCACGTGACAAAAATTATCCATTATACCTTTCTCGATATATACGTATATATATAAGAAATTACAATGGAAAGAGACCCCAAGCTTGGCCATATATAGGTTTGAAAGTCACTTCATTTTTGTGAGGACTCTAGTACCCTATATATCATTACTTTTGAGAATAACATGACATCACACTGCAGGTTAGGAAATCTCTTGCAATGGCATGATCAAACACTTCAAAGAAAAAAAAAATTTGTTCCTCAACCAATTATATGCTGATAATATATTTATCTCTAATTATTGTTTTAACAATGAATCCTATATCTAATCAATTAATTAACAAACTCAACTAGATTGTTAAAACAATTCTAATAACTTTTTGTCAGAAAGTAAAATAATCTAGAGTGAAATGAGAAAGTAAGAACCTGTAGATTTCCCTTGCAAAAAATGCTTGTATTAATGCTTGAGATCACTAAATTCTTCCTTTAATAATGCATTCACTCTTCTATCGATCTCTTCTTTTCTGATAATGCATCCGCTCTTCTTCTTTCACTTGTATTTATAATACTCGTGGTTGGTCCCCGTCATTATCAGGCCTCTTTAATTAATATCTCTCTTCTAATATTGATAACAAAGAAAAAAAAAAAATGCAAAATCAATCACTAAAATGTTCGTCAATTGCAATTAGCTTAATAGGCCCGGGTATGGAAATTGGCCAAAAACCATGGTAAACAACAAATTCAAATAAGTCACTACACCAACCTTTGGTGTATATTTTAACGAAAACCGTGAGTGTGCAACGTCATGAATACCATTCATCTTGTAACACGTGCATGTTAGTGTGCAACGTCAAACCCACATGGGCTCCCCCCATCTCAAGTTAAGCTATGACTTTGATACCATATGTAACACTCCACCCTAAATTATATGATATTGTCCACTTTGGGCCAAACTTGTGATAAATGACCAAACTAAATATCTTTTCCAAAACTTCATGATGGTGGAGCAGTGCCATTATCCACCTAACACACAGATGCAATTTATGTTTTGCTACTGCTGTTCGAAATGGTCATTCTCAACATGCGGACATTGTAGCAGCGGTGCAGTGTAAATTATCCCATTACCATGATCTCTATCAACGACTTAATGACCACTGTGATAGCTTATGGAACCGTCCCCTGGCAACCATGACAAGAGTGTATTTTGGTGATTCTGGGAGTGATTTAGCGTTTGTAGGAATGCTTTACTTTTAGCTCAAATATTGGATTTGCATTTGAACTTTGTAATCCTTTTTAGCTTGCTATATGCTCTCGTCTTAATAGGTTTTATCAAATAGTTTCATTTGTAAGTTTCTCACCTTGTTTTAGAATCGGTGGAGTCTGCATTTAAGAAATTTTTCTCGAAATAATTTGTAATTTAACATAGTAGCAAAGCAGACTACTAACATTTTCTCCCATTTATGAATTATTTTTTAAGAGTTCAAATTTTTCCCCAGCGAGATGGCCATAACAATTGGCCAAGTCCTTAATTGATCTTCAGATCAGCCTCATTTTTTAGGATACTGAAGTTGGTGTTGAAAGAACTGTGTACTTATGGAATCCTTAATCTTATCTTTTTGAAAGCTAGAGCCAAGTATGAGACTGACATAATTTAATTTGGAAGGTTTACAATTTTTGGTTCACTTTTTTGTGTGTAGTGAAACACATGCATGTGAATGGTCCTACGAACATATGAAGGAATCAGTGCTGTCTTCCTCAGACATTCAATGCTCTTGTGACAGGAAAAGATCAATCAAAAGGTCAAGTTCGTCTCATTTAGTACATACAAACAAAACAAAGGTTGGTATACTGAAATATACCAATACCCTAAGCATTTCTCCATGTGTGATTAGAGCTCATTTCTAAATTAGTAAGCCTGCACAACCCCCCAACCGGAGGGAAAACAGCAAGGTAGAGGAACAAGCCAGCAACAACCAATGGTTCAAGCGCCAATTTATATGTACAGCAGAAAGCAAGGCAACCTAAAAAGACTTGGCCAACCATTTATTAAATTAGCCCTTGCTCTGATTGACAAGATGATACATTTTAGAGAGCACATAATCTATGCTTGTAAACTTAGAATGGAAGATCGATCCTGCAACTTGTCTCACACCAAAGGGCGTTCAAGCATGGCTCGTTTAAATCTCGAGCGTGTTCGAGCTCAAGCTCGAGTTCATTTAGAATGTTATTCGAGCTGAGCCGGGTTCAATTCGAGCTCGAACTAGGCTATTAAATTATTTAATGTATGATCCGAGAAAAGTCGTTCAAGCCTGAATTTTAAACAACTTTTAAACATTTATCTATAGTTTAAATATATAATACGTAACTATATAAGACATATTATACAATATACCATATAACTATAGTCTATAGGTAGCAAATAAACAATATATTGTTATGCATAACTAGATAATAGAAACTATAGTACATGTATAATGTGAACAAGTTATAAATATAGTATACTATGTATAACTAGTTAACTATATATAGTATAAGTACAATATATAGTTATACATGAAGAAGAAAAAAAGAATCTAGTTTGGCTATTAAAAAGAATCTAGTCTGGCGATTAATTAGTATGTTAATATTAATATATAACACACACGCATTTAAAATAATATAAATAACATATATAGAAATATTGAGTAACCTATAGTTAATTATATTTACTAAGTTGCTTATTTACTTAGCATATTCTAATTAACTATATAATATGTTAGTTTATAAACTATATATATATAAGCGAACAAGTCGGGCAAACGAGCTGGTCGAGCTTTAAACGACTAAGCTAGCGCACCCCTATCGAGTTTTATCGAGTAAGTCGGGTATGTATCATTTACTAATCGAGTGAGTTTCTACATTAACGAGCGGACTTCTACAGTATCGAGCTCAAATTCAGGTCGAGCTAAACCGAGCAGATTGTCGAACGGACTAATTTATTTACATCCCTAATTGTGTTATTTTGGTTGGGTCATAAATAGAGTTAACTACTTTAGTTGTTAGCCTGTGGTTATTAGGCTAACACACAGGCTATGCGCACTTGGGCTGTATATGCTAATGCGGATGCAATTATTGGCAATATAATTGCATCCGTGTCGGCATTATGGGGATATCACTTTTAGATAATCGCATCTGCATCAAGTGATTATTTGCCACTATTCACACGGTTATTAATTTCTATCCATATACTAGGTAATAGGTCTTTTGGGATTATTTTAGTTTTTTGGCCTTGTTTGAAGGCTTATTTTAAACAATTTTGAAAATATTTTGATTTGTTTTAGATATTACTAGCTACTTAATTAAGTCCATCCTTTAAAGTTGAATCCCCATGCATGTGATGGTTCATTGATGGGGAGGTGCAGGTCGTTGGACTTTGGAGGAGCAGGTGATGTTATGCCTTATGCAACATTCATATTTGAGTGATGTGTGCTTATCTTACGTCATTGAATGGAACGTTACCCTTGGCATTCATTTCACAGAAAACTAAAATGTGAAATGAAGACTTTTCTGTGCTCCCAACTATTTGGAGAATTAGTTGGGACCATGTGTTTATGATCTACTTATTGGTTTGTTGGAGGATGGAGAGTGTTATGTCAACACCAAATATTTGCAAGAATGGGATCTTATCCATTTCTTTTGTTAGGCCCAAAAATATTAATATTGGGACATTTTTGTCTCCAATTTAGACTTAACCTGCTTTTCTCCATTTCATTTGAAATAGAGAATCCTAATTCATATTTGCATCCTCGTAATTAACGAGACAAATTTCACCTCTTCGTATAAGTGGAAGATCATAAATCTTGAATTAATACCTAATCCCAATGGTAATAACGACGATATTAAACATATCTTAAAATCATTTAACTATTAAATTTTGGTTATTGGGGAGATAATATTATTAATTTTAGTGTATTATTAGTGTTGATGCTTATTATTGTTATTAACATTTTTGGGCTTAAGAAAGTTCCTTTAGTTTATAACTTAACAATTTCTCTTCTAATTCTCACGCTAATTTTTAACGACTACATTATCATTTCATTTCATTTTTTTGTTTTTTTGTTTTTGCAAAAAAGTCATTGAAAAGAATGGCAAAAAGTATAATTATTAATAATAAAACAGTCTTAGAAAATGACATAAATTTCCTCTGGACGAAATATCTTCCAACCCATTTAAAATAGTGCCAAGTATCTATAAACATTTAAAACGTTAGTCTAAGTTAGTAAACTGCTATTAATGACCTTAAGAATTTCATGTGCGCTTTAAATGTTTATAGATAGTTGGCACTATTTTAAAAGGGTTTGAGGATATTTTTTTTAGATTTGTTTGAAAGAAATTTTTGTCCTAACAAAAAATAATATAAAAAAGTGAGTCCTACGACGATGGTTGGGTAGATCAAATTAAGCCAACATTAAATAACAAAAAACAATCATAAAATAGTACTTGTAATGAATTTCGCCACCCTAAAACAATTTTATATATTAAAATTTTGAGAAAATACATACCCCCTCAAACTATTACCCCATTGTCAATGTTCCTCACAAACTACCAATTGTGTCAGTATCTCCCTACAACTACTAAAGCAATGTCAATATCCCTCAAAACCCCGTGAAAAGATATACACAAAAATGATCTTAAATTTTTTTAATAAGACAAAAATATCTAAAATTTGAAAGAAAAAAATTATTTTTTTTAAGAAAATAAAAAATTAGCATGACCTCTTTGGATTTTTTTTGTTTGTTTTCTTTTAAGTTTTTTCTTTATTTAAATATTTTTTGTATTTTTTTCAAAGATTTTATTTATTTATTTATTTAGTTTTTTGTTATAATTTTATTTTTAATTTTTAATTTTATGAAGGGTATTTTTGTTATTAAGGAAATGTTAACATTGTTTTGGTAGTTTATGGGGGATACTAACACAATTGATTAGTTTTAGGAGAGACATTGACAATGAGATGATTGTTTGAGGGGGATATGAACTAATGCTATAAGTCCATCTTATGTCTATCTAAAAATGATGTGTCTCTTAAAATTATCACTAAGCTTGTGATTGATTATTATTGGATTTTGATCAAATAGTAATTTTAAAAGCCACCTCATTTTTAGGGTGATATAAGAGGGACTTTTAGAATTATTTAGGGATATGTATACTTTTTCTTAAATTTTTTGTTCTTTTCTAACCTTTTTTATTTTTATTTTTTATAAACATTGTTAGTGAAGTTTTTGCAATTATATGCACCTAAGTATGAAACCGTTGGAAAGTTTTAACCTATTTAAGAGCATCTCCAGCAGTATTAGGTAAAGTAGCTAATAAAAAAGTACAATTCTCTATTTTAACTGCTCATTTTTCCGTATACACTCCAACAGATTATCTATTCTATTCTCTATTTGATTAAAATATTATTTTTTCGATTTTTTTTTTCTTAAACTCTCCTCTCTCTCATGATTCTCCGCCACAATTCTCATGGAAGAGATTGAGATGTGATTTCAGTCGAACAGAGAATTCATTTTTTTTTTTTTAATTGTTTTCTTAACAAGTCTCTCTCTCTCTCTCTCACTCCTCTATTCTCAGGGAAGAGAAAGGGGTTCAATCGAGCAGAAAAGACAATTTTGCAGAAAAGAGAGATGGAGGTTTCAATAAAAAAATTTTCACGAAAACGATGCCAGCATTGTAAATCTAGAAAATGAAACCTTAGAAAAATGATGAAGAGAAAGATCCCCATTTATTCAGAGAGCGTTGAGAGATAGAGATAAGAGAGAGAAGAGAGAGAAAAACATTAAAAAACTTGAACATTTTGCTACAGTGAATAGCTACTTTTTGCTATTCAATGTAGCACAGTATGTAGTTTAGCTACTCTGGAGCTAATCTGTTGGGCACAAAAAAATGCTCATAATAGCTAAATATAACTATTATGAGCATTTTAACTACTCTGTTGGAGATGCTCTAACAGTGTTACCTACTTAACTACCCTAAAACCATTTAAAATGTTAAATTTCAGCATTTAACATTATTATTTTTAGTGCACTATTTAACAATTTTTTTTTTTAGTGTTGATGCTTATTTTATTGTCATTACAGTATTTGGGCTTCAGAAAGTTTCTTTTGCTTCTAGCCTAACTATATATTTTTCAAATTCTCACGCTTCTTTCAATGCCTATATTATAATTTAATCGGATAAATGCAAAATTGGTCCTTGTGCTTATTTTATTGTCATTACAGTATTTGGGCTTCAGAAAGTTTCTTTAGCTTCTAGCCTAACTATATATTTTTTAAAATTCTCACGCTTCTTTTCAATTCCTATATTATAATTTAATCATATAAATGCAAAATTGGTCCTTTGGGGATATAAGATATTAGGTTAACTAAGATGTGGAGTGAGGGCTCATGTGTAATCTTAAAATGATGTGAAAAATCCTAATTGTCATTTTTTAAAGTCAGAAATTAATAACAACATGTGTCACATTTTTATTGAGTATAACGTGGCAAAGTTACATATTTCGTTAAATTCCTTCACGAAAAATTGATTTCATGAAGTAAATTATTATTTTGGCATACCTTGGGGACGTATAAATTATTTTTTATACCACGTAGAGTGATTTGTAATTTAACCCAACCATAAGTACCAATTATGCATTTATCTCTAATTTAATTTCAAAAATGTTTTTGGATTATTAATAAAGAGAAAAGAAAAAGTTGTGCTCGTTTCATTTCCCCCACTTTCTTAATTAATCAATCTGCAGAGTATTTTTCTTGTTGAAAATTTTAATATATGAATTCCAAGGCAAGCGGTAAAATTAATTAAGAGAGTTTACAAAAAAAAAAAAAAAATCAACACTAATCAAGACCTGAAATTGTGTCTTGTCCAAGGTATATGGCTCAATTGGCTGGAGACGATGCTTCATGAAGCGGAGATCATTAATTTGAATTCTCTTCCCCTTTTTCCTTCTAAATTGTAGACATGTCAAAAAAAGAAAAATAATAATAATAATAATAATAATAAAAAATAAAAAAAATAAACAAGGAAGACCTGAAATTTTGTAAATTCTATCTTTAATATTACATCTTTCCCATGTAATGGGAGGTGAAGGTGGTTGGAGAGGCAGATGATCTCATGCCCTCACGAGATACCTCGAACTTTAACAGTCGCATAAAACTATATATATTATATGTGTAAATAAATAATCTAAATTAAAAGAGCAATCTAAATATAAAAGTTCATGTAAACATGTTTATTAAATCAGCGTAAAAATGGCTTCTTTTTTTTTTTTTTTTTTGTTCTTTCTAATTCACTGTCTTTTTAGAGTTTTGAAGACAATGCTTAGAACAGATCGAACGAAAAATTGTCAAATCTTCAAAACTACATACCTCAAAAAATGGCAAACTTTTCATTCTGTTCTAAGCACCGTCTTAATTTTACCGTACACCCCTCAAAAAAAAAAAAAAAAAAATGAAGAAGAAAATTGAGTCCGAATTGGGTTGAAAAACGCCCTATAAAAGATAAGACAGTGATTGATCATATGATAATTTGGCCCTCTATGGACCTTTAATGTGAACCATGCATGCACCGGCCTTGATCACTAGAGATTGGACCAATAAATGTGAAAAATGGACTTACATCTACTTAATTAGATTTGATTTGTTTTTCTTTTTCTAAGCAATGGAGCTCTCACAATTTAATCTCCTACAGGGATTGATAGTTCTTCTTTTTACAATATATATATATAGAGATATCAATAACCTAACAAATCTACCCTTTTTATTTCTTTTAATACAAGTAACCCACCATTCGACTCCCAGAGAAACAAAAATCAAATGCAAAATAAAGTGAGTTTAGGCTTTATTTGTTAACGTGTTTTAGATACTATATATATCACATAAAAGTGGTTTTAATTTATTTTTTTATTTTTGTGTTATTTAAAGTGTTTTGTGTTTTGGTTATTTCTGTAAGGATATAAAAGCGCATGCTTTAATTAATCTCATGGTCTTCTCTTGCTTACCATATCTGCTTAAAATCCTTTGGTAGTGTGCAACGTATATTGATTATTGAAGGTCTCAAAACTTGTGATAGACGACCAAATTGAATAGGTGTAATCTTAGCTGACATTGTAAAATGATGTGAAAAATCCTAATTGTCATTTTTAAAGTAAGAAATTAATAACATGTCACGTTTTTATTGGGTATAATGTGTCAAAGTGACGGATTTTAAGAAAGTTTTTAAACAAGTTTCATGGGGTTATTTAATAATATTCTTGCGTCTGAATTGGGTTGAAAAACGTCCTATAAAAGATAAGACAGTGATTCATATGATAATCTGGCCCTCTGTGGACCTTTAATGTGAACCATGCATGCACCCATGATCACTAGAGAATGGACCAATAAATGCGAAAAATGGACTTACATCTACTTAGATTTGATTTGTTTTTCATTTTCTAAGCAATGGAGCTCTCACAATTTAATCTCCTGACATGGATTGCTAATTCTCCTGTTTACAAGATATATATAGATCGAGGTATCAGTGACCTAGTTAACAAATCCACCCTTTTTATTTCCTTGAATAACTTCCAGATCGAGAAACAAAAATCAAATGCAAAATAAAGTGAATTTAGGCTTTATTTGTTAACGTGTTTTAGATACTATATGACATAAAAGTGGTCTTAATTTTTTTAATTTTTTAATTTTTGTGTTATTTAAAGTGTTTTGTGTTATGGTTATTTCTGTAAGGATAATTGGCGCATGCTTTAATTAATCTCATGGTCTTCTCTTGCCTACCATATATGCTTAAAATCCTTTGGTAGTGTGCAATGTATATTGATTATTGAAGGTCCCAAAACTTGTGATAGACGAACAAACTGAATATCATTTCCAAAACTTCGTGACGGTGGCCGATCGAGTAGTGTCATTATCCACCTAAGACATACACATGCAATTTATGTTTTGCTATTGCTGTTGGAAATTGTCATTCTCAACATGCGTTGTAGGAGCTATGCAGTGTAAATTATCCATTACCATGATCTCCATCAACGGCTTAATTTATGACCACTGTGATAGCGTGTATTTTGGTGATTTTTGGAGTGATTTAGGGTGTGTTTGGCAAAGTGCTTGAAAAAAGAAGTGGACCGGAACTGTAGCAGATTTGATTGATGTGGGAGAAAAAAAAAAAAGTAAAAACGTTTTGTATAAAAAAGTGAAAATTTTTATTTTGTTGTGATTTTTTTATTTTAATAGTAATAAAAAGTAATTAATGTGATGTAAAAAGTAAGAATATTGAAGTTGATTTTAAGAGTAATTTTTTGGGTCTTTGGGTTCAGTCCAGCCTACTCCTTTGCCAAACACACCCTTAGTGTTTGTTGCAAATTTGCATCTAAACTTTGTAATCCTTTTTAGCTTGTGATATGCTCTCGTCTTAATAGGTTTTACCAAATATTTTCATTTGTAAGGAATCCTCCATGTGATGTGATGTTTATTCTTAATCTTATCCATTTGGGAGTGATACACTGATACCTAACTAGCTAAGTGAACACTGACAGAATTTAATATGAAAGGTTTGCAATTTTTGGTTCCCATTTTTTGTGTGGGGTGTAGTCTTCCTCAGCCACGCAGTGTTGTTAACCCATGATAATGATCAATCAAAAGGTCATGTTCGTCTCATTTATGAGATGCATGTGAACGAAACTAAGGTAGTTGGTACTGAAATAACACTAGTCTAACCATTTATTAGAGAAACCCCACGACCTAACCAATCATGTATTAGAGAGAGAATTATAAACCCTAATAAAGAGAGAGAATTACAACCATAATGCTCACATTGATATCTAGACAACCTAAAACTTGTTAAATTGTTAACTTGGGTGGTGATTCAATTTTAGTGTAAATATGTGATTAAGTGAAAGCAAAAAAGTGTTGGAGACTATGTGACGATTCATTTCCACAATTTCCCTTACTAACTCTATTTGGATTTCGGTATTCCATTGTTTGGGATTATCGTGTTTGTAGATTCTCTACAGAAAATAGAATATATTGTTGGTCCATATCTTCCGGATAAGAGAGGCCGGACGAGAAAAAAAAAACAAAAAATTGGTGTTGAAATAACATGCCTTAACAAATTTCAGGACCTTTCCTACCAGTTGTGCAATGGATCAAGAAAATAATACAAAACGATCACACAAGATCATTTCTTCTTAATATGATGTATGCCCAAATTAGGTGGTGGCGAAAAAATTCACTAATTAAAAAGAGTACAAAACAATGAAGAGAATAGCTTTAATTTGTGCAAATTAACCTTTCTGTTGCGTCACTTAGATTGCTTGTTCTTGTTCTACTCAATTATTTCCTTTTTCATCCAAATTTGTACTGGCCACTACTTCAATTGAGAACGTATCATGCATGGGTCATGGGTGATGATTGAAAAAATTAAAAAGACTATGGAAGAAAAGGCAAATGGGTGTTGATTTTTCTTAACGATAACTTGGTATATATGGGCTTAATTGAAATCTGTTGGTCCAGTGGATGTTGAGTTTTCATCTTGTTAATTATAACGTCATGCAATTTAATTGACTGATGAAAGATTTTGATAATTCAACGTGCCTTTCTTCTCCCGTTTGATTAGATTTTTTTCTTGCCTTGTTATTTGGGATATAGTACTGGAAGAAACTAAAGGAATGCGGGTTCAAGAAGGTGTTTACACTTGCCCAAAGACACATTAATCAGTTAATTCTTGAGTTTTGCATGCAAGTGTCTTCTCCAATATTTCTACTATTGAGCATGCCTTCGTGTTGTCGTCGTTGGTATATATGTGTGTTAACGTTGGTGTATTTTCTTTTTTCTTTTTACTATACACATGGACACGTGCACACACTATTAGCACTGTTAAATGTTAATGACAAAGTCTTCGCATTGAGCTTCCTTTCCATTGGAGTGACTAGCAGGGGGGAAAGCCATCTTTACCATCCGTCAAGTTGTTTTTCCTAGTGACAAATAAGCAATAATTAGTAGCAATCTAATAAAATTGCATTTCTTTATGGGGTATGTAGTGTGAAACTCATTCGTCCTGGTAGGCTCTAATATCATAAAAAATTTATGGGCTTAACTTGCGATAAAATTGGTTCTATAGGAAAGTGTTGCACATTCCTTATAAACATTCTCAAGATCTTATCCACTAGCAATATGTGATTATTCCTCAACAATTTCAACTAGCCTATAACTCAAACGGTTTTTCATTATCGTTATAATTTAATTTTAAAAATATTTCCAAGAAATGTTTCTTGGAAATGAATAATAAAATAATAATAACAATGAAACTGATTTCTTTCTAGCTCTTTTCCTAAAAATATTTAAAGATAAAGAATTTCTAACTTTACTATTTCCCACATATTCCCACATATCTAAAAATGGCAGTCCAAAATTTAGCTCTGCATGATAAATTTTGAAAGAAATAGAAGATCAGTAAAACTACTCAGTAATGCAGTTTGTGAAGCTCGTGGGAAGAAGTCAAGAAGGTTAGGTTGAGAAGTTTTTAATGAAAATAAAACGACACAATTTGGTTGGGAATGTTCTTTGTCATTAAATCTCAACCTTTGTTTCTTTTCTATTTAATCCCAACCATTGAGAGATTTAACAGCATAGGTGCTGTAGTTTTTCAACTACAACACCTAAGCTGGATCCTAGTTTAATAGGGTATGGAAATTGGCCAAAAACTCCATGTGGTGAACAACAAATTCAAATAAGTCACTGTACCCAACTTTCAAGTCAAATTTTAATGAAAACTGTTAGTGTGCAACGTCAACACTAATTATCTTGTAACACGTGTCATTTACGAGAAAAAGCTATAAATTTAAATATATTTAAAAAAAAAAATTGAATTTTGAGGGGGTGGCCAAGGATTTGTGCCTAATTGTCTTTAATTAAGGCCTCAATTATGGTATATATATATATATATATATATATATATATATTATGACAAAAACGTTAGTAAGTTCTCTTTAACTAATTAAGGCCCCAATTAAGGTAAACATAAATACGAATAATTAAATTTCAAGATATTAAGACTTGATAGGAAAGGAAAGAGAAAATTGGAAAGTTACATTAATTGCATGGAGATTATCCTAATTTAAAGAGGGACAGAATTTTCTTCCAAACTGGGTTGGAGGAACTTCCTCTAACTCGGTCTATAAAAATGACATGTGTCATTTGAATATGTGAGATGCACATGTTTTTTTAATAGCAGGGATAAAGTTGGAATACATAATATTAAAAACTCATGTGCATCTCACATGTTATTAAAAAATAAAAATAAAAAAATATGTCATTTTTATAGATTAGGTTAAAGGAAGTTTCTCCAAGCAAGTTTGGAGGAAAATTTTGTCCTCCTTAAACGAGTTAATAAAATGGCACTAAATGATTCTTAAAAATATTAAAAAAAAAAAAAAATGTGAGAGATAGCACTTGTCACCTATTGAAGTAGGTTGAAGAAAATTTCATCCAAACCAGTTTGAAGAAAATTTATGTCCAAACCAATATATTAGCTAATTCATTCATTAAATAATTTTTAGAACAAAGTGAATTTCGTTTTTGCAAATTAAGTTCTACATAAAAAGAAAAAAAAAAAAAAAAAAAAAGAAGAAGAAAGAATTATATGTATGTCAACACAAAATTGATATATGTTGAAATTAAACGCCTCCTAACATAAATGAATTTTGGTAGTCATTTGGGAAAAAAAATTAAGGACAAAAGTAAAAAAGAATGATTTAAAATTAAAATTATTTAAATTAAAAAAAAAAAAAAAAAAAGGACACATGTCACTTTTATAGACTAGGTTGAAGGAAATTCCACCAACCCAATTTGGAGGCAAACTCTGTCCCCGTCTTTTTACCGTACCCGGCCCCCACCAAAAATAAAAAAATAAAGAGGAAGAAAGATTTTTAAGCAAGTTTCATGGGGTTATTTGATAATATTCTTGAGTCCGAATTGGGTTGAGAAACGCCCTATGAGAGAATTTTCTTAAAAAAAAAAAGGAATCCCGCCTCTTACAATTACATAAGCTATGCATGCAACTTGTAAACATAAAAGGATATGCATGCATCAATCACATGCATTTGATTGGGACAGATCAAGATATATACGTGATTCATATGATAATCTGGCCCTCTCTGGACCTTTAATGTGAACCATGCATGCACCCTTGATCACTAGAGAATGGACCAATAAATGTGAAAAATGGACTTACATCTATTTAGATTTGATTTGTTTTTCTTTTTAAAAGCAATGGAGCTCTCACAATTTAATCGCTTGACAGGGATTGATAATTCTTCATTTTACAAGATATATATAGAGATATCAGTAACCTAACAAATCCACCCTTTTTAATCTCACGGTCTTCTCTTGCTTACCATATATGCTTAAAATCCTTTGGTAGTGTGCAATATATATTGATTATTGAAGGTCCCAAAACTTGTGATAGACGACCAAACTGAATATCATTTCCAAAACCTCATGACGATGGCCGAGCAGTGTCATTATCCACCTAACACATGCACATGCAATTTATGTTTTGCTATTGCTGTTGAAAATTGTCATTCTCAACATGCGTTGTAGTAGCGATGCAGTGTAAATTATCCATTACCATGATCTCCATCAACGGCTTAATTTATGACCACTGTGATAGCGTGTATTTTGGTGATTTTTGGAGTGATTTAGGGTGTGTTTGGCAAAGTGGGTGAAAAAGGAAGCGGGTGGAACTATAGTAGATTTGATTGATGTGAGGAAAAAAAAAAAAAAAGTAAGAACGTTTTGTATAAAAAAGCAAAAAAAATTGTTTTGTAGTGATTTTTTTATTTAAATAGTAATAAAAAGTAATTAATGTGATGTAAAAAGTAAGAATATTAAAGTTGATTTTGAAGGTAATTTTTTGGGTCTTTGGGTTCTATCCAGCCTACTCTTTCGCCAAGCACACACTTAGTGTTTGTTGCAAATTTGCATCTAAACTTTGTAATCCGTTTTAGCTTGTGATATACTCTCGTCTTAATAGGTTTTACCAAATATTTTCATTTGTAAGGAATCCTCCATGGGATGTGATGTTTATTCTTAATCTTATCCATTTGGGAGTGATACCTATCTATACCTAAGTGAACACTGACAGAATTTAATATGAAAGGTTTTCAATTTTTGGTTCCCATTTTTTGTGTGAAGTGCAGTCTTCCTCAACCACGCAGTGTTGTTAACTCATAATAATGATCAATCAAAAGGTCATGTTCGACTCATGATAATGATCAATCAAAAGGTCATGTTCAACTCATGATAAAGATCACTCAAAAGGTCATGTTCGCCTCATTTATAAGATGCATGTGAACGAAACTATGGTAGTTGGTACTGAAATAACACTAGTCTAACCATTTATTAGAGAAACCCCACGACCTAACCAATCATGTATTAGAGAGAGAATTATAAACCCTAATAAAGAGAGAGAATTACAACCATAATGCTCACATTGATATCTAGACAACCTAAAACTTGTTAAATTGTTAACTTGGGTGGTGATTCAATTTTAGTGTAAATATGTGATTAAGTGAAAGCAAAAAAGTGTTGGAGACTATGTGACGATTCATTTCCACAATTTCCCTTACTAACTCTATTTGGATTTCGGTATTCCATTGTTTGGGATTATCGTGTTTGTAGATTCTCTACAGAAAATAGAATATATTGTTGGTCCATATCTTCCGGATCAGAGAGGCCGGACGAGAAAAAAAAAACAAAAAATTGGTGTTGAAATAACATGCCTTAACAAATTTCAGGACCTTTCCTACCTGTTGTGCAATGGATCAAGAAAATAATACAAAACGATCACACAAGATCATTTCTTCTTAATATGATGTATGCCCAAATTAGGTGGTGGCGAAAAAATTCACTAATTAAAAAGAGTACAAAACAATGAAGAGAATAGCTTTAATTTGTGCAAATTAACCTTCCTGTTGCGTCATGTAGATTGCTTGTTCTTGTTCTACTCAATTATTTCCTTTTTCATCCAAATTTGTACTGGCCACTACTTCAATTGAGAACGTATCATGCATGGGTCATGGGTGATGATTGAAAAAATTAAAAAGATTATGGAAGAAAAGGCAAATGGGTGTTGATTTTTCTTAACGATAACTTGGTATATATGGGCTTAATTGAAATCTGTTGGTCCAGTGGATGTTGAGTTTTCATCTTGTTAATTATAACGTCATGCAATTTAATTGACTGATGAAAGATTTTGATAATTCAACGTGCCTTTCTTCTCCCGTTTGATTAGATTTTGTTAGTTCTTGTGTTAGCTTAATTCAGTTCCAAAATGTAGATGCTACTGTTTATGGCTCAAACACTGATATAGAATGCTCAGAATCCAATCTCCACCGTTCATAATTTAGATTCATGTGTTATGAACGTCCCTGCAAAATTTCAGCTCAATCGGACCACAAACGCCCATCGATCGGAGCTGTTGATGAAGACTGGACAGGCCGGGTCCGGACCGCAATTCCCCGGGTCCGGACCTCATTTCCAGAAACTAGAATCTTGCTCTGCAAAGCCGTGTCTGGACCGCCCATTAACAGGTCCGGACCCCCCGTAAGTTTTAGGCCCAAAAACGTGTTTTTAAGTGGGTTAGGTCTAGGGTTTTGTCGGGGGTATATATACATCATTATAGAAGAGAGAGGCACGAATTTTGACCCCCAGAAACTTCGTGTGAGGCTGTGCTTGAGTGATTATTTTGTTGTGAGCCAAATTGATTCCTCTTAGAGGATTTTTGTTAGTATTGATTGTGTGCTTAATTGAAGTCTATCGGAAGGGTCCGATAAAGGAGAATCACGTTGAAGAAGATTGTGAGCGAGGAGACAAGTTGGAGGCTTGTCGATCCTACAGAGTCAAGGTCTTGCAAAGGGTTGTAAGTGTTCCTAGTGTCTGTAATCTCTGGATAATCTTTTGATAGTGATTTCCTGGGTTTGGCTGCCCCGGAGAGGTTTTACTTTTAGAACGTTTTCTAAAAGGTTTCCTCTTCGTCACCAAAATCTTTGTGTGTGATTATTCATATTTTGGTGAATGTTTGTTTTGATATATATCTGTTAATTCCACATAAAATTGTGATATTTATCTATTTAGAATTTTTCAGATTTTTTTCTTGCCTTGTTATTTGGGATATAGTACTGGAAGAAACCAATGGAATGCGGGTTCAAGAAGGTGTTTACACTTGCCCAAAGACACATTAATCAGTTAATTCTTGAGTTTTGCATGCAAGTGTCTTCTCCAATATTTCTACTATTGAGCATGCCTTCGTGTTGTCGTCGTTGGTATATATGTGTCTTAACGTTGGTGTATTTTCTTTTTTCTTTTTACTATACACATGGACACGTGCACACACTATTAGCACTGTTAAATGTTAATGACAAAGTCTTCGCATTGAGCTTCCTTTCCATTGGAGTGACTAGCAGGGGGGAAAGCCATCTTTACCATCCGTCAAGTTGTTTTTCCTAGTGACAAATAAGCAATAATTAGTAGCAATCTAATAAAATTGCATTTCTTTATGGGGTATGTAGTGTGAAACTCATTCGTCCTGTGGTAGGCTATAATATCATAAAAAAATTTATGGGCTTAACTTGTCTGATAAAATTGGTTCTATAGGAAAGTGTTGCACATTCCTTATAAACATACTCAAGATCTTATCCACTAGCAATATGTGATTATTCCTCAACAATTTCAACTAGCCTATAACTCAAACGGTTTTTCATTATCGTTATAATTTAATTTTAAAAATATTTCCAAGAAATGTTTCTTGGAAATGAATAATAAAATAATAATAACAATGAAACTGATTTCTTTCTAGCTCTTTTCCTAAAAATATTTAAAGATAAAGAATTTCTAACTTTACTATTTCCCACATATTCCCACATATCTAAAAATGGCAGTCCAAAATTTAGCTCTGCATGATAAATTTTGAAAGAAATAGAAGATCAGTAAAACTACTCAGTAATGCAGTTTGTGAAGCTCGTGGGAAGAAGTCAAGAAGGTTAGGTTGAGAAGTTTTTAATGAAAATAAAACGACACAATTTGGTTGGGAATGTTCTTTGTCATTAAATCTCAACATTTGTTTCTTTTCTATTTAATCCCAACCATTGAGAGATTTAACAGCATAGGTGCTGTAGTTTTTCAACTACAACACCTAAGCTGGATCCTAGTTTCATAGGATATGGAAATTGGCCAAAAACTCCATGTGGTGAACAACAAATTCAAATAAGTCACTGTACCCAACTTTCAAGTCAAATTTTAATGAAAACTGTTAGTGTGCAACGTCAACACTAAGGCTCCGTTTACTTCGACGTAAAATGGTTTCCGTCGGAAAATATTTTCAGGGAAGTCATTTTTCCTGAAAATATTTTCCACCGAAAACATTTTACGGTGTTTACCTCGTGCACGGAAAATCAATTTTTTAAAAAAATATTTTAAAAAACAATTTTTAATTTTTTTAATTTTTGAAAATATTTTTAAGAAACTATTAATATAAAAAACTATTAATTTTTATATTAGCTATTCAACTGTACTGAAAATCAATTTTTTAATTTTTTTTAAAAATATTTTATACTAACCTATAAAATATAATTTTTATTCAAAATATAAAAATATTAATATAAAATAATTTATGTTTGATTGTTAAAATTCGACAAAAACAATCAACCTATTTGAGAATATTTTTGGATTTTTTATTTTTTCAGAAAAAAAAAAAAAAAAGAGTATTTTGAAAGTACTGTATCTAAAAATGTCCATACATCAATATTACGAATATTCCACATCTAGGAAGATTGATATATATGAAAGTGTACGTTACTTTCATCTTGCTTGAAAAACAAAAAAAAAAAAAAAAAAAAAAAAAAAAAAACCATGAATTCTAAAATTCAACCACAAATATTACAATATTTTGGCCAAAGAACTACCATCCAAGTTCATTAGTATCTTACTACATATCGATAATACACAAATTCTAATTTCCATAGTTTTGAAGAAGTTGTCCAACCAAAACTTTCTAAGTTTAGCATTCTTTACCAAAAATCCTCTTGCAAGCTTCTCATCTCCATTCAAATGGTCGAATGCGTTGCAAGCATAAACTCATCGCACCCTTCCACCTTCATCACTTCGATACGGATGATCTGCGTCGACTCCTTATTAAGAGCTTGAAGCGCTAATGCAACCTCTCCCAACTTTTCAGATATCAAATTATAACCATCTTCACTATCATCACGACTTCTTTTCCTATGTGACCTTTTGGTTGAACCTGAATCGGAGGAAGCAACATATTTTCCTTTTGATGACACATCATCAAAATCCAAATCCAAATCCGAATCAAGAATGTTATCATGCTGCACTACATCAGTAAAAGACTTTGCAAAACTCCCAGTCGCCATATCCTTACCAACAACTATGGCCATCTCATCGTACATTTTAATTTTTTTATTTAAATATTGCTCATGCTTAGGACGTTAATGAAAACTACTTGACACCACCACCATGCCCCCAAGCCATTGTTAACCCCTAGGACGTGAATGTGGGCGGACGAGAAAGAGACAGACAAACAGAGCAGCAACGACAAAAGACTGGAGGGAAGAAAGATAAAGTCTAGAACACATGTCTAGAACACGAGCGGACACAGATTTCAGAATCAATGAGCCTTTTTCATTCTTTTCTTCTTTTCTAATTCCCAAGGCTGCCTTCAATATGGATGGATGGTCCTAACATGTTTTTGTTAGGTTTTGCATCTCTTCCTAGAGTAATAAAAGGGTAAACTTCGAAATATTCCAAATATCATGCTAGAAAAGATATCCCTAGGCAGATGCAGCAAGGTTATGTGGCCCATTTGTAGAAATATTTCTACACAAAATAACAAATGAATAAAAACAAATTCATCATATTAAAGCATTTACAATGCCACCCATCTATCAAAAAAGAGAACAGAATCCCATAATTGTGGGCACGAGGAGGGAAGGGAATCTGTCTTAACAGTTGCATAATTTATCAGAGTAAAACAAAACCAACTTGAAATAAACAAGGCATTATACTAGATCGAGAAAGACCAAGCATTTGTTGTAGAAAAACTCCATATGTTGTCAGAGAATGGTCATCAGGAAAAACATTGCAGAGGAAGTATAATTGGTTGGTCTGAATGATGTCATAAGTCATCAATTCATCCTGAGTGTTGAGTTAATTTGTAGGGTGCTGTTTTGTTTTCTTTCCATCTGTTTTTTGAGCACACAAATAAGGGGACTCTCTACTTGCCTTTTACTTCACCTTTTGGGTATTGAAATTAATTTTTAAAGAAAGAGGCTCACTCGAACAGCTAAAATCGATTCCAGTACAATGTAACGTAACACAATATTCAACAACAAACTTGAGGAATCAATTCTAACACTCTCTCTGGTTTCCGGGAAGGCCAAGGAAAAAGAAAAATCATTCAATTCACAAGCTCGTATACCGGAAAGACCATAAAAGACCAGAATCCGAGTCTTTTCTCGGCAGCCAAACAAAGCATAACTCGAAACAACAACAAGAAGAAAAATATGCCTTGAGGGGAAAGAGAACAGAGGATCTAAAAATTTCCTGTACACGAGAATCAAGCAAAGAGCCAAGAGCCACAGAAAATCAAAAGGAAATAAAAACCCATTCGGTTGAGGTTCATCTCAAACTCAGAACTTCCAAGAATCAACAATCAAAAACAACCCATAACAACAAAGATCATAGAAGTTCTCATTTTCCAAAATCCACACCCTATACCCAAAACCTAAATCGCAAATCTGATACGTTAATAGGGAAAGAAACCAAAATCAAAATCGCTCCATGATTTCCAGTTGTCCAACAGAGATAGAAACCAAAATCAAACGAAAATTACCAAGAGAAATTCGTAGATTTGAATCACTCCATACATATGGTTCAACAAAGGAAGAGAAAGATGAGAGTACCTACGTCGGGCTTGAAAAGTGAAGCTCGGCCGAGAGAGAGATGAGCTGTGCAGGTGAAGGAGAATCAGCAGCTGTGCGTGAAGGAGAAGGTGAAGGTGAACGTGAAGGAGAGTGCGCGAAGGTGAGGAGTCGGGGTTTGGGCTTTTTGTAATCGGGAGAGTCTCGGGTTTTTGGATGGAATGGGAAAATGGTTTACAATTTAAAAGTGTAAACCATTTTCCTATAAATGTAAAGTTTTTGGTCAAACCGAAAATGATTTCGGTTTGACCACCATTTTACGTCGTAGTAAACACCGTAAAATGCGAAAAATATTTTCTCAAAATCATTTTACGTCGAAGTAAACGGAGCCTAATTATCTTGTAACACGTGTCATTTACGAGAAAAAGCTATAAATTTAAATATATTTTTTTAAAAAAAAAAAATTGAATTTTGAGGGGGTGGCCAAGGATTTGTGCCTAATTGTCTTTAATTAAGGCCTCAATTATGGTAAAATATATATATATATATATATATATATATATATATATATATATATACTATGACAAAAACGTTAGTAAGTTCTCTTTAACTAATTAAGGCCCCAATTAAGGTAAACATAAATACGAATAATTAAATTTCAAGATATTAAGACTTGATAGGAAAGGAAAGAGAAAATTGGAAAGTTACATTAATTGCATGGAGATCATCCTAATTCAAAGAGGGACAGAATTTTCTTCCAAACTGGGTTGGAGGAACTTCTTCTAACTCGGTCTATAAAAATGACATGTGTCATTTGAATATGTGAGATGCACATGTTTTTTTAATAGCAGGGATAAAGTTGGAATACATAATATTAAAAACTCATGTGCATCTCACATGTTATTAAAAAAAAAAAAAAAAAAACATATGTCATTTTTATAGATTAGGTTAAAGGAAGTTCCTCCAAGCAAGTTTGGAGGAAAATTCTGTCCTCCTTAAACGAGTTAGTAAAATGGCAATAAATGATTCTTAAAAATATTAAAAAAAAATGTGAGAGATAGCACTTGTCACCTATTGAAGTAGATTGAAGAAAATTTCATCCAAACCAGTTTAAAGAAAATTTATGTCCAAACCAATATATTAGCTAATTCATTCATTAAATAATTTTTAGAACAAAGTGAATTTCGTTTTTGCAAATTAAGTTCTACATAAAAAGAAAAAAAAGAAAAAAAAAAAGAAGAAGAAAGAATTATATGTATGTCAACACAAAATTGATATATGTTGAAATTAAACGCCTCCTAACATAAATGAATTTTGGTAGTCATTTGGGAAAAAAAATTAAGGACAAAAGTAAAAAAGAATGATTTAAAATTAAAATTATTTAAATTAAAAAAAAAAAAAAAAAAAAAGAATACCTAAATTTGTTGCGTTAGGCCTCAAAATCTATTAAGCCGGTATGAAGTATTTTACTTCCTACAAAGAGTTTGTAGCTAATTATTGTACTCCAAAGACCTAATTAATTACATCTTGGTAAAACTACAAATACTGATTTTACAAATTTTACCAAATCACCAAGCACGTATCGATCATGCTTTATGCAAAACGGAAGGACCAAAATATCCCTTTCAATTGTCATGAGCTTTTGCTTTGTATGATCTTTCACAGAATAGAATTTCACCACTCGTTTATATCTTGCTGTGAGGTTATCCATTATTTTTATATTTTGTTGAAAAAATATATGAATTCCAGCGCGTGATGATGTGACGTTTAATCTTAATCTTATCACTTTGGTTCACATTTTTGTGTGGAGTGATACAAATGTAAGTGAATGGTCCTATGAAAATACGGTGCTCACAATGCTGTCTTCCTCGATCAGGCAAAACCCACTCAAAACCCAAAAGATTCTCATGCACAACTCTCATTTGACATTTATTAGATGCAAACAAAACAAAGGTTGATAATCAAATAACACTACCCCATAAATTAATTAAGCATTTCCCCACTTACGAGTGATTGGAGCTCATTTCTCCATTATATATATATATATATATATATATTAAGATGAGTAAGCTTAATTTATTAAGACTGGCATGATTTTGAAAGGTTTATAATTTTTGGTGCATATTTTTTGTGTGGAATAAATGTGACCGGTTCCATGACAGAAATGGCTCTTAAAGTTCTGTCTCCCTCAGCCATGCAGTGTTGTTGACTCATGAAAAGATCAATCAAAAGATCATGTTTGCCTCATTTATAAGATGCATGCAAACGAAAGAAAGGTTGTTGGTATTCTTTAATAACACTACCCTATCCATTTCTCCACGGGTGATTAAGCATTATTAAAGAAGATATATAGAACAAAAGATTACAATTAATACATGTACAACACAATTAGTAATTAAGCCTAACAGGAGGGAAAACAGCAAGCCAAGCATATATATATATAAGATCAAGATCTTAGAAAAAAAAAAGAAAAAAAGATTGAGATCACCTAAACATTATTAGAGAAACCCCAAGACCTAACCAATTAAACATTTATTAGAGATATATTTCTCTAGAGAAATATAAACCCCAGATAAAGAATTAGCCCTTGCTCTGATCCACAAGATGATGCATGTCAGAGAGCACATAATATATATATATATATATATATATATATATATATATATATATACTTAAGATCCTGCAATTTGTCTCACGCACACCAAAAGGCGTTCAAAAATTTCTAAACCCAAACCCAAAAGCTAATAGACTATAACCACCAAAGATTCTAAAAATAAAATAAAATTCATAGGATGGCCCAACCCTATGAAAAAATAAATAAAATTATATAGAATGAGTTGAGTTTTCAACATGACATGATTCTATTTCATACTTTTTTTTTTTTATTATTATTTTAATAATGCTACATACACTTCCATAAGTGGCATTTAAAAACTCTTTGAATTTGGGATCTTTATAGGATTTTAATCAAATTGTGATTTTAAAAGCCACTTATATATGGGTGTGAAAAGTGAGTGTGTATAGCATTATTTTATATATACCCCAAAAAGATTAAAAGAGAGAGAGAGAGAAATACTTATTTTAAATATTTTCTTCATTAGAAGAAGAAATTTGACTCTCAACGACAAGAAATCTTTAGATCGGTGACCAAAATTGGGAACCCTAGCTAGGGCTTGAGAAAGGGAAAGTCCCCACCAGCTTCAAACAACACTTCTCAGAGTTTTTAACTGCTGAAGAGCGTTTAATAACACTATGGTTAAAAATAATAATAATAATAATAATAATAAATAAATAAAAAATTAAATGATATAATTCAGTAGGTAATAACCACACAGACTTCCCACATTTTTTATTGCTGAAATATTAGAAACCGCTTACAAAGTTTGGGTTTACAAGCTATTAATACGGGAAGATATCACAACCCAAACATGATTACAAATTAAGTTTAGATGCCATGCATCCATAGCAACTAAAAGCAAATCGCTCTAACAAACACTAAAACAGGATTCTGAAGTTCAGATACTTTTGACCAAAAACAGAAGAAAATTCCAAAAAGTGAAACCCAAGACAACAAGTCCAACAATAGTTGCAGTGCCTCTCCAAAAATCACCAAAATACACTTTTGTCAGGGTTGCCAAGATATGGTTCAAGAGATAGTACTCATAGTGCTGATTAAGCTTTTTAGTGAGATCATAGTAACATGACTCATCTTCAACAATCTGATCGCCAAGTTTGATAATTAGAGTCGTCACCACAGCGTTGCAACCGATATTGTTAATAATGACCTTTCATCAACAAGCAAATCTACTTATTTTTTAGTGTTAATTAGGTAGTCCAATACTACAACATAATTGCAAATGTAAGGTTTAAATGGATAATGGCACTGCTCCAAGGCCATGAGATTTCGAAAATGAGCTTCAGTATCCTGGTCTATCAAAAGTTGTGGGACTTCCAACATAATTGCAAATGTAAGGTTAAATGGATAATGGCACTGCTCCAGGGCCATGAGGTTTCAAAAATGAGCTTTAGTATCCTGGTCTATCAAAGGTTGCGGGACTTCCAAGATATGTTGCCTACTCCCCAAGCAAGGAAAGCATTTCAAGCATGGTAAGAAGGTAAGGAGGCATGAACAATCGAAAGGAAGGTGTCCAAAGCACCCTTTCTCAGAGAATTTGATTTGAAGCAAACCTTTTTTTTAACCCTTTTGAATTTCAATCCTGCTTCGTCAAGCTTTGTGGCAGAATATCGACTAATACAATTAACTTCTTTGAATTCCAATCCTGCGGCATCAAGCTTTGAACAGAAAAAAGATCTTATTAAATCTGTAAGTGTTTTACTTCCTTGCTGTCGAACAAATATGGCGGCCGCATACCTTCACGAGAAAAGTAATTGTAGGAAAGCTCCAAAAAAGTAACCTCTCTGATCTCGTTTTCATTCTTTGCTTTGCAATAGTCAGGACCGGCGAACTTATATAATTTCTCAAGGACAAAAAAAGGAAGTTGATTCTCAAGTAATATAAAGTCAAGCCGTATACCATTTGCTACCCATGCTTTATTTAATATGTAATCATTTTTTGAATTTTTTTTTTCCCCCAAAAGAGCTCAGGGGTGTCAATGGCCTCTATTGCTTTAGATCTTGTGGATCCATTCAAGATAAAACTGAATGAAGTACTTTGAAACAAACTAATCAAGTTGTCATGTAACCAGCTTCCCACAGCCACCTCTATAAGCCAATCAGATCCATGGAATAATTTTCTAAGAAAAATAATTCTTCAAGCATATACTTGGCCACTTTCTGTTTGGAATTTGAGCGGTAGATTTAGCACTCAACCTGATTGTAAGGACATCACCTAGTGGATCATCCACAATGAACCCAGCCAACTTCCAAGTAGGATCTTTTGTGCGAACTCTGTTGTAAAGAGCCCTCATCCATCTATGCACGTCTGAACTAGCAAACCGAGGTGCTATTATCCAAGCTACAGAGATAGCCTTGTTGTCTGAGTTGAATACAAGACTGTGAACGGGATGCTAGATCAATTTGCAGAGAGAGCATAGTTAGTTTCTCATGACACTAAGGACTTAGGTTACACGAACTTTAAATAAATAATGTAACAACAAAATAAAAACAGACCTTTAATTTGTTCGCTCCAAACCTTTAATCAGAAGCTAGAAGGCTGCGGTTGCCAAATCGAATCATTTGTTGCAACTGCCACTCTGTTTGAATGCCCAAAGTGAAAGGTCCGGAATCAGAGAAATCTTCATAAAAGAAAACATGATCCTGGTGGCTTTCAACCCACATGCTGATACTGACTGCATAATCTGCATCCAGTTCATACGTAGAACGCCGGATGCTCCTTTCCTGTCCCTGAACATACCGGTGGGTTAAAAGGTCATCACGGTTGCATGGGCCACCCTGTTTCTCTACTGATTCATTGTGTCTTTGAATTATGGTCTCCACAGAAACCCCAACATATAGTAGAGATAAGACACACAAACGGAGGTCCTCTGAGATATATAGGGCAAACATAGCACGCGTTCCAGCAGCCTTCTTATCCTGTGGACCATGGCATGACATCCCCTTCTTATCTACCTGCTTATCATCATCATATATGCTGCAGGCCCAGTAACTAGGAACTACTAAAGGGAAAAATTTGAACTTACAGAATATATTCAAGAATGTCATCAACTTTTGGCTTGTAAGCCATCTCTGGAGGCCGTCGCCACCTTGCCTCAACATGAAATCTCGTTGGACAGTCTTTATTTGCTGATTCACCCCTTACAAAATCATCTATTCTAGCAAAGGGGATTAGAACAACTCTATTAGTTTTGTCACACCAACCTTCCACCTTTGACCACACGACGTCAGCAGAAGAAAACTCTGAGGTCGGAGGATTCTGTACAGGAAGGGACAGAATCTCATTCCATCTCGCCATCTGCAGCAGGATACATGCATACAGCATCAACTAGAATATTTACAGATGAAAATTAAAAAAAATTAAACAATCACACATCAACCAATTAATTAGGGGAAGGCTGAATTTGTTCAAAGATGCTAACCATAAACCCAAGTTTAGAGACAACTAAACAGACCATAAGTGTGATAACATCAAAAGAAGCACAAACGGAGATCATCGCGGCCCACCCACCACAACCCCGAACGCCCCTGACGCAGGCGCAGGCCCCAACAAAAACACAAAATAAAGGGTGGAGGGTGATTTCACAGGTTTAATCCCATATGGGTGGTCAAAAAATATTTTATATACTCAATATTTTTAACAAATGCCATATGGGTGGTCCCATATGCGAACGTCCGAGTTCACAGGTTTAATCCCCTACGGCATAAATAATATTTAACAAATGCACAAACCTCAAAGTTTTCATAAAAAAAAGCTTCTATAAATTTTAAGAACAAAATAAGAATTCAAACCTCAAGCCAGGATCTAAGTATAAACCTGGTTGCAAGCTTAAACAGAATGGTGCTTCTTATCACAGAAAAGATACAAAATAAATTTTATGCTACGGTCCTAATTTAGCAGTTGAAGAGCCAAAACAATCACTCAATTAGGCTGCCAAGTTTCAGCAACAGCTTCTTTGGTGGAAATGCCATTAGAATCAACTCTGTGATATGCTTTAGGGCTTGAAGGTACAGCAAATTAGGGCTTTTTTTTTTTTTTTCAAACTCAGGGCATTCACAAATAAGAACAGATTCAAGGAAACGTGCGATTTCCACCAATACCATCTACAGAAAATATCCATAATCATTCGAATTGGCTATCTAGAAAAAGAAAGAACAACCCAAAAGTTTTCAAGCAAAATTTCCCACGTCGACAAAAAATTAGACCTCGCAAGGAATTAAAGGTTTCAATTTTCTCGCGTCCCAAATGGTAAAAACTCTGACACCGCAGTAAAGCCTTTTCTGGGTACCCAAACAGACAAATTTTGTTCCAAAAGAAACCCTTTTGCAGATGAGTGAACTAGCTAAACTACCACATAAACAGGAGTGAAAAGTAATATTCCCATGTCTATATTTGTACATACACTACATATAAAGAAAGCTATACATATACCTCATATATAGTATTTGGGTTTACCTGGTGAAGATCGAAACTTTGTGAGGTTTGGTGCTGTTGTTTTGTCGTCTCTCAGTCAGAGAGGAAACTGTCGGAGGAGGGCAGAAGGTAAACGGTGGTAGTGAACCATAAGCCTAAAACCCTTCTGTGATGTGTTTTTTGTTTTTGTTTTTGGTTTTTTTTTTTTTTCTCAGTTAATTATATTTTATTGGTCGGAAGGAATTTTTCTAAATATAATCTCTAATTCTATCGATAATATATTTTTAGTAATCTTTTTAACCGTAACCAAGGTAGCAGTCTTGAGAAGAGAGAAAGCCTCAATTGAAGGGACCTCACCTAATTCAAAACGGTTTGTTTTAAGAGGAAGTCATGCACTACGTTTTATGGGTGGCAGCACATACAAGTGATGTGGACAATCAGTTACGGCAGTTGGAGCAATCAGCACCTAAAGGTTCAAAGCTTAAACAAGAAAGTTGAGATGAGAACGAATAAAGAAGATGAATGCTAGCTACAACCGTAACCAAGGTAGCAGCCTTCTAGAAGAGAGAAAGCTTCAATTGAAGGACCTCACAAAGGTAAGATAAACTTTATTCAAAACGGTTAGCTTTAGAAGGAAGTCATGTGATGCATTTTATGGGTAGCAGCACGTACAAGTGACGTGGACAATCAATTAAGTCAGTTAGAGTAATTAGTTGGGCTAGCAGTTGGGCTGAAAATTGTTGGAGCTAGTGTCAAGCTGGTTAGCAATCTGTAGGGCTTTATTAAGGAAAACACTTTTTTTTTTTTTTTTTTGGCTTTAAAAAATTTCAAAACTACTCTTTAAGAGAAGCTTGAAAATAATGTATTTTCAAAAAAGTTGTTTCAAGGTTTTTCTTTAGATAAAAACTATATTTCTAATCGCAATCACAAATATGTTCTTGGTAGTGCACACTAAAAAATATTACAATTTTAGACACTTTATATTTTATATTTTTGTACTAATTCTTACATATGAACTTACTGATATATCAATTATGACATATATTTATGAAGTCTGATAAATATATTTTTTGTCATACATATACTATATTATAATTTCTATTTTGAATTGTGATTATCATATTTTTATATTATAATAAGATAATATATAAAGAGAAAAAAAAAATTATTATCATTTATTTTGTTAGTTGAGTTCTGCTCCTTTAACACAAATCTCTAGATCCACCACTGCTTGTGTGTATACTTTAGTATGGTGCTAAGCACAGGAAGCACACGCACATGGCTTGGGGTACTAAAGCTCTAATGGTGAACTTGGCACTCAGAGCGATCTATAAGGTGAAGATACCATGCATAATGGCTGTGTAATAAATTCTAAATTTCCATGAACAATGTATGAATAACTGAAAACTATATTATTATTAAAGGAAACTTTAGCACATCTTATGAGAAAGTACATAACAAAGTGAAATATAAAGAGGGTTAGTAAAGAACCAGCAAATTTTGCTTGTATTGCTTGAGAGCTCCACAATCCCTCCTTTTAAATGCCAACACTCTTGAGTTTCTTTGCCCTAATTTCTCACTGATAATATGTCCTTATATTCCTCTTGCACCCATATATATATACTCGTCATCATGTGGTATTTCCCTGTAGTTACACTACAAGAAACTGATTCATCAGAGGCGACTTATTAGTCACCCCTAATACTCAACTATTAGGGGCGACTTTTGAAAGTCACCCCTAATAGTTAAGTATTAGCGTCCACATAAAAGTGGACGCTAATAATGGGTCGAAAGGTTGACTATTAGCGTCCACTTTTCAGTGGACGCTAATAAGTCGACCCTAATATACACGCGAGAATTATTAAAGGGGCGGGAAAAAATTTTGGGGCCAAAAAAAACTTTTAGCGTCAACTATTGTACACCAAAAGTGGACGCTAAAAGCTGAAAAAATAAAAAAAAAAAAAAAAAAAAAAAATCAAATAAAAGATCAATATGGTCGACTTTGAAAGTCGCCCCTAATGCTTAAATATTAGGGTCGACAAAAGTCGACCCTAAAGACTAGGTAGATAAACCAAAAAAAAATTAAAAATGAAAATTGATGACCAATAGCGTCCACTAGAAGTGGACACTGAAGATACATTATTAGGGTCGACTTTAAAAGTCGACCCTAATGCTTAAGTATTAGGGTCGACTAAAGAGTTGGTCGATAAATTAAAAAAAAAAAAAAAAAATTAAAATTGATAACCAATAGCGTCCACTAAAAGTGGACGCTACAGATGAATTATTAGGGTCGACTTTAAAAGTCAACCCTAATGCTTAAGTATTAGGGTCGACAAAAGTCGACCCTAAAGAGTAGGTCGATAAATTAAAAAAAATTAAAAAATTAAAATTGATGACCAATAGCGTCCACTAAAAGTCGACGCTGAAGATACATTATTAGGGTCAACTTTAAAAGTCGACCCTAATGCTTAAGTATTAGGGTCGACAAAAGTCGACCCTAAAGAGTAGGTCGATAAATTAAAAAAAAAAATTAAAAATTAAAATTGATGACCAATAGCGTCCACTAAAAGTCGACGCTGAAGATACATTATTAGGGTCGACGTTAAAAGTCAACCCTAATGCTTAAGTATTAAGGTCGACAAAAGTCGACCCTAAAGAGTAGGTCGATAAATTAAAAATTAAAATTGATGACCAATAGCGTCCACTAAAAGTCGACGCTGAAAATACATTATTAGGGTCGACTTTCAAAGTCAACCCTAATGCTTAAGCATTAGGGTCGACAAAAGTTGACCCTAAAGACAAGGTAGATAAACCAAAAACAAATTAAAAATTAAAATTGATGACCAATAGCGTCCACTAAAAGTGGACGCTAAAGATGCATTATTAGGGTCGACTTTAAAAGTCAACCCTAATGCTTAAGTATTAGGGTCGACAAAAGTCGACCCTAAAGACTAGGTAGATAAACCAAAAAAAAAAAAATTAAAAATTAAAATTGATGACCAATAGCGTCCACTAATAGTGGACACTGAAGATATATTATTAAGGTCGACTTTTAAACTCGACCCTAATGCTTAAGTATTAGGGTCGACAAAGTCGACCCTAAAGATTTGTCGACCCTAAAGAGTAGGTAGATAAATTAAAAAAAAAAATAAGAGTACGATCGATCGCACACATGGTGCGATCGATCGCATTCGGCCAAGGATGTGTGTGGTGATTCTGTTACTGCGATCGATCGCACCTTGGGTGCGATCGATCACAGTAACAGAATGTTGAAATCCAATATTTGATTACTGCGATCAATCGTACCCATGGTGCGATCGATCGCAATAACAGAAAGGCTCAAATATATATATTTTATTGCTGCCCAATAACGTCTACTAAAATTGTGTATATATCACTGCATTATTTAAAATTTTTAAATAAAGTGACACAATATGCATTGTCAATTCCATCCTCCTAAAGAAAGATTTTAATTTGTATATATTTGCCATTTGGTTAGTAGTTACATTTGGACTAATTTGAAGAGTTAATTCTCATTTCATAATTCATATTAAATTTTACAGATCTAATACTGTATATATATTATATGATGAATATATTGATACCTTATGGAAAGATTTTACACTGTTAAATATAACAAAATAAAATCTAAACCGTAAAATAATTCATCTCAGTTTTAAGTGAAAATATATTGATACCTTGCAATTCAAAACCGCCATGTGCAAATACGGGTCATTCCATAAGAAAACACAAAAGCAAGTCAAAAGAAACAAAACTAAAGACAAATAAAAAGATTAACTTAAAACATACTAAACAAAATAAAAATGGTAAACTATGGGGTGCCTCCCATGAGCGCTAAGTTTAATGTCTTCAGCCAGACGGTAGTCCCTACTTACTGTTGTCCAGAAGATGATGCTCCTGCAGATGGTGGTGGCAACCTGTTGACAATGGACTGCATCAATTCTTCTAAGGCGCCTAGGCGTTTGTCCATCAATTCGTTATTTTTCCGAGCCTCTTTTCTTTGGCCAGCCAACTCTCTCCGAAGGCCCGCTATTTCTTCACTAAGTGAGCGGTTTCGTGCTTCACGAAAAATTCTCGAGGCCTCCTCCTCAGCTGTCTCTGAATCAACTACAGGTTCATCTTCGGCCATTGGCTCGGCCTCATTCTCTTCCGCACCAGCTGCAGGTGCTGGAGCTACCTGGGGCATGTGGGAGAGGCTCTTGTTCCATTGGCGAATGCCAAATATGGGAGTAGTAGTGACTGGTTCATCAGCTGCGGTACCCTTGACGCCTTTCTTCCGGAGGATGTAGGAGATTAAGTATGGGAAAGGCAACCCCCATAAATGTGTGGACCCCGCTCCTCCAACGTGCACCCCATTCCAAATTATGTCGGGAATGGAGTACCAAGCACCTTTATGGAAGGCGTAGAGTGCTTGAAGAAATTGATCCCGCCTCTGACTTTTGTGCCCCAAGGGAAAAGCATTACGGTGTAATACGGAGTCCACAAACCAAAGCCGTTGAGGTAGCTTGGATCGGCTGGCGGCATTATGGTGGGCATCAGCATATATCCCTTCGCACATGTCCTCAATAATTTCCGCAACGTAGAAGCTGGCCGGTTGGTCAGCAAGTTGTGCGGCTTCTGGAGGTTGCTCATCATTGCATTGAAGGGCAGCAGCAATGTCAGCCCGTGTTACGTCAATAGCTTTGCCTTGCACTTTCGAAGAAAGGGCAGCCAGCCTCCTGCAATCATGAGACAGGTGGGCATAAAACTCTATCACCAATTTTCTGTAAGCAGTGAGGGTGACCGGCTTGAAAAACTTCTTGAGCCCCCGTCGCTTGAACTCGGGGACCGCCTATTGAGTCCCTTCAAGATTTTCAAAGTCTTCGCGAATGGCGAAAGTGGTCTCAAATAGCAGCTCCCGTTCCTCAAAAGTGGGCTGGGGAGAAATGGCTCGGGTATCAGACCCTCGGGAGGACGAAGCTCGAGTTCTTGGCATGATGAGCTTGATTGGGGACTTTTGTCGAACACCTGGTGTGCACTAGAAATAGGCAAAATTGCAAAACAACGCAACTCCGCTCAAAACCCCCTGCAAAAACATCAAAATCCAACCACAACAAAGCAATGTGGGTGGATGAACACCCACAATTGCAGAAATATGAGAAAAAAAAAAATTTCGAAAGTGATCATGGTTGGGGTGTTGATGGGAATGGGGAATGGGGTGTAAAGTAGAGGTGGTGAAAACTACCTGGTATGGTTGTCGGAGAAGAGAACCGTGTGGTGGTTGTGTGGTAGAGATGATTAAAAATGGTGGACGAGTGGTTGTGCCGGAGGTGCGTGGGTGGGGTGCTTGGAGAGGTGTACGGCGCAGGGGAAGAAAATGTTGTGGGGGGTGGGGGGAAAGTGACCTAAAATAGGTCACGTGGTGTGCTGCCCGAGTGCGATCGATCGCAATAACAGAATGGCTCATATATATATATTATGCAATTATTATTTTTTAAAAATTTTATTGCATAATGTACAACAACTTCGATCATGATATGATCAAATGATCGATCAAACTTGAAACAATTGAAATTGAATGTTTGATCAGACATCCAATTGGTCCTACCTAGTGCATTCGTTCGATCGATCGTGATAAAATCAAATAATCGAACAAAATTCAAACAAATTAAATGTTTGATCGACCATTGAATTGAACTCTAAGCATTTTATATTATATTAGTTCATTACTTAAATTGATCGGGATACAATCAATAAAACTTGACATGATTGAAGGTTCAATCAAACATCTGATAAAATCAATTCCGATCAATACTATTACATATTAGTTCGATTGATTGCGATAGGATCAATCGTTCGATCAAACATCCGATCGATCATAATGAATTAGTTCGATTGATCGTGATATGATTAAATGATCGATCAAACATCCGATCGATCCTAATGAATTAGTTCGATTGATTGCGATAGGATCAATCGTTCGATCAAACATCCGATCGATCATAATGAATTAGTTCGATTGATCGTGATCTGATTAAATGATCGATCAAACATCCGATCGATCTTAATGAATTAGTTCGATTGATCGTGATCTGATTAAATGATCGATCAAACATCCGATCGATCTTAATGAATTAGTTCGATTGATTGCGATAGGATCAATCGTTCCATCAAACATCCGATCGATCATAATGAATTAGTTCGATTGATCGTGATAGAATTAAATGATCGATCAAACATCCTATCGATCCTAATGAATTAGTTCGATTGATTGCGATAGGATCAATCGTTCGATCAGACATCTGATCGATCGTAATGAATTAGTTCGATTGATTGTGATAGAATCAAATGTCGGATCGATCCTACTGAAATAGTTCGATTGACTGTGGTATGATCAATTGATAAATCAAACTGGATACAATTGAAGGTTCAATCGAACATTTAATTGAACGGTTAGCTTTTAATATTATCTTAGTGCCTTAGTTATATTGATCTTATATTCCCTTTGGATTTTGTATTATTTTATAATTAATTATAAGAGAAATATCAACTTAATAATCTTTATCATAAAAATTTATTAAACGAAAATTTTTAGTTAATATTATAATAATAAAAACATATTATAAGAGACAAATTTAAAATAAATAAATTAAAAATTAAAAATTAAAAAATTGGAAGTATATTTTTTGTTTGGAAAAAATATAAAAAAGCCACCAAAAGTACCAGTCGTTTGCAATATAACCCTCAAATGTTCAAAAGATACTAAAGTAGCCTCCCGAACTACCAAATTGTATAAAAATGCCACTTATTTTTAATATTCCTAGAATACCCCTATTATTTTAACAAATAAATAATAAAATAATTGAAAAAAAAAACGAAACAATTTTTTAAAAAATACAAGAAAACCAATGGGTGAATAAAAACAAAAAAAAAAAGAAAATGTTTTTTGGAATAAATAATAAATAATTAATCACTGTAGTTTACCTAAATTACAAATTGCTTCATATCGTATTAAAGTAAAATTAAAGGTACAAAATTTGACTTGAGGAATAAATATTTATTTTTTTAAAATATCTAAAGAACCGTACATTTGATTTTACTTTGTTAAAAGAATAGGGGTATTATAGAAATATAACAAAATAAGTAGACTTTTTGATACAATTTGGTAGTATGACAGGCTACTTTAGTCCGTTATGAACATTGAAGGATTATATTACAAACGGCTCGTAGTTTGGAGGGTTTTTATTTATATTTTTCTCTTTTTTTTTTTTTTTGTAAATAAAATACCCCAAATATATATTTAGCTGCACAAAATAGTTTACCAATAGATGGCTGGTAAACTGGTGGGGGTTCTTAAATTTTCGGAACAAAATTTTCACCAAATCCCACACCTCCCGCCAATCGTCTCTCACTCTCACTCTCACTCTGTCTCTCACTCGATCTCACTCTCTCACTCTCACTCTCACTCTCACTCTCACTCTCACTCTCTCCCTCTCTCTCAAGCTCTCTCTCTCTCACTCACTCCACGCAAGTTTCTCTCTCTCCGGCAGCTGTTTCCGGCGCACCTCTCTCACTGCCAGCTCTCACTCCGGCGACACTTGGGATTCTCTCTTGTAGCTCTCTCAGGTATGAGTTTCTCCTAAACCCTTGCAAACCTTAAATGCCTCTCAATCACTCAAATAGTATCCATGAATTGTGATTTGAAGAAATTATGTATTTGGGTACTTCCTCTCTTCTTCTATTTCTAGTTTTTTCCCTATCGAACTGATTGGTTTCATTCAAAAACTGAGGATATTTTGTTACTATGTCAGTGGACAAATCACTTCATTTCATCTTATTTTACCTTGTAAAAAAGGCACTTCATTTTTAACATTCACAATTTTGTGGTCTTATTTTTTAATCTTTGCTTTGAATATGTGTGTGAATCATTAACTAGTCTGGATTTACTAGTTAATGATATAGTATGTAAATCTGGTATAGTATGTAAATCTGTGGATGTATTTACCTAATAATCTGATGACTGAGTGATTGCCCACGGCATCTCTGTCGTTGTGGGCCTTGTTGGCACATATTGGAATCTTTAGTGTGAATGAAGAGAACCATACTATGGGAAATTGGGAATGGCCATTTTCTATGATCCTTGGTATAAATACTATAACCTAAAGCACCATGAAAGTGAGTGGAATGAATGCCTTGCTATGTATTTAGATCCTAACAACAAACATTGGATTATGAATGAAGTAAAACAAAGACATTTTTTACAGAAGATGGTAACCATATTGACTCTTTGATTTCACTCATTTATCTAGAAAAATTAACTACAATGTTTTTTTATACACAAAAAGATGAAATTTTATTTTAGTCATATATTTTAATGGTCAGACCCTTGAAAACTATCTCAAATTTATTTGTACCAGCATATTTCTTCCAACTAGTGAAAAAAAGGAGGTCCTAGATAGAAAGAAAAAAGAAGAAGAGAAGTTTGGTAGGATGAGGTACGGTTTGGCCCCTCTTAAGTAATTTTCCAACAGGGAAAGGCTTTGTACATACCCAAATATGGGCACCACATTTTACATTTGGTTGCCCACTTGCCCCCCGATGTCTCTATTTCATATTTGCTATTCAAATAGCTAACCAACGATATGATATTTAGGATTACTCATTTGTGACCAAAAAAAAAATAAGGCAAAGTAGTGTGTATGATTGTGAGGTTCATGATCTCTTTGAATAAGTGAGCTTGAATCCTTAAAATATATATATTGTGAAATTATCCAATCCTTCAATCCTTTAAATCAATTAATTTAATCTCATAATGACTTCTGTATGAGAAGGTCTAGGGTCAAATATTTATAAAAAAAAAAAAATTGTGAAGATATTATGTAGTTGTCTAGGGTAATTTTGTCAAATGATGTGCATCGTTTTATAGTTGTCCATTTTAAGGTCCTTAATCTCCATCATTTTGGTTGGAGTTTGGATATTTGACATTTTGTGCAGAAAAGCACAAAGCTTCAAATCCAAGCATCAAATCTATAATGATTGTAGCTAGCTATATATATATGGTTCCTTGATATGATAGAAAGCCTTGTATTTTCCTTATCCCTCATCTTGATAATTTAGCAAAGAAAGATAAAGAAATAAGCGTTGGCCTTGACTCATCTTGAACTTTCAAACTTCCAAGTGATGAGAGATTGAAAGCATTGTTAAAAGCTGGAAACCCAGATCATCACAAGCTGGAAATACAGGCTATAATGAAGTTTGTTCCTTATGTTTTTTATGGTATTGAACGCCTATCTGCGATCGATCGCATCAGGCCTGCGATCGATCGCAAAGTACTCTGATTCTCAGTTTGAGCTTTTGATCCTGCGATCGATCGCAGTTTGCTCTGATTCTCACATTGAGCTTCTGATCCTGCGATCGATCGCAGTTTGCTCTGATTCTCACCTTGAGCTTCTGGTACTGCGATCAATCCTGCGATCGATCACACGTGCCCTGCGCTCGATCCCCTAAGGACAATCTTTAACATATATAAACACATATAATCTTTTGTGGTTCCATTAAACCTATCTTCTTCTCTTGTTGTTGTATTAAACCTTGCTTCTTTTCTTATTACTTTTAGATTAGTATTAAGTCTTATTCTTATATTAGGATTATGTTATTAATTTTTTACTTCACATCTACTTCTGTTATCAAAGTTGGTATGAATTATGATTGTATTGTCTTTTCTATTTAAGTTCAATAAGGAAGCAGCACAGTAAACTTGAAACAAGACAACATTCTATAATAAATATCAAACCTAACAACAATACTAAAAAAATGTAAAACTGTCATTGAGCTAAACTAGTAAATAAATTACAAATAGAAATTTGTTCTAAACTAGTAACCCACTTCTAGAATATTTTGTTAGGTAACATCGCATTGAGCTAGCATCATTTCATGTATATTTGTTCTAAACTAGTAACCCACTTCTAGAATTCTCTCATTACTCATGCTCCTTTTAAACTTTCCCTCCCTTAATATTTGAGAACAGACCTCCCATTTAATTCTATTAATTCTTAAGAATCTGATCTTCTAATTCCCTTGTGTGCGTACATGTACGTAACAAATAACCTCTAATAGGGACATCAATATGGATAGGAGTTGGATACGGGAAAGTACTCGATGTTCAAAGCGATTTCAAAAAGGTGTGGAAGAATTCATGGGAATGACAGTTAAATCAGTTGATTCACGTGATATGACAAAGTGTCCATGCCGTGATTGTGCAAATCGATATTATTCTCGTATTAGCGAGGTGAAGGGTCACTTGTATATGAATGGATTTACTCCGACGTACACTAGATGGATATTTCACGGGGAAGAAGATCATTTTAGGGAAAACACTTCTACAAACATGCACACACATACAAGTGAAATGATGGAGGAGGTTGATGCAGTTGAAGAATTGTTAAAATATGTATGTATGGGGACATTTGTTGATGCTAACATCGGAGAATCCTCTACTTCACAGGGCCCCACAACTGATAATCACGAACAAACAAGCTCCTTCTACCAATTTTGGGAAGATGGTTTACGAGAACTTTATCTAGGCTGCAAGAAATTTACACAAATTGCTTTTATACTGAAGATGCTTCATATAAAGGCGTTCTGCAACATGAGTAACAAGGCGTTTGATATGATGATTGACTTGATAAAGACGGCCCTCCCAGATGGAGAGACATTGCCACGCTCGTATAGAGAAGCAATACAGTTTAGGCGACACTTGGGATTCGGTTACGATAAGATACACGCATGCAAGAATGGTTGTGTACTTTTTTGGAAAGAACATGCAGACAAAGTGGTATGCCCAAAGTGCAACAATTCAAGATGGATTGATGGCAAAGGCAGAAAAAGTAATATTCCTCAAAAGGTCTTACGGTATTTCTCAATAAAATCGAGGTTACAACGGTTGTTTATGACAAAAGAAATGGAAATGCGGTGGCACAAAGAAGGTTTAGAAGATGATAGCAATACTCTCAGACACCCCGCCGATTCTATTGTATGGAAAGAGTTTGATAAAATACATGAGTGGTTTGCAAGTGATTCCCGCAACGTGCGGCTTGGTTTAGCAAGTGATGGTTTCAACCCGTATGGTAATATGAGTACAACATATAACATATAGATAGTAATGTTAACGGTGTACAATCTCCCTCCATGGATGTGTATGAAGAGTCCAAATTTGATGTTGCCCCTTATTATCCCAGGGCCTTCAGATCCTGGAAAGAATATTGATGTATATTTGCGGTCATTGGTTGATGACTTGAAAGATTTATGGAATGAAGGCATACGCGTGTACGATGCATCAAAGAAAGAGACATTTTAATTGCATGCGACATTACTATAGACTATAAATGATTTTCCCGCATATGAAAAATTATCTGGGTGGTCTACAATTGAAAAGCTTGCATGTCCAGTATGTAATAAGGATACATCGTTCAGGTATTTGAAGTATGGGCATAAGGTGTGCTTTATGTGTCATCGTCGGTGGCTTCCTCAAGAGCATCCATGGCGCAAAAGAGGAGATTTGTTCGATGGTATAGAGGAGCATAGATTGGAACCTGAAGAATTGTCTGCAAGTCAATTGTTGAAACAGTTAAGAGATGCTGAGGGTTTGCAATTTGGAAAAACAAGCGGGAGAAAGAGAAAGTACACAGATGTTGTGTTGAATTGGAAGAAGAGAAGTATTTTCTTTGAGTTGCCTTACTGGTCATGCTTGAAACTACGTCATAATTTAGATGTAATGCATATTGAGAAGAACATATGTGAAAGTATCTTAGGTACGTTGATGAATATCGATAGGAAGACCAAGGACATAGTCAAGGCACGAAGAGATTTACAGTTGATGGGTATACATAAAGAATTGCATGTGCAGCCAAATGGTGAAACTTATAGGATGCCACTTGCGAAGTACACCTTGACAAGAGATGAGAAGAAGAGTTTATGTGAGTGGTTGAAAAGTGTTAAATTTCCTGACGGGTATGCATCTAACATTGGTCGATGTGTGAACAAGCTTCCTGGTAAAATTTCGAGTATGAAAAGCCACGATTGTCATGTCTTCTTACAGCGCTTGCTTCCGGTTGCAATTCGAAATTTCTCTACGTTGGAAATACGAACAACATTGACCGAGTTCAGTATATTTTTTACGCAGTTATGTGCACGGACGTTGAAAGTTGATATCCTAAAACAAATGAAAGTCGACATTGTAATAATTTTATGCAAAATGGAAAAAATATTTCCGCCAGTTTTTTTTGATGTTATGATCCATCTAGCACTTCATTTACCTCGGCAGGCAGAGCTTGCCGGTCTCGTACAAAATCCGTTCGAAAGAGAACTTGGAAGATATAAGAAGTGGACGCGTAACAAAGCGTGTCCAGAGGGGTCTATTGTCGAGTGTTACCTACTTGAGGAGAGCTTGACCTTCTGTTCCAGGTATCTTCGGGGGATTGAGACAAGATAGAACCGTGAACGGAGAAATGTTGACGTTGATGTTGTAGAAATGAGCCAACGCTTGGATGTGTTCTCCCAACGAGTTCGGCAGTTAGGGGCAGTTAAATTAGTAACACTGAATGCTAATGATTTTGGTGGGGCACGATGGTATGTGCTTACCAACTGTAACGAAATGGCCTCATATTTGGAGTAAGTTTAGTAATGGCCTTTGTGTTTTACATGTTCCAACATGTTATAATTGTAGGGTTGATGATCATTTACCAATACGTTTATTTTTCATGCAGTGAACATTATAATATGATCAAAAGCGAAGGCGGCCGTGACATTGATAAAAAGCATGAGGCTAACTTTGAACGTTGGTTCCATAAACGTTTATACAATAACGGGCGTACAGCAGACAATGACTCAAAACAATTATATGATCTTGCATGTGGGCCTAATCGTCATGTTAGATCGTATAGAGGTTGCATCGTGAATGGGGTTAGGTACCACACGAAAGAATGTGCAGAAACTCGTACTACCTAGAACAGTGGTGTTTCTGTTTCAGGTGAGGACGAAACCTCAATAACGGAGTATTATGGTGAGTTAAAAAATATTCTAGAGTTATGTTACCTTGGCCAAAATCTCGTGTACTTGTTTGAGTGCGATTGGTGGGACATTGGGAGTGCAACGCGAGTACGAATGGACAAAGGCTTCACGATTGTGAATACTTCTCGTAAATAGTGTGAATCCGACCCGTTCATCTTAGCATGTCAAGCTTCGCAAGTGTTTTGCTTGGATGATCCCAAATTGGGTGGTAATTGGAAAGTGGTGCAGAAGTGGATCAATAGAAACATCTATGATATTTCAACAGTGCAAAAGGGAGATAATACAGAAGATGACCAAAGACTCAGTGATGACGTATACCAGGAAGGTGAATGTGTTAGGGGTAATATGGTCTTTGTTGATGAAACAATTGTTGAAGCCTCCACTCAATTACGTAGAGATGATGCGACAATAGCAATTGACGAATTATATATTCAACTTGATACAAGCATGTTTGCCAACGATAACTTGCCAAACGAGGACCATGATACAAACTTTGATGAGGAAGAGGAGTTATGTAGCGACAACAATATAGACTCTGAACACGAAGAGGACTCTGAACACGAACAATCATCTTCAAGTAACAGTGATACAGATTCTGAATATGAATCTAATGATGAAATGTGTTGAACACATAAGCTCACATTTGGTGTAAGTACAAAGTGTATTAGCATATTTAATGAAGTTGATGCTCTCTCTCTCTCTCTCTCTCTCTATATATATATATATATATATATATATATTGTGGTGTTTTTTTTTTTTTTTCTTTTACTAGCATGATTATTGTATGTTTGTCAAAAATATTGAACATGCTATATGGTTATAATTTGACTAATATAATTTTGTGGTTTTTGACTTGTTAGCAGATTGATCATAACAATGACAACAACAGGACGCAAACGTGTTCTAGCAGCACGAGGCCGAGGCCGAGGCCAAGGTCAAGGTCGGGGCCTTATTGACGAGCATGAGAGTCCGACTCTCAATTCTGGGTTTGGTGATATAGATATGCAAGTGTCTCCCTCGCCCCCCCTCCTCCTCGAGTCAGTGGATGGGCATCCTTCGCATAAGTTTAATAATCCTTTTCACTCAGTGGCAGGATTGGATTCACAGGGAGCCGCCCCTACTGCATCTTGTAAGTTCATGAATTTATGTTTATGAACTGTTATTTTTGTATTATTTTGGTTTGTTATAGACATTTGACAATATACTTTTCCAAATATAACTTACTACGTTACCATGTTTTGCGTAACAACTACCACGTCTGTTAGAAGTGTAAGGGGTAAGGCCAAGTGTAAGAAGTTAAGTGACCACGTACTTAAGAATGGTCCCTTAGTGCTAAACATCCCAAATAGACACCGGGCACCTGTAGGTGAGAATGCATCATGGTTTGCAAGCAAGATTGGAGAGATTATTCGTAACATGTGTGAACTCCATCACGGTGAATGGAAAAAGGTCCCAGCTGAAGAAAAAAGAGCAAGTTGTTATTTCATGTTCAGGTATGAATATCAATGTAATGTTTAATAATATGTTTCGTATGAAAAATTAATGTGACACATTTTTGACCATTGTTTTCTTATCTATTATGTATCAGTCAAACTTCGCACTGAATATGGAATGATACTAGCACATCAAAGCTGTTGAACATAAATTGGGTCGTGCATATGCTAGGCTTCGTTCGAACTTGTATAGGGATCATTACAAGAAATATTTTGACGGCATTGATAAAGACGATAATGAGGGGATTGCCAAGGCTAAGGCTATTGGGAGGGAAAACGTGCCAGCAGGATATGGTCCTCAACAGTGGAACCTAATATGTGACTCATTTGATGACGGTAAATGGAAGGTAAATATATATTATTATACTGATTAGAATATTCAAATTGATATAATTTGCATGCACTTGAAGACATTTTATGAATAATTGTGTTTTTTTTTTTCTCCAAATTTCATAGAAAAAGTCTGAACGAAATATAAAAAATAGAAGCAAATTGGAAACAAAGCACACAGCTGGGACTTGTTCATTTATCAACGTCATTTACAAAAAGGTAAGTATCTCGTACCATAATTTAATGAAAGTAACGTTATTTAGTGTAAACTTTGATTATATGTATTATGTGTAGGAACAAGAAACAAAAGTAAAGCCTAATCCTGTTGAACTATATGAGGCTACCCATACAAGAAAAAAGGATAAACAGTTTGTGAACGACAAATGCAAAAGTCTATATGTAAGTAACTGTTTACGCTCCGATCATTAAGTTGATTAGTGAAGAACATGAATAGTAAACTTGCATGAAGTATATATTAAACTAAGGCCAACTATGACTTGTGCAGCTTCAAATGCAAGAATTAACAACCAGTGAGGCCTTAGATGAAGGCAATGTGGAGGGAACAAGTGTAGATGACTGAATGCAAGAAATAGTCACACAAGTACTAGAGGGCCAATGAGCTGGGCACGTTAGAGGAATGAGATGCGGTCTTATTCCTACCCCTTTAAGAACTTCATCTCAAGCGTTCACCAACTTCGACAACCACGACGAGTGTAGGAAAAGACAAGAAGATACTCAAAGCGAGCTTCAACAGACTAGAATCGAACTTCATCAGTACAGGGAGAATTTGCAAGCCAACGTTGAGGAAATGAACAAATTGAAAGCCACTGTTGAGTTCTTAATCTCACGTATTGGAGGGTTAGTGAAACTCTACCTATGCATTAATTTTACAAAAACACACATACTAAGTAATCGTTAAAAAGCTTATTGATAATTATATGAAATTTTATTCTTCTTAGGTCTGGAGGGAGCTTGCTTGGAGGTGCATCAAGTGAAGCCAACAATTGAGGGAGCTTTGGAATAACTTTATTTAGGATGTACTCTTTGATAGCATCTATTTGTGATATATTTTTTGATACTATGTATTTGGATAGTTGTTGGTACTTTCTATTTGCTAATGTGTATTTGACTATTTGTTGATCGTGATCTGTTTGGTAATGTATATTTGTTGGTACTTTTTATTTGATTTATATTATATTATGATATTCGCAAAATTTTTGGTTCAAGAACTTTTGAGTTAGTAAATCTCCCTTGACATGGTTATCAAGGTTAAAGAACTTTGAGTAAACAATGCAAGGGAGTAATAATATCTTTCTAAATTTTATTTTTAAGTGTATGCAGGATGACAAGAGTACAAGAAAGTTAAACCACCCAAGCAGGTTCTCGCTTTAATATATTTCATGAAGAAACACATTTTTAGTATCTCTTTCTCTATCATTTTGGGTTTCATTTTCATTGTCTTTGATATTATATATTGGTTCATTGTGGTAGATTACTCAAATTGCTTATGAGGATGAATTGGCAAGGAAGATGATGCAGATAAGTACTTTATTTTGGGTTCTAAAATTTTGCTGCCCATGAATTGTAAAACATATATTTAATAGTTTTCTCCCTTGGCAGGTTTGGTTAATGGGGTAGTTCTCACATATTTTTTATGATTTTGATGAGGTTAGTCATTTTGAGTTACGTTTCTTGTGGGCATTTAGATTAGTTTGATTATTTTATACATTAATTGATTCATCAAACAATGTTGTTGTGTACTTAAACATAAATGCAATGTTTCTTATAGAGGTACTATACGTGCATTTTACTTGCCCATGCATGGAGTTATGTTTCTCTGGATAAGTTTTCCTGCTGAATTCTTTCAGTGTTGGTTTCTTCATAGTGAACTTTATTTTTATTTTTTTTGCCTCAATCTTGTTATTAGGCGCACAGTGCTTATCATGGTGTTGGCATTGTGAAATTGATGGGCCGTAGCAGTAGATATATAGCTATGCATGCATCCCTAGCTAGTGGACAAATTGACATATGTTTGATTCCTGAGGTACTTATTACTAGCAATTAATTGGATAGTTATCTTTGTGAGCTGTTACTAATTCTACTAATATGCACATCTAAGGTATCTTTTAATTTGCATGGGCCTCATGGTGTTTTAAGTCATCTGAAATACCTGATTGAGACAAAGGGTTCGGCTATTATTTGTGTCGCAGAGGGAGCACAGCAGGTGAGTTACGTAAGGAATTCATATTTTCGCTTGTGGGTTGAATACTATTAATTGATCAGGTGATTTAAATTATGCAGTTCTTTTTTGGCTTCATGAAATACTATGAAAAACTGCCTGTGTTCATTTCATTGCATTGCATAGATCTTATAACTTCTTCATTATATTTTTCCCCAAGATGAAGAGTAAAATTCAGTATGTCGTTGTTTTCTGATGCAGAATTTTCTTCAGAAAACTAATGCTAAAGATGCGTCTGGGAACATTGTATTTGGAGATTTCGGTGTCCACATTCAACAAGAGGTTGGTGGTTGTATTTTGACTAATTTCATGTGGTCTTCATCTCTCCATGACACTTGAGACAAGCTAAGTGGGTTGATAAATAATGAGCTGACTGAAAATCTAATTTTTAACATCAGTTGATATGTGTTGCATGGATAAGAATTGACTGCAATTTTGCCTTTTAGTTGTCATTTGTCAGAGTTACAAATATGCTATATTGAAGCCTTCAAAATCTAAGCTCTATTAGTGACTCTTTTTGCTAAGACTAGTTAGTTGACTTTTGATGTTATTTGAGTGAACAAAACCAATGGTTCTTCACTACTGGAAATCATTAGAAAACCTACTGATGCTGTGATCGATCGCACTTGGAGTGCGATCGATCGCAAAATTTCGAAAACCTACTGATGCTCAAGTGCGATCGATCGCCAAATTTTGAAAACCTACTGATGCTGCGATCTATCGCAATTGGAGTGCGATCGATCGCAAATTTTGAAAACCTACTGATGCTGCGATCAATCGCACTCCAAGTACGATCGATCGCCAAATTTTGAAAACCTACTGATGCTGCGATCGATTGCACACTTGAGTTCGATCGATCGCAGATTTTTTTTTTTTTTTTGATTTTTTAGGACCATTAGGGTCCACAAAAGTGGACCCTAATGGTTAACTATCAGCGTCCACTTCAAAAGTGGACGTTGATAGTCAATTTTTTATTTTTATATTTTTTTGGACCATTAGCGTCCACTTTTGTGGATGCTAATAGTTGACTATTAGCGTCGACTAATTCTTTTGTTTGCATCATCTTTAGAGTCAAAACATGCGCCTTTTAGGGTCGATAAAATGGACGCTAAAAGTGATCATTAGGGTCGACTCTAAGTGGACGCTGATAGTTAGTTTTTTTTTAAAAAAATTTTTTAGGACCATTAGCGTCCACAAAGTGGACGCTAATGGTTAACTATCAGCGTCCACTTTGATTTGGACGCTAATAGTTATTTATTTATTTATTTTTTTTAGGACCATTAGGGTCCACTTTTGTGGACCCTAATGGTTAACTAAAAGTGGATGTTAATGGTTGACTATTAGCGTCGATTATAGCTTTCGTTTACATCATTTTTAGGGTCAAAACATTGCCACTTTTAGGGTCGATAAAGCGGACGCTAAAAGTGATCATTAGGGTCGACTTTAAGTGGATGCTGATAATCGTGCATGTGAGCATTAGGGTCGGACTATTAGCGTCGACACCTTTAGGGTTGAAAAGTCGATGCTGTTGTCAACAGCGTCCACTTTAGGACTTTTAGGGGCGACTTTGAGTCGCCCCTAAAGACCTAATTTCTTGTAGTGTTATGAAGACTGAAAGTCTCAATTTATTTTTAAGATTGTTAAAAGTCCTACTTGTGATTTTTGCAGGTGACCCACAGCTGGGGACGTCACTCGTGACGTCATGACTAGACTCAAGAACCTTTCTTTCGGACCTGGATCCATTTAATTATTTTTAGAGTGGCAATTTTGTCATTTTATATTTTTTTGGACAAAAATGCCCCATAAAAGTTACTAAATGGATCCCCTCCATTTCATTTGAAATGGAGAGGATCCTTCTCCCTTTCGGATAGGCTTCTTAATATTCATCCAAGCAATTTAACTTTTAATGTTTTTATTTTTTACATTGCATTAATTACTTTTTATTACTATTTAAATAAAAAAATTAGTGCAAAAGCAAAAAACTCTACTTTTTCATACTCAATATTTTACTTTTTTCTCACATCAATTAATTTTTCTACGATTCGTTGCCAAACAGACCCTAATGACTGTAGGTCAACAAGTGACCAATGGCTGAGGACGTCACCCGTGACATTGGGTCATGACTAGACTCAGTGACTGTAGGTTAGCAAGTGACCTATAGCTGGGTCACAAGATATCAGCAAACTTACTAGTTTTTTATTTTTTTTTTTAAAATAAATAAATAATTGAGGATATTTTGATAAATTTAAGGTTTTTGTTAGGTTTTAACAGAAAATCATAACAGAAATATGACATTGTAAAAAACTAAAAGTTCAATACTTTAGATTAAAAGCATTAAAGATTTAAAAAATAATTTTAAAACGCATAAAAATTCAAGAGATTTAGTGACAAGTTTGTTCCTAAAAATAATATATGTAAAGTCCTCAAAAGGTACGTAAATCGGTTAAAAATCATAGCTGTTGTGTGAACATCTTTTTTTTTTTTAAATAATAATAATTTATATATATTTTAAATATTGTTTAAAAGAGTAACCTCCTCCTCGCCTCTTGTGTGAACATCCTATCACTAGCCGGTTGGAAACTAATCTCCTTATCTGTTAATATGTATATATTTGAAGTAAAAGCAATTATATTGGATCCAAGCATTTTTCCTTGTCCTTTCAAATCATGTTTGAGCGCTACGTGATAAAGTTCCCCAATTCCACTCATTGGGGAATGTAATTTGCGCAACAAAAACGTGCAAAAACTGTGGAGAACGAGAAATTAAACTTTATCAGCAGAAAAACTATTCAAATCATTTAGGTGAAAATGTAAACAACAGAAATACAACTGGAGTCTGGTGCAGCCAAAAGAATGAGAAATCTAATGCAGGTGACTCTCCCTCAATGTGAAAATTCAATATTTTTCCTTTAATCGAATGTTGGCAGAAATATAATAAAAAAATATAAAAAATTTAAAACCAAATAAAGAAGAGAATTGAGAATCTGTTTTTTTTTTTTTTTTTTTTTTATTAAATAGCATTTTGGAATTGGATTATTTATCTTTATTTCTATTAAGGTGAGGAGCAGGTTGAGTTTCCTTGTGTTGGGATCGAGACTACGGGTGCGTTTGGGAGTGCGTTTTTAAAAAAATAATCTGCGATTTTAAACTAAATCGCAACTTTAGGGTGTTTGGGATTGCGAATTTAAAAACGCAAATTTTAAAATCGCAAAAAAATCTGCGATTTCCATAAGCTGATTAGAGGGTGCTTATTTGAAAAAGTGCGAATTTAAAACAAAATCACGATTTCTATTAAAAAGCTATTTGGCGCAATAGTTACCTTTTTTAGAACGGGAATGAAAAAAATACCAAGAATACCCACCTAAAATATATTTAAAACCCTTCTTTTCTCTTTTTTTTCTGTATTGTTCATCCTTATTGGTAATTTGGTCATGAAACCGCAATTATATGCTAATGTTATCCAAACACTCAATTGATAAAAAAATACTTTTTAGTATGTTTTACCAAACGCCTGTGCGATTTTAAAAAGTAGCGATTTTAAAAACGCAATTTTAAAAAACGCAATTTTTAAAATCGCACTTATTGAAATCGCACTCCCAAAGATTTGGAGCGATTCTCGTCAACATGCATACATATACATATAAGGACAGTAGCGGAGCCATAGTAGTCTTTGGAGGTGCCGTGATTTTTTTATTTTTTATTTTTATTTTTTTTTTCATTTTTTACCACCCACGGCACCCCAAAAAATTTTGATAGCCCATAGCCTCTCTCACTTTATTCATCAGGAGCACGAGATTACCTGCAAAAAAATTTTAGGAGAACCTATCCAGTACACTCTGTCAACGAGGCGGAACATTTATGTTTTGATTTTACCATTTCAAACTTTCAGATATTTAGGTTATAGAAGGAAAAAGACAACCCTCAAATCTTTGGTTAAAACGCTGCGCTTCAATTATTACAAACGGGGCGTTTAATATGTCAACATCACATAAATATTACAAGTATTTAAAAGTTGAAACGATGTGTGTTTTAAAAACAAGGCTGATTTCTAAGTGCAGAGATGGTGTAAGAAAAGACTACTTTTCAAATCACAATTCCCTATGACTATGGGAATTAGATGTTCACGTGAAATAAACGCTTTCTGTTTAAAAAAGAAAAAAAAGGAATTTTCCCTCTTTTCCCAATGGCTACATTTCTTAAATCATTTTTTGATACTTGTCTATATTTCCAATATTCCCTTAGCCTTTCCTCAAGACAAAAACCAATTTATCTACAATGGCTTCCATCAAGCCAAGCATCATCTGGATGGAATTGCAGTAATCCACCAATTTCCTATAAACAACGTCATCCATTTTAACATAATCTCTTTCATTTTCTATTTTCTACAAACCTTATGTTTGGGATGGTTCACCTAAATTTTGACCCTAATGTGCCCAAAATGCATCAAAGGTGAAGACAAATTATAAGTTACATTTATATGCTTTAAACAATAATTAAATTTTGTTGAATTGTTTATTTATTTTGTTAATTATATTTTTAATACTTTTTGTTCAACTTTGTTTTTTGTTCAATTTGGGGATTTTCATTGTAGTTTAAATTTGGTTATACCCATTGGATAAGTGTTTTTGTTTGGAAATTTTTGGTGTGTTGTGATTTTGTTGATTTTGGGTTCAAAAATTTAGGGTTTAATTTGGGATTTTGGGGATTTTGCTATATTGTTGAATCTCTGGTTTCTCTTTGAGTTTTAATTCTACCCATTGAATTAAATCATATGATATGGGGAATTTGTTCTGCCCATTGGATTTCTATGCATGATTTAAGCTTCGAGTTATTAGATTAGTGGGCTGAAAGCTTCAATTTCACTATTGTTCATAGTATAAACATAAACCCTAATTTGTATAGTATGAATTAAATTATGGCTTTTGGTATGTGAACACTAGGATTGCAAATTGGATGGATTAATTACATTTAAAATGTTAATTTAAAGTGTTAATTATCCCTACACTATCATGAGTTCAATGAAAATTGATGCTTATGGGGTTTAAGTTCTAATATATCATATTAGAATAATTGCCTATAGGATTTAGGTTCTAATATAAAAATTGAATTACCAAATTTTTAGGGTGGAAAAACATTTTAGTACGCCAAAAAAATTTTAGCTACACCCCCAATATAACTTGTCTGGCTCTGCCACTGTATAAGGACTTTTCGTCTTTAATCGTACTAATTTTCCCTCAATGTGAAAATTCAATATTTTTCCTTTAATCGAATGTTGGAAAAAATAAAAGATAATATCTAAAACCAAAGAAAGAAGAGAATTGAGAATTTGTTTAAGAAAAAAAAATCAATAATTAAAAATAGATTGTTGTACTTTTTCAATAGATAAGAGAATACTACTTAAAAATATTGAGTAGCATTTCACTTTTATTATAAAGACTTATCGTTCATCTATCTCTTTTTCAAATCTAACATTATATATGTAAGATCAAAAATATTAAGAAATATATAAATAGAGATTAATGAAATACTGATAAAAGATGAAAAAATAGCATTTTCGAATTGGATTATTTATCTCTATTTCTATTACGGAGACCACGTGATTTGCCTGATATATATGGAGATGAGGATGGAGGCAGATGGAGATTTGGAAATTGGATGGATTCTCGTCAACATATTATTATTGTATCATCTCTCTTCTCTCTTTGTTTTTTTTTTCTAATTATAATACCATATATGTTGGTCCATCTGTTACATTTATTAATGGTCCATTCTGTAGTGAAAGTAGGTTACAAGGATCCTGTACTTACCAAAAAAAAAAAAAAAAAGTTTACAGGGATCCGCTCCATTTGTCCAGGTTGGGTTTAGTGGGCAGATTAAGTTTCTTTATCTCTCTCAATCATGCACATATGTGTGATGTATGCATATCTTACATAATTTGTTTGTTTTTTTTTTTCCTAAAGAAAGTGGTACCTTTTCCTACATAGGAGGACCAAGGACCACTCACGTGTTTCACTCCATGCAAAACTGTGCAACCTATCAAATAATTATATTGTGGCAGAAAATATATGAATCTTTTTCAGAAATAATGAACTCTTATATATAGGATTTATTTAATAAAAAAAATCATGTTTAATCAATCTGTTTATCTTCAATATTAGACAATTTTTTTTTTTTTAAAAAAAAAATTTAGTGAAAATTTCTGGCTTTTCATTAATATCAAAATAGCATAACTTTCTCAACACATACAATATCATAAATAAAATATGAGTATTCTTCCATTCAAATTTGCTCTTAAGATTGTTGAATTGCCTTCTTTGCTAGTCTATGAGTAGCTATGTTTGCATCCCTGATCTTGATGTGTGTGACACTCCATGATCAGAAACAGTGAAGTAACATTTTTACACTCTCAATCAATTGGCCATACTAGCTCCATGATTGTCATTACATCCTCAATGCAATTACATTAACATCCATTGCATCTATTTGCAACATTATATTCATGATTTTCTAGAAATAGTCCATCAAAATTAGGTCTTGGCGTGAAAACTTCAAAAAGTGCAATAAAATCCATGTTTTGGTCAAGAATGCCAAGTTGAGTTCAACTAATTAGCCTGTCTACAAGAAAATGCATGGAAAATACTTGAAGATGACATTTACCAAGTCACAGAAAACACATAACACCAACCCACTTTGAATGACAAACTTACATACTACAAATAATAGAATTAGTAACTTCCTATTTTTCATTTTTCTATGAACGCCCTAATCCAATCCCATGGTGTGGATCCACCACAATTGGCCACCATCCATCAACCAACAGAATCTAATGTTATCTCTTTTCCCGGCCCTGTGTAAAGATAAGGATAAAAAAACAAGAAAAAAGGTTTCCACTATACCAAATGATTTGTCCTTTCATTTTTCAAGTTTGCTTTTTTGGAAATATAATCACTTTCTTTGAGTCCTTTAATTCAGTCACGTGGAGTGGAGTCCACCGCAATCGGCTTCATTCAACCAAGCAACGGAATCTGAAGCTATCGTTTTTCATTATGTAAAGAAAAGTTCAAAATACAAAAAATAAAAAATAAAAAAAAAAGGAGATTTTGTAATGATACCGAAGACTTTGGTTTAAGTCACTTTCTAATGTTGTTTATCTCTAATAATAATTAATAAACATGAAAAATTCTAGACTCCTAACTATTTTATTTTATTTTTTAACTTTTGACATGTGTTGGTATATAATTAAAGGTTGACCAAATACCATGACCCATCAGTAGTGGTGGGTCAAGGGTCTCATGAAAATTTTATCCTTGAATTTTGAACATATTTTTAATTTGAATTTCAATATTTAAAAATTTGCAATATAACCTCACAAAATTATAAAATTTTGCAATTCATTACTGAATTTCGTCTTCTAAGACGGAGAGTTAAGCACGAGCTACGTACATGAGATTTTAGCTCCCAATATTCCCATAATGCTCCTAATTTTTTTTTATTATTTTTTTTTTAAAAAAAGAAGATGGGGGTGACCGTAGCCACTCCCTTTGGCTATGGGGGTGGCTGGGCCACCTCCATCTCACTGGATTGGGGGTGGCGAGCTAGCACCCCCATGGCTGATGGGGGTAGTTTGGCCACCTCCAAGGGGCCAAATGGGGGTAGCCGAAACTACCGTCAAACTCATTAGAAGTGGCTCAGACACTCCCAATGGTCGGATTAGGGGTGGTGATCCACCGCCACGGTCCATAGGGGTGGTTCAGCGACCCCCAAAAGGCCAAATGGGGGGGGCCAAAACCACCCCCAAACCTTTTGGGGATGGCTTGGCCACCCCAATGAGCCAAATGGGGGTGGCCGAAACCACCCACACCATTTTTTCTTATATTATATTTGGTCAAGAATTAAATGATTATAATTTTTTGCCTCACTAAAAAGATTTATTTATTTTTCCTTCTTAAAATTCTAATTTGGTCCTTGTTGTCACGAGGTTATCCATTATTTTATGGACAGGAATTTCTTCCAAACTAGTTTGAAAGAAATATCTTTCAACCCATTTAGAATAGTACCAAGTGGATATATATATTAAATTTTTAACATCATTAATAGCAGTTTATTGATTTAGACTAAATTTAATGTGCATTTTAAATGTTTATAAACACTTGACACTATTTTAAATAGGTTTAAGGATATCCTTCAAATTGGTTTGGAAGAAACTCTTCCAACCCAGTTTAAAGAAAAACTCTATCCAAATATATATAAACTCCAGCCAAGACCTGAAATTGTGTCAATTATTCTTTATTCTCTCAATCTCTAATATTACTAGCCAGCTACTCAAGTCCATCCTTTAATTTAAAGTTGAATCCCTATATATGCATGTGATGGTTCATTAATGGGGAGGTGCAAGTGGTTGGACATTAACGTTGGAGGTGCAGAGAATCCTTTATTGATGTGTTAAAACCCTAAGCCTTGTGAAACCCTAAGCCCCCCTCCAGAGCACTGTCACCTCAGGGGAGGAGGGATGCTCGTTGCTTGCATCCCTCCTCCTTTCCTTGCTTCCCGATTTTTGTTTTAGGTTTGTTTCTGTCTTTGGTGTTTTCTGTTCTGTTGTGCTTGTGTTCTCTCTCGGTGGGTATTGCTTTTGGGGGTTTTCACTCAAACTCTCCCCTTCCCTGTTTGTTTGTGTCTGCCGCCGATCTCCTCCGCGCTTGCTTTGCTGCTCACCACTCGTTGTTGGGTCTTTTCACGCGCTCCTCCCGCGCCAAGCTTTTTGTGCTACCTTCCGAGGCGGTTTCCGGCCAGCTTGCGATCGGCCTCCTCCGGCTGCCGTGACCCGCTTTGAGTGTTTTTCGCATTTATTTTCCTATTTTGTATTTCCTTTGAGTTTCCCTGTATTTGGTTTTATTTGCTGTAATTTCTTTTTCTGCATTAGTTTTATTGTTCCATTTATTTCCCTGTATGGTTTTATTTATGCTTGTCATAAGGCTTTCTCCTCCTGCTTCGTTGCGCCCGGTTGTTGCCCGATATTACTAGTCCAAACCTTTGGGTTGTGGATGTGAAATTTATCCTGGCTTTTGAGTCGAGGAGGATGAGTATCGGCTTGTGAGTTTTGTTCTCAAAGCCGATGAATAAATATCGGCTTGGGGGTTTTGCTCTCAAGGCTGAGGAATAAGTATCAGTTTGGAGGTTTTGCTCTCAAGGCCGAGGAACAAGCGCTACCTATGCATTAGATGGTGTCTGTTTGATGCAGATCTGAGTTTTCAACCTAATATTTAGTCATAGGTTAGCGGATGCTGTGTTTTGGTTGATTTGGTCTGTTGTTGATAATTGTATCTTTAGCTTCGGCTATGATTTACTTCAGAGTTTTTGCTCTGTTTGTAAGAGCTTTAGGCTCGCAACTTTTATCAATGAATGAGTATGATATATTTCAAAAAAAAAAACGTTGGAGGTACAAATGATGTCATGCCTTACGCAATTCACATTTGAGTGATGTATGCTGATCTTACGTCATTGACTGGAATGTTTCCCTTGGCATTCATTCATTTCACATAAAACTAAAATGTGAAGTGAAGACCTTTCTTAGCTCCCAACTCATTTGAGAGTTAGTTGGGACCATGTGTTTATCATCTACTTATTGGTTTGTTGGAGGATGGAGAGTTTTACTTCAACACCAAATATTTGCAGGAATGGGATCCTATATATTCATTTCTTTTCTTAGGACCAAAAATATTAATATTGGGACAAAATTGTTTAATGACTTAATAATATTTCACAAGAGGTGATTCCTTGCATTAATACTGATTATTTATTAATATTTTTGTTTTAGAAAGAGAAGAGAAAATAAAAGCCAACTATTGTACGATAATAACGTTGCGGTGCCAACTAACCGAATTATTTTTTTCCAAATTACGATATGCTTTAATTGTGTGGGACAGGACATCACAGTGATGGGGAAAGGACGACACCAACTATATATATAAAAGTGTGCAAGAGGAAGAGAGGACACATTATCAGTAAGAAATTAAGCGAGAAATTAGCCCTGAGTGCTGGAATTGAAGAGGAGGAATTCTGGAACTCTCAAGAAGCAACACAAGTATTTCTTGCTGGGGAAATTTAATTGCAGGTTCCTTAATTACAGTCTATTTGACTTTATTATCTACGTTTTGATAAGATGTGTTAAAAATTCCTTTAATGATGTAGTTGGTTTTATTCATACTCTGGATTTCCTAAAGCAAGGTCCTGCAATATTGTATTTTATTGATACAATGCTATTCTAAACTTACAAATTTATGTTTTAGTTCAAACTCAGATCCAATTGATGACTTTAAACAAAAGAAACGTAAACTTAGATCGAGATATAACAAGTAAAAAATTAAGGATAAATATCTGTGTTTGTTTGAAAACTTCGAATAGTAATACATTGTTAATGTTTTAATGTTATAGTTGGGTTGAATTTCCCAATTTCCAATTGTTTTGACGGAATTTCCCTAAGAGTCAAAAGCTGAAAAGGAAATCCTTTATTGTAAGTAGATGGGGTTGAAGTAATCATTCTATTAATTACCGGTGATTGCTGCTTATTTCTCACTAGGAAAAGGAACTGGGATGGAAAACATGGCCTGCTCTGCAGTTGGCGAACCTGAAGGGGACGAGTTGATCATTGACATTCCACTAATTGTGGAACCTCCACTATGGCCTGAGTGTTGCATCTACAAGGTTCCCGAGAAACTTCGGCACGTAAGTGAAGAAGCCTACACTCCTAAGGTAGTTTCAATTGGCCCATTTCATTACCATCTAGAAGAATCAAGGGGTGTGAAAATGCAAAAACTGAAATATTTTAAGGATTTTTGTTTTCGAACAAAGAAGAGCCCGGAGGATCTTGGAAGCATCATTGAAGAAAATGAAGCAAATATCCGCCGTTACTATTCTGAGACCTTTGAAACGATCAACAAAAACATGTTTGTGAACATGATTTTATTGGACGCTATCTTTATCATTGAGCTCTTCTTGAGCAATTATGAATTCAAAAATAAACATGATGAACAACGCAAAAAATATGATTATATATTAAGAAACGCATGGGTAGAATCGCACGTAAAGCAAGACTTGATATTATTGGAGAATCAGCTTCCGTTTGAGTTTCTTCAAAAGTTCTATAAGTATGCCTTTGATGGAAACGAAGTTGCTCCCTTTCTTGAGGTTGCATGTCAGTTCTTCTTCTCCGATAAGCATCTTAAACCCTGCATGGAGACGGAAGTAAAACATTTCACCGATTTGCAGAGAAAATTTTACTCTCCTAAGTACCCGCCAAAACCAGAACCTGATCCCGAACCTACCAAAAATCTAAACCAAAAACCAGAACCTGATCCCGAACCTCCCAAAAGTCCCAAACCTCTCAACAATCTAAACCAAAAACCAGAACCTGATCCCGAACCTCCCAAAAGTCCCAAACCTCTCAACAATCTAAACCAAAAACCAGAACCTGATCCCGAACCTCCCAAAAATCTAAGATATACCGCCACAAAGCTGCACGAGATGGGTTGGAATTCGAAGCTGTAGTTGACAGAGATACCTCTAAGAGATCCTTACTTGACATAGAGTTTGCTAAGAAAAAGCTGTTGGAACAATATCCGTGCTTCAATCTCTCATGGCTCTTCTCTTGCTTACCATGCTTGAAATCCCGTCAATGCACAAAGAGTGTGCGATGTATCTTGAAAGTCCCACAACTTGTGATAGATGACCAAACGGAAGTTCTTTTCCGAAACCTCATCGCCCTGGAACAGTGTCATTATCCATCTAACACATACATTTGCAATTATGTTGTGTTGATGGATTCTTTTATCACCACTAAAGAAGATGTGTGTTTGCTCTTTGAAAAAAAAGGTGATTTTGAACAGGCGCGGTAGCAGCAAAGCAGTGACTACTTTTGTCAACACACTCGGCCATCAGATTGTCGAATCTGAATCTCGTTACGACGAACTCTATCAACAGCTTAACACCCATTGTGATAGCATATGGAACCGTCTCGTGGCATCTTTGACAAGTGTGTATTTTAAAGATTTTTGGAGAGGCACTGCAACAATTGTTGGAATTCTATTTCTGGGTGTCACTTTCGTGAACTTCCTTAGACCTTTTGTCATTAAGAATTGAAATATGTGTGCTTTAGTGTTTGTTGGAGTGATTTGCTTTTAGCTCTAATGGATTTGTATCTCAAC